>VXAB01013928.1:0-13895 GCA_013399175.1 Odontophorus gujanensis
TATATATATAAAAGAAAATAACATGTTGTCAGGTCAACTGTAAGGCAATTGATTTGACCACAACAGGGATTAAAATGTAAGATTCTTTTAAGAAAGGCAGATCATATCAGATGAGGACCTCTTGTGCCAAGAAAGCACATGGTTTTCTGGACAAAAAAAAAAAAAAAAGTATTTGTTACAGTGCTATAGAGGCGAATACTAATCAAGCCATGAAAGATGAGGTGCAGACAGTAACTGATATGAAAAGAAGTAGTGGAGCTCAGAGTGAGTTGTGCTGAAAGAAACATTATTGAATACAAAGTCTTTTAATATCACTGGCAGGGAGATAACATCTGTGTTCTCTGCAAATATAAAGAGAAAAGTGAATATAACAGAGAAAAATATATAAAGACAACTCTGACACCAGAATAAAATTTTGAAATATGCTTTAGTTGGAACCAAGATGAATGTTTTCTAATTTTCAGAAATCCTAATCTCTGGAGATTTCTGAGAGATATAAAATGTAGAAAGATAATAGTTTAATTTAATACATAGTTTGATATGCATTCAAGAAGGATTTTATAGTACAACTAATTGTGAAAGTAGGATATTGGCCTCTTAGTCCCATGAAATTTCAAAGTTTCATGCAAACATGTGGATTAAGGCCTTTGTCTCTGTTTATGCATTAAATATAATTATTTAAATGAACTTGTCTTGAAACCACAGCATACTAACTAGGAATGCAAGTTTTCTGTAATTCACTTCCTGATGGAATTGAATAGTTAATAATTCCAATTATATTTCTGTTGTACAAAAACACTTCTTTTATTTCTATTTGTATATTTATTTAGCATTCAGTAGTATTTTGATGCATTCTCTCAGGGCAGAAAAAACAGTAGAACAAAAAATAGTTGGCATGTTGCTTACACTGGCACTTCAGGAATTATTTTTCTTCCCCTTTAAATATTACTCTGAAATAGATTGCTGTTAAACCCAAATCAAAATTAAAAAGAAAAAAGAAAACACCTGCATTTTAGAAGTAGATTGACGAGGCAGAATTTTGTGCAACAACTGATGGTCAAGGGACTTCATGGTTTATAACAAAAGTAATGTATAATATAAGCTTTTTGATGATATCTTCTTTACATAAAGGTGGGATATAAAGACAGTCATTGTGCTTATTCTCATTGTGAACATTATAATAAATTGACATTTATAAATAAAGCACCATTTATCCTTTACTTTCAAAAATGACACTGAATGTTTAGGACTGCTCAATGTTTAAGATCTGCATCACGTCAGGACATAAATAATCCTGGAGATTTCCTGACAAAATAGGGAGTTCTATCTACAGTTGTTAGTGACACAGACCAACAGTTGCACCCTGTTAAAGCTGTCACACATGAATAAGGAAGAAGTGCTTAGTGATTTCAGGTTGTCTACATTGATTGTGAGGTGGTAGAATTTTAGATCCTAATAACAGTAGAGCAGGATTGTAGCAGGATAATGGCCCTGAAGTTCCATAATCAGGCTTCTCCAGAAGTCTTGTAAACCCTGGGCTATGAGAGGCAGCTTTGAGGGGCAAAAGGTCCTCATTCACATTTAAGGACAACTTCAGAAGACAAGGTCTCTTCTCAGTGCAGATTAAGTTGAACTGTCACGGCCATAAACCATACTGAGCAGGTAAATTCAGAGTTATCTCAAAATAAATAATCAAAGAAAGTGTAGAAGCATAGAGGGATTGCCTAAATATCCGGGCTCAAAGTTAGCAAAAAACAACTCAGTTGGAGTTGAAATTAGTTATGAATATAAAGGATAAGAATAGTTCCTACAGAAGCAGCAGCAGCAAAAGAAAGACTAAGAAAATCTAGGTCTGCTGAAGAGTTGGGACCTAGTGATAACAGCTGAGATAAAAAATAATTCCTGCTTGGCAGTCCAGCCACAGGATAAGCAAATTAATTGTAGAGCTGGGAAAAAGCAATGTTAAGAAGAGAAAACATTTTCAGCTTAGCAGTCAATGACTGTCAAAAAACAGACTGTGCCATTGTCCCTATTATGAAACTCATCAGAGTCAATCAGCAGAAGATACTCTTTTCCAGGTAAGTCATATAAAATGAAAGGGTTGTTGCCTTGAATGCTACAGGCCTTACTATGGGATACGGGGGAAATTTTGAGACTCTGCAAATCTTATTATTGGAAGTTTTAAAAAATTGTGAGAAGGAGTGAAACCTAGTGTTGAAAGTTTAAGGGAAAGGACCAATATAGGAAAAAGGAGCACCAGGTATGGGCAAGCATATGAAATGAGAAAACAAAAAGTGTAAGGGGGCTGACTCAGAGATTACTGGTCAATATTCTTGCCTGGCTGAGCCTTCTGCTGTATCAAAAGGGAAAAGTTTTTTAGAGTATAGTTAGTGAAGCACTGGTTCTAATTACCCAGAGAGGTGATAGATGTCCTGTCCTTGGAGACATTCAGGGTCAGGCTGGATGGGGCTCTGAGCAGCCTGACCTAGCTGTAGGTGCCCCTGTTCATTGCAGACAAGCTGGACTAGGTAACCTTTAAAGGTCCCTTCCAACTCATATGATCCTTTGAATCTATGATCCTGCAATCATGTCAGTATACCCTGTATTCTCTTTAAATTCTAATTGTAACTATATTTCATGTGCGTGAATTTTGTATTTTGTTGTGCTTGTGTGAAATACATATAAAATTCAGATAGGACTAGCCAAAGAGTATCTGGAAACACCTACAAAGCAAAAAGCAGTGGGGATCAAGTGCTCACCTGGCTACCGGGCAGAGTAGATATGTGCTGAACAAACCCACATCAGGCATGTACATTCCAGTAATGACTTTCAGTCTTGATCAGATGGAGGAGAGCTACACAACTGAGACATCCCTGTGCATGTTTCTGTAAGTGCTGTTCATATTTAGACGGGTGTCAGCATAGGCAATATTTTCTGTCTACTTTGGTCAGCATGACTATGTGAGTATACGTGAGCACTGTGTGTGTGCAGTGTGTGCATGTGCCCATTGACAATATGTGCTCATTCAGTGTACTGTCTGCATATGAAGACATATGAATCACAGCATTCTCACATCTTTTGATGCCAGAGCAGGACAACCCCTCTGTACATGCCTCCTCTCCCTCCCAGGGCTTGGTACATGTCTAATAAGGCTGTCTATTATACCTTCTTTGTCTTAGTGTATTTTCTTATGACTCCAGCTTGACAAAGAACTGACGGATTTGAAGTAATGCTCAATACCATGGTAGGAGAAACCTGAGCAATAGATCACTCAAATAAACTGTACTCATGGAGAGCAATGTGAAGAGATTTTATGGAATTGCAGCCAAATGTATCAAGGGACCTAGATAATGTCATTGCAAGACTACTCTGCACCCTTTGAAAGGCTGCAGCAATCAAAGGATTTTCCTAAAGACTGCAAAAAAAAAGATCTTGAAGTCATCTTCAAGAATGGCAACAAGGAAAGTGTGATGAAGTAAAGGCTTTTCAGCTCAATCAGTGCCTGGAAAGATTATGGAGCAAATCCTCTCGGAAACCATGTCCAGTCAAATGAAGAATAAATTGTCCTGCAATTGTCAGAGAAGATTTAGGAAAAGTAGCATATCTGAGTATGTCTAGACTGCAGAATACCAGAAGGTACCTAATACTTGTTTTCTACTAGATGTTGGGCTGTTATAGAGGAAGGAGAAATAGCTAAATTTTGCTCATAAATATATGCTGAAAGAATGTGTCAACTGTCACAAGTTGCAGAAGAAAAATTTCCAGGATATAAGGAGAACAAATATCATGGAATCATAGAATCCTCAGTGCTGGAAGAGACTTTTAGAAGTTGTCTAGTTCAGCTCCCCTGCAATCAACAGGGACATGCACAGCTAAATCAGGCTGCTCATCATAAAGCAGGCTCCCTATTGTAGGAGGGAGAGGAGGTTCTTTAAACATGTGTACTTGACAGCAACAGTGAGACACAACAGGTCAAATCTTAGCCCAACCAGTTGCTTAGGGAGATGGGGAAGGGAAGAAGTGAGATAGAAAAAACATAGGAAATAAAAGCAAGGAGGCTTTGTAGAAAGCAAGAGAGAGATAGTCACCACAGAGGTTTCCAGTGGTGCTCAAAGTTCAGACACTGGTCTTTGGTGGTGATGGTTCATCAGAGATAGTGTTGTTCATTTGACAGCCACTAACAACAGCGGTACATACTTATTTATAAGTCCAAAGTAGTCAAGTCAGCTCCTTTCTGGACTGACAGCTTCTGGCTTTGGGATCTCAGCAAGAACTCTTTTGTTCCCATCTTCCAGGCCTTGCAAACTTAAGCCATCAGATAAGAGGGAGCAGGGAGGTGTCAGCCTGTGTCTTTGCTTTACAGAATACAATTGGTATCATCCCTCCCAGTTTCCCCTACCAAGCTGGAGTTATTTGATTACAGGACAGGTCTTCTACCAGTAAACACTCCTGGTCACTCCCTTTTGAAGGCAAACATCTTCAAAGAAATGCTTTGAGAAGTAAAATTGTCCACAAAGTGACACCCACCACTCACATCCTAGGTAAGTCAGTGTCTTATTACTCAGAAAGTGAGCTTTGCGTCAAGAAAAAAGAAGGATTCAGACAACCTGCTGATCGTGCTTATTCTGCCACAGACGAGAATATGGTTGACTTTCTGGGCTGCAAGAGCATGTCACTGACTCATGTTTAGCTTCCCATCCACCAATTCTCTCAAATTTTTTTGGCAAGGCTGTGCTCCATTCTTACATCCTCCAGCTTGTGTCAGTAGTGGATTTTGCTTTGACCCAGGTGTGAGACCTTGCACTTGGATTTGTTGAATCTCATGAGGTTCATCTGGGCCCACTGCTCACGTATATCTAGGTCTCTCTGGATGGCATCCTATCCCTTGGACATGTTGACTGCATCCCACAGCTTGTTGTCATCCTCATACTTGCTGAGGGTGCACTCAAACCTGCTGTCAGTGTCACTGATGAAGATTTTAAAGAGCATCAATCTCTGTGTATTCACAAAATGGATGTTAAGCATTACTGAAATGGATGTTAAGATTACTGAGAGATACTGTGGAGAATATTTTGAATAGCATTTGGATCCTTATCATGTAATTTGTTAAGGCCCTGAGCAATTTGAACTAATCTCAGGGCTAGTCACAGTTTCAGAAATTTCTGGAGGTTTCCCCTTTACTAAGTGTTGGAAGCCCTGCTGAGACCCTCATGATTCATCTACTATGTATACGAAGTCATATTTTTTAGTATTTTATTTAGCTTAAAAATAAGTATGACATTCAAAATGTCTTTATTTCTATTTCTGTGCTACCTAATAAGCTTGCCTTTGAGGATCTTTGTTTCCACACAACCTTAATGATGCATCCTAGGGTCATTCCTGTATGGTTCTGAGGTCAAAACTAAACTGTGACTTCGTTGGAAAAAAGACATATATGGTTACCATTTATCTCTTGTTTTGGGACGAGAATAAACACCCACAGACCCTATTAACTGCTTTGCATATCCTGAGGTAATCAGTGTACTGTGCTGTCACACTAAGGACATCTCAGAGGCAGTTATTCCCATCCAGGAGTGACATAGGAACAGCTGTTCAAAACATGCTGTTCCTAATCCATTGTTCAGTGAAGTATAGTCCATTTGCAAAGGAAATGCACGCTAGTGTTGATATTCATGGCAAGCATCAGAACCATTTCTTTTATAATTCTCATGAGGAAAAAGGGCTTCAAGAAATATTACTTTTTCACAGTGTTTCTAGGCTTGTTATGAACGAAAGCCTGCTGCCACATACCCATCCAATCAGCTGGCTAAAAGACTCTTTAGTCTGCTCAGCAGCTGGCTCCTAAAGAGATTGTAGAGGAGAAAGTCCATAGTCAACACACCAAAGTATTTAGTCTTACCATATGGTTTCAAAGCGTAAGTATTTTTATGTTCTAGGAGGGATCTACCAGTACGTGTCTTCACTATTAAAAATTACAAACAACTTATTGAACCTCTATCACAAAAAAAAAGCAAACAAAAAATCTGAACAACTTAACCTAATGATAACCAAAACAGACAGACAGACACAAACACAAAAAGAGAAGAAAGAAAGAAAGAAAGAAAGAAAGAAAGAAAGAAAGAAAGAAAGAAAGAAAGAAAGAAAGAAAGAAAGAAAGAAAGAAAGAAAGAAAGAAAGAGAGAGAGAGAGAGAGAGAGAGAGAGAGAAACAGCAACAGAATCAACAATAACAAATAACTTCCTTAATGTAGGCAAGTTTATCAAGATTTTAATTGTCACTTCAAGGCACTGTGCTGCTCTGCTTCTATGTTCTTAATGCTCTTGGGTCAGGATTTTCTTCTGTACTCTTTTATGCCTTCTAAAGGCAATGCAGAGCCAGTTTCTTCTGTCAAGAGTTTTATCACATTCGTCAAGGATGGTTGACTCTCACTTCATATTTACTTTCAGTTGTTGTAGGTTTCAAACTGTGTCAATCTCATTTGTGTTATCACTGAGTTAGGTAAATACAAATAACAAATAGCAAGTTCTGGCTTAACAAGGTCAGAATTTTCCCAGCTCTTTTCCTGGTAACATCCTACCCAGGCTGTTTTTGGACTGACAACACAATTTGAATCTCACTGGTTCTGTGATGCACTTTGAAATTTGTGTCGTGGAAAACTGTAAGAATTTCTGTCTTCATCTTGGACTGCAGATATGAATGAAGAGTGACACACACAAATGAATTATCCAGGAATCTCAACCTGTAATTATATGATTCTAGTATGTTTTGAACTCAAATAGAGGATGTATTTCTAACCACACCTAAAATACTCCAGAATTGTAGAATGAGAATATTTTGCCGCTGCAGTTAACCCAGGATTTACAGACAGAAAGAGAAAATCTCTAATGGTGCAATTAGTTCTTGAAACTTTTAAAATTTGGATGAGTCTACAAAGTTAGGTATTATTCTTCATGACACAGAACTGAATATATACTTCCTTTAGTAGAACTGGATTGTTCTGTGGCAATAGAGCCCACACTCTCTGCCAGAAAAGTATCACATATAGATGGATAGGAGGATTAGTCCATGAAGATACAGGCTTTCAGATATAGACAACACATTTGATTCATACGCAAAAAAAACAAAAACAAATTGCTCTCTTTTCTAAAGAAGCTATGAAATATTGCAAAGATTTACTTAATTTTCAATTTAAAATATTTTGAAGCTTCTTGCATTACAAAGCAAAGTGAAAGGAGGGAGGAAGTCAGAGATAAAAATTCATCCTAAGTCACATTCTGACCTTGAAAAGTGATGCTTTGTGAAAACAATGAAAACAAGCTTCCAAAAGAACAGTCAACATCAAAGAGATTGCAATGAAAAAGGTTACTTTTGAAATCAGGTTGGTACCTGATAAACCCATCTCGTGAAAAAATTGGGGAAGAGATTTTTTACAGTCATAATCCTGCATAGAAGATAGCTTCAATTAAAATAATGCTGTGAAGTTAAAAATTGATTATTGAATGAAACTAAGTGGGTTATTGGCTATAGTAAGTGTTACAGCATATAAAAATATACTGTTCTTGATAATGTAATAAGGGTCTTCTTTCCCTCAGTCTCTTTATTCCTTCATCTCTACCTCCTCTTCCTTTCTTTCTTCCAGTTTCCTCTCTTATTTCTCATTTCCTCCTCATTTTTAACCTGTTCTTTTCCCATTCCCTTCCTTTTCCTACAGGTTGCAAACTGAGAACACAAATTTGTACATGACAAAACATTCAAAGTGAAAACTGCAAGAGAAAGGACAATAGTAAGCTCTAGGTCTCTCCACATTTTTGTGTTTCTTTACTTCTGCTCCTGATGTTTTTCCAAAAAGAGGCAGCTCAGCTATGGATCACAGAAAGTTCAGAACTATTTAAATTGGTTTTGTAAGGAACAAAAGATAAATGCACCAAAACATCATAGAATACAACAAAAAATGTTTCACATTTAGATGGCTACAATAAGGGCTCTGCAATTTGTGAGCTAACAGTTGCATAACCAGGGTAGAAGGTTTCTGGTCAAAGTTCCTTGTGTAGATGTACTTTGTGTTTTAGTCCTATGCTTAAGCGGACCCTTAGCAGTGATTAAAGATAAATGCATCAAGCACATGTGTACCAGTTTCCACTGCTTTTAAGTGAGGCAATAAATGAAATGCATCATGGAAATTGATGAGAGAAGAGATTAAAGGCCAAGTGAAGGGAATTATGAACTTGAATTTGTTAAAATTTTATGTGAAAATATTTATTGCCATGTAATGGACTACATTAGTAATTTATTATTATTTTTTTAATGAGAAAAATGTACAATTCAATGCCAAGACAACAAAACAGAACAATTGTTTTCTGAAAGATTAAACGTTCATAATCATCTATTTGTTTCAGTTCTTCTAGTGTTTGTTTTTTCTCAATCTTCTCTGTTTGTTTTATCACATTAAAGATATCTATTTTCCACTGTTTTCTAATTGTCTCTTTCCACAGGTAATGATACCAATCATAACCATAATTTTGAGGCAGCAATATCAAAATATTCTTTATTTTTTTTCACTGAGCTTAGCCAACACATTTGTTGCTTTATTTTTCAGTTATCACTTCTCCTTGAATCCAAAGATTCTATAAAATAAAGTAATCTATCCCTGCTACCTTTGCACCATATCCTCAGACAAAAGGATACAGCAGAATATCAGTAGTAGGCACTGGATGTCTGTTTATGGATCAGAAGTACTTCTAAACATTAAAGCAATTATCAGTAAATAACTAAAATTCTTTAAATGTTTCAGTTGCTGAATTGTTTGATACTATTCAAGACAACCCTAGTGTCGTAGACCTGGGATTTAACAAGCAGGTTTTAAATATATTTTTAATCTCTAAATTGCCTTTCCTCTCATTTGCATAATGTAAAAATGCACATTAATATTCTTCTGAAATACTAGCCAGCTTTTCATAACACATAGATACTGTCTTCAGGACATGATGATCAAACCTCGTAAGTTTGAATTCAATTATGTAATCAAAATACAAACAGTAGCAGAATTTTTCAGTGACTTGTGGTTCTAATGGCATATGTGGACAATAAATGTAATTTTATGATAAAAAACTTGTAAAAATAGTTTTGATTTTCCGGATTACTATGAACCAGAGTTCAGTCTTGCATTCTAATGGATGAATCAAAATGTCCGTTAACATTAATGGAGCTAGGATTTCACCTAATGGTTTCAAGGTGTGAGTAAAAATGTCACATAAGCAAAAATAAATCTATGCATTTCTCCTCAAGTAATTAAAAAGATATTCATAAAAAGGATATAAGCCTTCTTTAGGTTAACTATAAACATTTGAAACAAAAATCTGATTTTAGAAAGAAGTAAATATAAGAAGATAATAGTATAGTTACTGATAAGAAGATAATAGTATACTTACTACAGATCTCCTTTATCATAGGTCACTGAAGTTGCAATGTTTGCTCTTTATTTTTGAATAAACACTGTCTCATGAGCATAAATAACTATGAAATAGTCACACTTATTTGAGGAGTTGTTAGCTTATTCACATATATGAAAGGTTCTCCTCTGAAAGCAGTCAAATTAAGTCCATGCTTAAAATTATATAAATACATTCCAAAATAGAGACATATATTTAGCTAGATTCAATAAGAACTTATATAACAGCAATATGTTTGAAATAACCAATGGATTCTGATAAGCAAAAATTCACTTACAATAACAATAAATGACAAACTAGTGAAGAATAGAAAATTATAGAATGTGAAATTTATATGGTAAGGATGCTTCAAGCAAATAAAGCACAGTATACCTTGAATGAGAAGTAGGATTTGTCTCTATTTCTTATAAATGACTATCATGTAAGCAAGAAAAAAATTTTTTTCAATCCTCCTTCCCTTCCTCCCTTCTTCCTCCTTATTATCTATAGAGAATATTGCATTCTAATAACAAGATCTCTTTCTTACATTATCTACAGACCTATTCTCAGTTGGGACCTCTAGGTGATACTGTAATACCAGATGATATTAATAATACCAGATGATATTAACAACTTCAGCATTTTGCAACAATTAAATACAATTGCAGAAAGAAGAGTAAAACTCCTCTTTATTTAATTTTTTAGGTATTATATCTTTCAAAACTAAATTTTATTTCCTTTAAATCAAAAGTACTAACACAACTGAAGGGAAGAAGAAATGATTCTTAGTGGTATTCTGTGAAAAGAGAATAGGCACAAATTGAAATATGGGTAATTCCTTTTAAGCAGAAAAAGAAAAACAAACAAACAAACAAATTTTTTATTGCACATGTGGTAAAATACTGGAACAGGATCTCCAGAGATCATGTTTTGGGCAACCTAATGTAGTTAACCTTGCTTTGAGAAGAATGTGCAACTAGATTTCCTCCAGAGGTGCATTCCCAACTTAACCATACTCTGCTGATGTGATTCTGTTGGGGGTATTTTTGTCTTAAAAATTAATCTAAATTTTCCTTTTTTCTCTCCAAGTTATATTATCATACATTTTCAGATGGTTATCAAGAGTTTCCAGACCATCCCTGCTCTCAAAATATTTCAGGCAAAAAAAAGTAAAAATGTATTTGGGCAATTTTTTCCAGGTATTTATCTTGAGATTCCATTCAGGTTGCAATAAGTGTATTAATTTCTCATCTGAATGTAACTAGCAAGGGGAACTTGTGATGTTTTTGTCTTCAGGAATAAAAAGCCCTTCAACATCTGACAGCTTCATCTGAGTTCCTCTTGAGGGTCTTCACTAAAAAGACTGCAACACTTCACACCTCTGCAAGGTCTCATGTGTAACCATCTTGTCTATTATGCTATTATTCTGTCAGTAGATCAGCGCACTTTAATAAACTTATTAATCTGTATTTTAAAATTTCTGGCAACATTTGCCAATTTAAAGCATCTACCCAGGCACTGTAGTGTGCAAAAATCATTTTAGTGACTGTATTTCTGTTTTCCCATTTTTGGTAATTTCTATTATCTACTTTTTGTGCTTTTGCTTTAAACACAAATACTTTCATTGTTAATTTGTTTAAATTTCTGGAACAGGAAGCCAAAGTGACTTTTAAACCTCTCCAAAGATAGAGATGACATGTTGGGAAATAGTACTCGGATTTCCTCTTGTATCATTTGAGACTTATTCTCAGTTTAGAAGCAGAAAATTCAGACATTTTCATAGAATGAATGCCAGCAAAATTATTCACATAACTTTGTGCAAGAGCTTTGGTTATGCTGGAAATGGAGACTTTCTAAGTACTTTTCAGTTATTTATTTTGTACAAATATAAAAAGCTTTTAAATCTACCCATACAAACTCTGCTGGTTTCAAAGGCCAAGAATACTACCAAGAAAATGGGAAAATGGGAAAATATTCACTGATTTTAGAACTCAGTTCAAGACTGGCCCACCCAGATGCTATCATATACAATTTTTTTACTTTTTTATTTTTTCCATTTAGGAATGAAGAATTAACACACTGCAACTGTTAGCAAAGATTCAGCCCAGTAGTATTAGCACATGAATTTTAGCTGAGGCTACTGGAGAAGGACTAAGGTTTATTTTGAGAATAGAGGATATTCTTGAGTGTAACCAGCTTGTCAATCACAATGATTGCCTGAATGGTCAACAATGGTGACAGTCCATTTTTAGACATGAAGCAAATTTGAATGATCTCAGAAGAACTGGGTATTGTCTATTCAGTTCTATAACTGACTGTGTCCAAAGTCATTTGGAGAGGGATCTCAATGGAACTCATGATCCTACTACTACTGCTGCTCCAGAACCTCTTTTGATGTATTTTAACCTTGCTGAAATCTGTTTTCCCCCAGGTACTGTCAACTTGACTGCTGCAAAGCCATACACAGAGTAATCAAATATTGTAAGGGTGGTGAAAGCATACCACAGGATAACAAGTATATGCACAATAACTTATCAGCAGTCCTGGCTAAATAAAAAGGTCTCAGATGACTGGATGTCAGTGAATGCGACACTCATCTCTAGGAAATGCAGGATCGAGTATTCAGGGAATTACAGACCAATCAGCCTGATCTCAAAGCCAGGGAAGGTCATGGAGAAGATCACCAAGAATACTATTACACTGCATACAGAGGAGAGCCAGTTGGTTACACTGTGTCAGCATGAATTTATGGAAGGTGGGTCCTGCGTATAAGACTTACAAAGGAATATCCTCAAGGGGAAGTTTAGATTGGATATGAGAAATAATTTATTCATGAAAAAGATGGTTAGGGATTAAAATAGGTAGTGGCAGAGCCCACATATATTTAAGACACGTGGATGTGCTTAGGTGATGGACCTTGTAGTGTTAGGTTGACAGTTGAACTTTATGATTTAAAGAGTATTTTCCAACCCATTGCTATGATTCTGTACCAAACAAAAGGTATTTTCTATCTTCATCCTCCACAATTAAATTATATTTTTGCACTTTGTGCAGTTTGATTTCAGGGGCACCTCCCTTTTTGTCTGTCTTTGATCTGGAGAGCAAACATAAATACACAGTGAACAATTTTCTGTTTCGGAGGTCCCTTTCTTAAAATGCTGCCTCCTTAAGGCTTGTTGGGAAAAGCGAAGGCTATAGTCTCTAAAGCTCTTTTGCATCTCATTCTTTATCAGAGTGAAATATGTTGGTTAGATTGGTTGTTGCAGTGCTAATCATCGCCAGCTGTTCATAATTGTCTAACAGTTACAGGTGCAGCAGTTTACTACTGTGCTGTAGGCTCCAATCTGCTTTCTACTCTTCTGAAACGGCTCAGCAACAAAAACTTTTTCTCTCATTGTACATGCTCAGGGAAGTCATCTGGAAGGCTTTTTATGCAAGATGCATTACCATCTCCAATCTCTTTTTTTTTTTCTCTCCCCTCAGGAAGAAGTATATCAAGTTAAGAAATCTCAGTGACTTAGTAAGAAATGTCAGTCACTGATGTACCGCTGGGTAAATAAGTTCCTTTACATGTTATCTATTCTTTGGCAGTAGTGACTCTGACAGAGGAAATTGAAAGAAAACATAAATAAATTAAAAAAAAAAGAAGTGTATACATCAGCAGATGAATTAATATGACAGAAACAGAGAGATTCATGTAATAATAATTGATTGTTCATCCTAGGAATATGATGGTAAATTTTATTTTTTTTTGTTACTGTTTCTCCTGGCCAGACAATAAAACAAAATGTTATCTGTTCTCTCTGTAGAGGAGAGATGCTGGTGGCTACTTTTTTACAGTACATATATAGCATGTAAAATGTATCCACTTTATCTTATCTAGCAATTTAGGGTGTGTTGCTAGCTAGTAACATGCCAATCCTGTTGATGTTTAGGAAAACGTTTCCTAAGATTTATTACACTAGCCACCATCCGATTGTACTAATCAGCCACTGAAAAACTTGGGGGTTTGGATATCTGCATAGGTTTGAGTAACCATGGAAGTTATTATTGTGTGCATATACCTCTAAGTTATGGCTTGAAGATGTATCTACCCAGTTGACACTTTTCATGATTAGCAAATATTCTGTTGCTTTCCAGCCAGTTTATTTGCCTTTACTAATTATATTCTTAAGCATAAAACTCAGTTTATTGAGTATTTTCCCCCTTAATAAATACATTTCAGAAAATTGGCAGATCAAGCAAAGGACAAAGTAATAGCATATATATTCATTATCAGGCAGAAGATAGAATTGATATATTGAGAATGCCTGTAAAATCACAGCACTCACAGTACCTGTTTCACTGGAAACAAGGTACCATCTAATGAGCATAAGAAAAAGACTATTGCAAGAAATTTATGAAGACCTGAAGTGCACATTTGTAGGTCTGGAGAAAAAGAGAGGTGGGAAAAAAAAAAAAAAAAAA
>VXAB01013928.1:19993-62295 GCA_013399175.1 Odontophorus gujanensis
GCTCCCCAGTATAAAAAAGACAGGGATCTCTTGGAAAGAGTCCAGCAGAGGGCCACAAAGATGGTGAAGGGCCTGGAGGATCTCCCCTATGTAGAAAGGTGAAGTGAACTGGGTCTGTTTAGCCTTGAGAAAAGAAGACTGAGAGGGGACCTGATCCAGGTTTATAAATATCTGAGGTGCCTGGGACAAAGCAGCGAGGCCAGACTCTTTTCAGCAGTGTGTGGAGACAGAACAAGGGGAAATGGCCAGAAACTGCAGCACAGGAGGTTCCGCACGAATGCGCGCAAGAACTTCTTTATGGTGAGGGTGACGGAGCACTGGCACAGGCTGCCCAGGGGGGTTGTGGAATCTCTTTCTCTGGAGATATTCAAGACCCGCCTGGACGCCTACCTGTGCAACCTGGGGTAGGGAACCTGCTTTGGCAGGGGGATTGGACTCGATGATCTCTTGAGGTCCCTTCCAGCCCCTATGGTTCTATGATTCTATGAACGAGAATTAATTTTTTCAGAGTAAATCATGTGTGGCTAACCTGGTTTGCTTCCTGTGATGAACTGTATGCATATGGGGCTGAGAGAAAAGTAGTGAATGCCACTTAGTGAATTAGTGATGTTATCAGCAGATAACATCAAACTGGGGGAAACAATGATGCCCTTGAGAGCGGGGGCTACCACTCAGTGGGACCTTGCAGGCTGGAGGAAAGAGTCATTACAAAATTTAAACAGGCCAAATGAAAGGCTCTATTTGCAAGAAGGAAAAACCCCTTGCAACAACAGAGGTTGTGACTGATAGACTAGGGAACAGCTCTGCAGAAAAAGCTCTGGAAGACATTGAAATGGTCATGAAACCAGTACACATCCTTGCTGCAATAACGGCTAATGATATCCTGGACTAAATTAGGCAAAACATTGCCATCAGGTAAACAGAAGAGATCCTTCCACTCTGCTTAGTACTGGCAAGGCCACACCTGGAGTACTGTACCCAGTTCTGGGCTCCTCAGAATGTATTTCTGAGTCTCATTTCCTTTTGTCACAGGATACTCAGCTCCAGTTTAATTCAGTATTACGAGCACAGTAATAGCAGAATACAACTCCTTATTTTGGATAAAGGACCTCTCCTAGCACTGCATGACATACTGAAAATAGTATCATGTACTTATACCAGTGATTTAACCTTCATCCCAAGAGAGAAAAACCTTAAAAATAACTTGTAATTTCACAAGTCCTCTCAAGTTTTTTTTTCATTTGGGAATACAGCTTCAGGCATTTCTGAACTGCCATTCCCAAAGCAAGATATTTAGAAATGCATTTCAGTCAGGCATGACACTACTGATGTGATTTCTTAAAATCTACAGCCACAAAACCAGGTGGCTTGAGCACTCACACCTCAGCTCACCCCTAGCATCTCAGTAATATCTGCTGGTAGTTACACCAAGCTTGGGCAATTTTCAGGGGCATTCACTTTGGGGAATGGCAGAATGCTGAGGGAATAGAATGGGCAGAAGGAGGAAGCACAGTGACTCCATCAGGCCCTTAAAGGTTACTAAGATGGGCAAGGAGAAGACACTCAGGCCTACAGAAGAACGGGCATCAGCTGATGCACCCATTGCAACAGCAGCAAGTGCATGCTCAGAGAAGTGCCAGGAACAACAGAAAAGAAACAGTAAGAAAGAGTCACAGACATGGGAAGGGAACTGGGGAGAGCCAGGTCATTGCTAAGGGAAAGAAACAAAGAGACAACTGGGCAGAGTGAAATAATATGCATAAAGAGCAGCCAAATGTATTCAGTCATTTTAAGAAGGATATGTCAATTTTGATAGTGTACACTAAGCTCCTGTTATTTTGCTTCCAAAAACCTGGGTCTCGTTAGTTCTACTATGGAGTAATCTTTCTTACCTAGATATAATCAGATAATGTTATAGTTATTGCCATTATAATCCACACTTGAAAGTGAGAAACAGTAACTGCAACTGTGAAATTACAAAGGGAATGCCTTCATTAACAGACCAGGGTGTTGCAGGATGGTGGTCATTGGCAGAGCATATAGAATGTGACAGCTAGTTTGCTTAGCTGGCTGTCATGTTTCATTTTTGCAGTATCTACATGTTCCATTGCTATTTGGAGGGAAATTAGCAGTATATAGCATTGGATTCCTGACTGTTTTAAACAGGTGTGACTCAAGTTAAATCACTAATGATCCAATCCATCAATTACAGATCTGGTCTTCTCTAATTTAAGTTGTTCTTTATCTTTTACAATAGGAAAACTGCTAGTCCCCAGATTGCTTATTGTCTCTTCAAGGTCTGGTTCTCAAATACAGTTCATCAATTCATATGCGAATGTACCACAATAATCATAAAACAAAGTTAATGCCCAGACTTTCCTTATCACCATGGTAACACACTCAGGGAAGCACAACTGTGAATTGGAGGTACCTTGAAAGATTCTGCCTAAAAAGCAAAAGCCCAGTCATATTCTGGGTACACAGAGGATTTTTGTGGATTTTTTAGTGTGCAGGCTGTAAGTTTACCTGTCCTTCAGTGAAATAGCTCTAGAAGAAATATGTACTCTAAAATAACAAGATGGTTCTTCCACTTCAAACAAGCCAAATGGTATTATCTTTGAAAATTCAACATGGAAAGCAGGATCTACCTTCTAATATTCACTGACATTTATTAATTCAGTGCTATAATTAGATTGTGGGTAACCACTGTTACAGATTTCAAAGCCAAGCTTTACTGATTTGCCTCCTTCAATAGCACCACCTCTTATTATAAAGGCTCCTTTCCTTCCCAATGCATTCATAGATCATTTTGTTAACCTCTTATGACAGGACCAAACAATTATTATGTATGCAATACAGTTAAGCATGTACTTGTCTTTTATTGTACTTATTATGGTAACACTTCTCTCAGCAAGAACTTTTTTCAACTCAGGTTTTGCAAAAAAGGATGATCAGAATGATACCAACTGTCCTGAATGAGCTCTCATTCTGGCCTAACACAATGGTATGACAAGTCTTCAGTCTTTCATGCATGTGTTTAAATGTGGCTGCTTTAAATTTCTTAATTTATTCTCTCTAAACTTAATGATTTCTATTAGATATAATTTCTCTTATTCATGAATTGTTTGATGTTGAAATATATGTGACTAAAGTTGATTATGCATGTATTATTTCTATGTCTAAATTAGTCAGTCTTTTCCAATAGGACATTCAAATACTTCTAGATTTGCATTACCACCACCAGATCTCAATAGCAAATTTTATCAGTCTTATAAACCACTGAACAATACATTGGTATCAAATCAGCGTTAGAAAAACAATTTTAAGATATTCTATAAGTTTATGTTCACATGTAAATCTAATCTAATTAGTTCTATAGTGAACATCTATAATATTGTATTCATTGCCAGTAGGAATTCCAAGGCCTCCCTAAACATCCAGATTCTGTTTATAAATAAAACAATCATAAAATCATATAGTAATTGAATCACAGAATCGTAAAATCATAGAATAGCATAAGGGTTGGAAGGAAACTTAAAGGTCATAGAGTTCCAGTCCCCTACCTTGTACAGAATTGCCACTCACTAGATCAGGCTGCCCAGGGCTCCATCCAACCTGCCCTTGAACATCTCCCGGGATGGAGTATCCACAACTTGTCTGGGCAACATGTGCCAGTGGCTCACCACCCTATGATTAAAGAATTTCTTTCTAACACCTAACCTAGATCTCCTCTTTTAGTGTTCTGTCACTATCAGACTGTATAAAATCCAGACTCCTTCCTGTTTTAAGCTCTTTTTAAGCAGCAGAGGGTCACAGTGAAGTTTATTCAGAGCCTTCTTTTCTCCAAGCTAAACAAGCCCAGCTCCCTCAGCCTTTCTTGATAAAGCAAAATGCTTTCTTTCATCTACTTGGTTTATCACATCATTAAGAAGCAAACTTGCCTGGTGTGACTGCCTCCCTAATATATTCTTAAAGAACATCAGGAACCCACTACAACTTACTTTACAGCCATACCTCCTAGAGTCCTATATTGCTGTTATCACGGGAGTATGTACATTCTGTATCAGCAGTTCAAATACTGCCACAGTGTTTTCCATGTTTCTTGCTTTCGTGAACAAGTGCTTCATTTGTTTGTGACTGATTTCATTCAATTTCTTAGCTGAATTATGCACAATCCATTGATTGCATGTATTACTTACTCTGCAGATGTTTCTGCCTATATTACTTCTTTTTTTCATTCCTGTCATCTTTCCTCTTTATCCATGCTGTTCTTTTATACATAGCTGTTGCTCTTTTATATGCAATTTTCTCACATTTAAACTCATCCTGATGATCACACAGAGTCTCCCAGCCTTCTCCTCATTCCCTCATGAACATTCTATATTGTTGTGCATTTTCTGGTAGATTTTGCCACTTTGTTCTCATGTTTTGATGGTTAGATTTTATTCCTTGCAGGTAACTAAAAGAACACTCCAATTTTTTTTATTTACTTGTATCTTTTCTGGAAATACAGAAGGCAACAGAAAATCAATCCATGGCAGAAGATGATTCTTTAGTTAAGACTAGATTTCTTAAGTTGCGATGAGTTAACTTTCAAGAATGGTTGTTAACCTCTAAAGAATGTTCATTAGCAAATCAAGAAATTATGGGTGAGTTACAGACAAAGACTAAAAAGGAATATTGTGTTTTGTGACTACTACAGGCCACCTGATCAAACAGAACCCACTGGTGAAGTAACTGTTCTTCCTCCAGCTACAGGAGGTGTCATAATCACAGGCTCTACTTCCTTCTGGGAGACTTGATCCACTATGACATTTGCTGGGAAAGTAGAACAGCTATCTTATGGAAAAGCTGTATTGCATCCAGATGTAGAGTTCTCAGTACAGGAGAGGTGTGGACCTGTTGAATCCTGTCCAGAGAAATGCCACAAAAATGGTCCAGGGGATGGAACAGCATCCCTATGATGACAGATTGAGAGAGCTGTGGCTGTTCAGCCTGGAGAAGACTCTAGGGAGACCTGATAGTGGCCTTTCAGAATCTAAAGGGGCATATATGAAAGAAAGGGACAGGCTCTTCAGCAGGGTCTGTTGTGATAGGTCAAGAGGAAATGGTTTCAAACTACTAAAAGAGGGGAGATTTAGATTGGATATAAGAAAAGCTTTTTACATTAAGAGTAGTGAAGCATTGGGTCAGGTTGCCCTGAGCAGTGGCAAGTGTCCTATCTGTGGAGACACTCAAAGTCAGGCTGGATAGGGCTCTGAGTAACCTGATCTGAATGTGGATTCTCTGTTCATTGCAGAGGAGTTGGACTAGAGGACCTTTAAAGGACACTTCCAACACAAATGATTCTATGATTCTATGATTTATTGGTCACCAGCTGCCCACCAAGCTGCTTTTTCTCTTATGCTTTTCAACAAGACGAAGGAAGAAAGCAGAATTAAATGTTCATGTATCAAGGTAAAAACAGGGCAATCATTCATCAATTACTGTCTGTCAAAAAAGACAACATGGGAAATACTCATTTAGTTATTTACCAATTAATAACAGAATAGCATAATAAGAAATTATTTAAATAAAAAGAAAACAGACCTAAAATCATCTTTCCCTTCACCCTTTTCTTTCCTGGCTCAGCTTCACTCTTGACTTTTCTACCTAATCTCCCCCAAGCAGTGACAGGGAATGGAGAAAAATGGTTATAGTCAGCTCATAGTACTTTATCTTTGCTTCTCCTTCCTCTTCACAGTCTTTATATGTTCTAGCATGGGGTACCTTCCAGAGGTTACAGTCCTTTGCATTCCACAGTAGCTTCAGTTCCAGCCAGGAACCTGTTCCTTTGTAGTATACTCTTTAATGAAAATAACCCTTCCCACACCCTTGGACCAAAAGTTTCCACATTATTTTACTGATTTTACTCAATTTTTGCTGTAACACTATGGAAAAAAAACAAACTACAAAGCCAAATAATAATTAACAGCTGATGGTTGTTAATTAAATTATTCTGCTGCTAAAAAATAATGAAGGTTGCACCATTCCTCTTGGGAAATGTTTTAGAGGTAACCAAAGTGTGTCTACCACTTGCTTTCTTTGGGATGAAAACACTTTCCTAAACCAAACTTTTCATGCACTCAGAATGAGGTCTTCTGTTCTGAGATCAGAATGGGATCTTCAAGATATGTGCCCTTTTTGCCAAGAAAGCCACTGATATACTGAGGTGCATTTAAAAAAGAGAGTGTCGGGCAGGTCAAGGGGAGTGATGTTCCTCCTCTATTCTGCCCTGCTGAGGCTACATTTAGAATTCTGTGTCCAGTCCTGGGATCCCCAGTTCAAAAAGGCAGAGATCTCCTAGAAGGACTCCAGCAGAGGGACACAAAGATGACAAAGGGCCTGAAACATCTCCTATATGTGGAAAGGCTGAGTAACCTGGGTCTGTTCAGCCTGGGAGAAGAAGATAATGAGGGGATCTGAGTCACATTTATAAGTATCTAAAGGGAGGTGGAAGGCAAGAGGATGAGGCCAGACTCCTCTTGGTGGTGTGTAGCAATAGAACAAGGAGTAATGGACTGAAACTTGAACACTGGAAATACCATGGAAACACATGGTAGAACTTTATGGTGAGGGTGACGGCACACAGGAATATGTTGCCCAGAGAGGCTGTGATTCTTCTTCTGAGAAGATGTTCAAGACCTGTCTGGATGCCTACCTGTGTGACCTGTTGTACAGAACCTTCTTTAGCTGGAGAGTTTGACTCGATGATCTCTTGAGATCCATTTCAACCCCTGCGATTCTGTGATTCCTCAGCAAGGTTCATGTTTACTGTATATAAAAGGTAGCAGACTTTTAGTCTACTGGATGATAATCTTATTCTCAAGGAGATAATTTTCTAGTGAAGAATACTAGGAACTACCTGAAGGGAGGTTGTGTTGAAGTGGGAGTTGTCCCACAGTTGCTCCTGCGTAACTAGCAATAAGACTAGAAGGATTTGCAGCAGGGGAGATTCGAGTTGTACATTACTTCTCCAAAAGAGCAGCCAGGCATGGAAATGAGCTGCCCAGGGAGGTGTTGGAGTCATTGTCCATGAAGGTGTTCAAGAAATGTCGTGGAGGTAGTCAAGAAATGTTTAGATGTTTTTTCTGAGGAATATGGTTTGGTGGGAAATATTGGTAATAGGTGGACTGTTGGACTGGATGATCTTGTAGGTCTTTTCCAACCTTGGCGACTCTATGATTATATTTTTAAAAGTTACAATTTACTTGTAAGTTAAAAAATTATTCTTGATCATTTGCTGTATCACTTTCACCCTTAAAAGGAAAAACAAATTTTAATAAAACCATTCAGGGGATTCCTCTTCTGGAAACAAAACCACAGACCTAAGGCAACTTTCTTATAAGAGAGCACACTGAAACAGTCTGTGCTAACAAGAGCCCGGAAATTCTAAACACATCCTTTTCATTTGCTTTGAGAATATACCAGACTAGCATTTGTCATGTCTCTCACACCTCCAGCTTAATCTCCTGAGGCTGCATTTTTCATACTTGGCCTTGTGGGACAAAACTTGAATCCTAGCTTATTAGCTAGGATTAGTGTGTCTGGTGCCTTAGTCATTGCCAAGTGGGTGGGTTTCAAAATTTTTCAAAAAAGCATGTGTAGTTGAGTTGAGCAGAATACTTGTTCACAAGTTACTGACATGTCCTCTATAGCAAATATTTTTTACTTTTTTTGCTGAGAGAAATAATGTCAATACGTGTAAACAAATCTGATTTCCTGACAGTGAGTTAGCTGCGATTGTTGCATAAGCCTTCATAATGACTCTTTTTTTTTTTTTTTTTCCGTATAGAAAGGACAAATAGCTTAAGAATGTGCTATTGTTTCATTTTTTTTTCCTTCACTGTGAAATTCCATTAGTAACAGTTCAGTAAACTTGAGGCTTAGAGAGGGAGCAAAATATATATGCTTCTTGAGCAGTCTCTTCCTACCTGAATCACTCCAACAAACATCTCTACAAGATGTCATTGCCACAGCAGTTTTTAGGAGGGCTTTATGATGTCTCTGGACATCTGAAATATTTAGTCTTTTTTTTCATTTCTTCAGATTATGGTTTGAAGTGGGAACTTTGTAATTTGAAAACAGACAGTTATTTACAGCAAGAATCTTTATATATGAGAGAATGTTTACATGACAGTTCTGCTAAGAAAAGGGATCGTACATATCAGAAAATGGATTATAACACTTAATTTTGTCACCTACATTTGTATACAATCAGCATCTTGCCAAAGCCTAAATACAACTATATGAGAACTAAAATTTGGAAAAAAAGCTTGTAAATGCCACAATTACTATTCAGCTCAGCCTCCAATTATTGGATATACTTAGTGAATTTGCTTAAGCCACTCTTGTGAACTTTTTTGTTTTTAGCTGTTCTGCGTAAAGTACAGAAGATAAAACGTAGTCCTTATGCAATAACAGAAAATGAAATGTTACAGAAAATATGACAGGTGTGCTGCTTTTCTCTTACAGATGATGTTTTCCCTTTTACTACATGGCTAGCCTTACTACCTGTGTGCATTCCACTAGAGTAGTATCCCTATATCTTTTCATGCTTGCTACACTTGCAGTCTGCTATGAATCCCTTGTTCTTCATCACTGTATGGTCTTGCAGAGGGTTTGACACAAGATCTGGCAAAGAGGACCTCTTACATCCACTCCATCTACTATTCCTCAGCAGTGGAGCTGACCTTACAGGTAGAGAAGGACAGCATGAACATTGAAAGCAACCAGCAGCTTCTACACACCACAGTCATTCCCTCCGATTTTTTTGCTTAGATATGTCTAGTTTTCTTGAATCTGACACATCCCAGGCACAATAAAAACATCAAAGAAACTGAATCAAATGTTGATCAGCAAGCTAAACCTTTCTGAACTATGTCCCTCATCCCGCCTCCTATCCCAACCATATTCTTATTAAGCAAACTTTCATTCTTGGCTGTTTCAGACCTGCCTGTGAAACCTGAAATATCTGCATCCATGTACACTGAAACTGGAATATGAAAAGAGTGGCTCCTTATTCAGAGAGAAAAAAAAAAAAAAAAGAAGTGTTCTGAAACAAACACTCAAGAAGTATGTAAGAAACAGGACAGTGATTCTTATACTTAACAAACACGGCCATTATGGCAGCTACATAAAAAGGCAGTCTACATTTATTTCAGGTAGGAGAGGATAAATATTTTGTATCTTAACTGGCCACAACCAAACCCGACTGAACACTATAGAGATCTACTTCAGCTCGATGCCTTTTATACACTGCGGTGAAAGAAACGAAGATATGAGTTTAAAATTCTTGAGGATCACACTTTATATATTCTGGTAAGAATGAGGAATTTCACTGCAGAAACAAAAGCTCATTAAACTAGATGATGTAGAAGCATCACAAAAATTGCAATCATATCTTAATGAAATTTTAATTTGAGAATAAGGCATTTGATTTCAGGTGGCTGAACAGGAGCAGACTGGAGAACAGAACAATAATGAATAATATTGATGAAGTCACCCATCATTAAGAGTTGTCAGTGCACATTTTGCCTTTTTAATATTATATATTATATATATTATACACAACAAATCAAGTGTTTATCTTGCACATGTGATGGAAAGTTAAATTTTATAAGACCTGTTTCCATTCTGATGTATTCTATTTCTATTCTATGTTATTTCAGATAATCCTTCTAGTCCACGAAGACTTTCCACAGTATTTTAAATGGCACAACTAACAACTCTCAGCTGTTGATTTTTCTCTCAGCTACCCCCTGAGAGAGAAGTACATGAAATGATGTGACTTATTTTGCTTTGCGTTTTCCTTTTCTTCAGAAGCATGTTGCTAAGTATTGTTAGAGAATGCACTTAGAGTGAGAAGTGGTGACACTTATGACAGTTCCAAGTTTCTGAAGTGAATTACTACACAGCCTTGAACTGCCCCCTGAAAATATTCCATTTTTCTCTCATTTGCTTTCCTGTACCTGAAGACAGTTCCCTTGTGCTAAGGGACTGAAACTGTCAAGGAGATTCTTCATCTCAGAGATTTAGGTGATATTTTTTTTCCCTTAAGTATCCTGAGACAAGTGCTCAAATACTTTGAAGGGAACGTGCAAGATCTTGAACTTCATTCATCTTCTAATAAGAGGCAGTGTACAGCAGTGTCAACTGCACTGCTTTGGAGATGTACTGTGGTAGCATGTCCCATTTAGAATTTTTTAAAATATTATAATCCTTGTGCCCTGGCACGTCAAATAGATGTGTCAGAGTTGAAAGAAGAAAATTAAGAACCATTGTAGAGTAGAATGTGACAGTCTGATAGTCAGAGCTGGGAAAAGGCACCATCTTAAGGGGTAAAAAGATATGTTAGCTGAAATTGCAGTCTAATAAAATTTGTTAGAACAGTGTTTCTGGTGCACACTGTTTTCTTCGAGTGAGAGATTATCACTAGAGATGAGGTGTCCGTCATTTCATCTGCTCTGAAACAAGAAAAAATGACCTAAAAAGTGATAATTCATATTGCATTTGAATTTTTACTGGGAATAGAACTAGAAAGCTAGTTATACATTGTATCAAGCCAGCAAAAAATTTAGTAGGAGAGGTAGGAGAGTAGCTGGAAGACTTTAATCTACCCACCCATTTAAGTAAGTCTTTCTGAAGTAATACTGTGCTTTATCTCTAGATTTGCAAATACTCACAGCTGGAGGTAGTGAACTAAGGAACTCAATGGCCAGCATATGATTCGATATACTGAAAAGGAGGAAACTGAATCCTTGTTTTCACCTCTGAATTTGGACTGCATTTTTAGTTTGTGAATCTCTGAAAAGATTGGAAGACATTCAGAATGTGCTTCTAGAAGTGTTCAAGCATATTTACTAACACCAATCTTTGCCAAATGTAATATCTTCACTTACTCTCAACTTCTCAAACTTTGTTTTTATCAAACTCTCAGAGACCTGCACAGATATTCATGAGCCAGCCTTACCTGCTCATCATCATCATAATCTCCTTTTTCATGTCATGTATCATTTCATAGAAGAAATCCCTTAACAGATTCACTTGAATAATCCAGTGTGATTTCATTGCAAAGCACACTCTTATGATTGGCAATGAGCTTTGAAGTACTAGTATGAGTACTTCAAAGGTCCCAAATGTTCCTAGATAAAAATATATGAAGGTGTGAAGCTGAAGCATTATTCTTTGACCCAGTTCTCATCTTCTTCACTTCCCAAAAGTCTTGGAAGTCTGGGGAGGTCCCTGCTGACTGAAAGCTAGACAACATTATACCTATGTAGCCATGAGATAAGACCCAGGAAACAACAGATATGTCAGTCTAACCTCAGCACATAGAAATCTTAGATAAGGTTATCCTGGATGCTATTGAAAGACACTTATATAACGTCTATTATCTGAGATATTCAACTCAGACTCATGAAGAGAAACTCTGACCTTAATAATATGATCTTCCTCTATAGTAAGGTCATCTGCTTGGTTGATGGAGCGAAGGTGATGCACATAATCTTTCTAGATTTTAGTAAGGCTTTTGATACCATCCCTCACAGAATCCTTCTATACAGGTTTTCCAGTGAAGAAAAACACTGGCACTTAGACAGACTGCAGAGTTGGGCAGGGAGGAACCTGGTGAAATTCAACTAGAGAAAGTGCAGAGTCTTGCACCTGGAGAGGATAACTGCATGCATCAGTACAGGTTAGGGGATGACCTGCTAGAAAGGAACTATGTGGAGAAGGACCTGTGTTTTCTTGTGAATAACAAGTTGACCATGAACCAACAGTGTGCCCTGGTGGTCAAGAAGGACAATGGAATCCTGGGATGCATTAAAAAGAATGTGCCCAGTTGGTCAAGGTAGGTGATCTTCCTCCTCTATTCTGCCCTGCTGAGGCTACATTTAGAATACTGTGTCCAGTTCTGGTATCCCCAGTTCAAAAAGACGGGGATCTCCTAGAAGGACTCCAGCAGAGGGGCACAAAGATGACAAAGGGCCTGAAACACCTCCTTTATGTGGAAAGGCTGAGTAACCTGGGTCTGTTCAGTCTGGGGGGATAAAATGGAATGCGGATCTGATTCATGTTTATAAGTATCTAAAGGGAGGTGGAACGCAAGAGGATGAGGCCAGGCTCTTCTTGTTTGTGCATAGCTATAGGACAAGAAGTATTGGCACAAAACCTGAACACTGGAAATTCCATGGAAACACATGAAAGAACTTTATGGTGAAGGTGACGGCACACAGGAATAGATTGTCCAGAGAGGTTGTGGAGTCTCCTTCTATGGAGATACATTAAGAACCTACTTGGACACCTATCTGTGTGACCTGCTGTAGGGAACCCATTTTAGCAGGGAAGATTGACTCGATGATCTCTTGAGGTCGCTTCCAGCTCCTGCGATTTTATGATTCTGTGAGATGTGGACTGCTTCACACAATGCTTGGTGGTGGACTGGTTTGATGGTAGAGCTCAAAGGGTTGCAACAAATGGGGCTACATCAGGCTGGCAGCCAGTCACTATTGGTGTTCTCAGGGTTCAATTATTTTTCTAGTTCTGTTGAACATATTATTCAACTATTTGGATGCATAAGTAGAATGTATCCTCAGCAAGTTTGCAGCTAATACTAAACTGAGCCATGCTGTTGACTCCCAGGAGGAATGAGATGCCCCACAGACAGTGTTGATATGTTGGAGAACTGCAACAATCAACCATGGCAAAAAGTTCAACAAAGATAAATACTGGGTACTGTACCTGGGAAGCAGGTACATAGCAGAATAATGCTGCTCCTCCTGAGGAGAGGAAACAGAGAGAGGTGCTGGTCTCTCCTCCTTGGTAACCAATGACAGGACATGTGGGAACCCTTGAAGAGATCAGGCAGTAGAAGCTGGTGATTGTTTTAGGACTCTTACAACTGGACTATTCTATTCCATTCTAATTCATTCCATTCCATTCTATAAAAGTTTTACAAATTTTACAATGAGTATTTTAAAGTAATTTGGTCCTAATTACAGTCAATTGACCATATTAAATGTCAGATGCAGATATATCACTGAGAAATTTTGGGGGGAAGAAGAATTTCTTTCACTTGAAATTCATGTGTTTAGACAGATGTTATTGTCATAGAGTCTGTCTGCCATGAGATTGCACTGGGCAGCGCAGAGTGAGCTGGAATAAACCTTAGTCTCTCCCTTCGACTCCATTTAATTTGGAATAGGAAATTAAATATGCATTGCCCTTTAGATGATAATTTTATAGCCTAGTGGTTAAGGAGCTTGAATTCTTCCTGTACTACTGGGATTCATTTCATCAAAATGTGATTATTCCAGTACAGATCTATATAACTATATCTAAGTTACATAGGCTCTTCTCATGCCCGCTTGATAGAAATTAGCTCTTCTAGGGTGCAGTTCATTTCCTCCTAAAGTTGATACCTATTTATTTCCAATTAGTATATGGAAATCCTAGAACAGAGTTAAGTGGAGCTCAGTGAAGCCGTCAAAAATATGATGAGATTATTTCCATTCTCATAGACAAATTATTCAAAACATTGCTGCTCTCAGGACAGTAACATAATCAGGGACTAATAAGGATGGAGAGCAGTCATCTCTTTCTACTGGCCTCAGCAGTTCTAGACCTGGTTTTCAAATACTGTAGTATCCCCAGGGAGTCAGCCACTGAATGAAAACAAATTTCGATTACAAACCATGGTTATGTCAGTTGAACTCCAGAAACACAGAAGACTACTTCAGGTTGCCTCTATGTGCAGAAGTTGACTATGGAACAAAAAAGTGACTATCGTCCGGCAACTTCTTAACTATTTCTTTTCAGCTTTGAAAATGTATTTGTTTTCTATCTATTGTTTGTATTCGTACTGGGCTCTAACACACAAGGCACTGGATGAACACAGGCAGAACATTAGAAACAGCACACAAGGAGTAAGAGACAACATGGTTTGTTTGAGGAAAGGAAGTAACTCAATATTATAAGAACACAGAATATTCTGAGCCCTGTTCTTGTGCTTTACATACTGGATTACATTCTCTTTTTTCCCCCATGATTTATCCATAACAAAGTTACCTATAAAATCAGTACACTGTATAAACACACAGCACATCTCCTGTAAAGACACATAACGCATTAGAGACAGCCATTAAAATCAAACAAATAGAAACAAGTGAGAGAAAGAATAATAAATACTACTTTTATTTTATGTAATGTTCTTATTTCTGATCACAGTTGCGTCAAACAACTAAGTTCCTTGATTTCTTAGGAATGTGAGATTTTTACCTGAGTGTTCTAGATACATAAGAATGTGTGTATATGTGTGTGTGTGTTAGAGACAGAGACAGAAATCCTCCATGAACAAAGTATTTGCCATCCATCTCATTTGCAACAGTCTACAATATTTTGAAACTATTTTTGATATTTTTTTTTTTCAGGACATTGTTTATATAGTAAAGCAAACAAAATTCTTCATCCTATCTGTTATTAACAGTCTATCATAGGACTTACTGCCAGGCTATAAAATGGTTCACCCATGAAACAGGTAAATTTAATAGGATCAATTTTCTTCAATGATATTCAATCCTAAACTTTACCCATAGCAAGAGATTCAAAATTCATGCTTAGGGCTAGAAAACTAAGATGCTTTATCATTAATGTTCAGCATGGTTAGGCAGTTCTCGAGAAACCAATTATTAGACAGTGTTTCTGTGTCAAAGTAAGCTGGGAAAAGTTAATGACCTTGGGAAGGGGAAAAATACCTGATTGAATTTTCTACAGGAATTCCTACTAACTAGGTAACATATAGTTCTCACACCATTATCATTGGGGGAATCATTGTTTGCAACTTGAGAATTTCACTGTTCAAAAGTTTTCTGATAATCTCAATGTATAGCATATAGTGCCCCCTTGACTGATAGAATCATAGAGCCCCAGTATGATAGTGAGGCATAATTTCCCTTCACAGAAGTCGTTTACTCCTTCCTCCCACATGAGGGTATATTTTCTAGCCGCATAACCAAGTCCATATAGCTTAGACTAGGTACGTGACAGTAGGAGAGAAAATCTGTCCCTCCGAGGCAAAACAGAACAGATTCAACAAGAAAAAATAAAGAAAACAATAATTCATAGTGTCTTACACTTCAGTGGTAACTCCTTTTTTGAGGAAAATCAAAAGAGTGGGTTCATATCCCCTTAAAGAATTGACTTGAGCTTATCAAGTAAATCCTAATATATAACCATACAGTGGGGTGCATTTATTTGTTCATTGCCACATGCAGCATGAGTTGCATAAAGATGCTATGACCACTCTGAGTAACCTAAGGCAGTATGTGTGTGATGGAGTATGTATAACAAAGCTGGAATTACACGAACGACTTTACTATAGCCATATGGAAATGAATAAATACTCTCAAATAATGGGGAAACTATGAGTTTTTGTTCTTAAAAATGCAGCTCGGTACTTTATTTCATTATATAGGATTGATATAAGATAATTTACTGAAGTAAGTTCAGGCAAGAAAGAAAGAATATTCCTCTACTGTTACTAAAGAGTAGGAGATAAAGCATTCATTTCCTTGTTTGAGCACATATTTCTAGGTTATAGTCAGAAAATAATTTAAACATTCCTGAATAATATAGCTGATTTCTAATCTTCAGGAGAATGTACAAAGGGTTTCAATGAATGCTTGGTTTATAATGTCTATGCTTCAGAGAAAATAGGACTTCATGGACTTGCAAGCTTAGCTGCTCTCACCTAATCTGATAGCTCCTGTAGACTATAGTCTAATGTTCTTTGTGGACCCCATTTCAAACTGTTTAAATCTAACTTCTCTATTCACCTTCTAAGAGATGTTTTGGGGTCTTATTACCTTCACTAACAGAGGAGATATTCAAATGCACCACAGGTAACTTCTAATTTGTATGTCCTGAATTCCCATCATGTTGCAAACTCAAGCTTTTTTTCTGGGACGTTAATCAGGATTTAGGCTAAGGAACTTGGAAACAAACTTCTATCTGTTTCATCAGGTATGCTCCATAGCACAGAGTTTATTCTCTGCCAAGAATGTGTGTGTGTCAGTCATGGTTACAGAACCGAGCATTCGAACTTTGCATAAACTGTAATTTTAATTACAGATGAGTACGTCCTCCCTCTCACTAGCTCACTTAACCTCTATGACAAACAGAAAATGACCTGTAGACAGCTGACTGTGGCTTCTTCATAGAAGCTAAGGAAAGGATGATTCCTTAAGCAGTTTTGGAAATTAGCTTTAGTTTTGATCCTTATTATTCCTTGGCTTATGCCTTTTGAGTCATTCCTGAATCTTGTATGATACTACTTTCTTATACTAACAACTGATGTTTAAAATGCGAGCAGGATATCAATTTTTATCAGTGACTTGAGCATGCTTTTGAGTATTAACAACCTACAAAGAAAAAAAAAAAGGCTGACCCACTAAAATCACAGCCAAAAACTTCGAAGAAAATAACTATATGCTTAAATAAATCATATATTTAAATATGTTGTTCAAGCCTTGACCTAAGAAAGGCAAGCTCAAAAGAAGTTCAGAATTTCCTGTGCCAGTCACAGAATTCTCAGTTTATTCTGACCTCCTCAATATTACAGTATTCATCTAATAAGTCCCTACTTCATTCCATTAGTGGCAGAAATGCTTTCCTCACACTATATTTTCTTTCCTTACTGTGACTCTTTTTTCTTCCCTGTGAATACTTATATAGTGTCTAGACACAAAGGGAACTCATCTTTGATGGACACATTTTCTATTACTAAAAGGAAAGAGTAAAAGAATATAACAAAATGTCATAGACAGAAACCTTCCTTAATTGTACAGAGAAGATCAATCTATCACACAGATATTTTACATGCAAAAGCACAGCTAAAAAAATGATAGAAGACTGCTTTAGAAAAGGCGGTTATCTATGCTGACTTTGTAAACAACTGTCAACTTCCTTGAGTGCTCGTAGTGTACCAAGATAGTCTGTAACACCTTTGTGGACTCTGAGCTGTCATTCAGGCAGAGAATGGGTGAGGATACTGATGCCTCAGGAATAGATTTAGATTATTACCACAACGAGGATGTGACCATTCCATTGCTCCTTCTGATAAAGTTGCAGATATTGCAGTGACACACATTATCTTCCCAGCTGCCAACATATCTCAAGAGACAGAAGGAGAAGGGGAAAAGGCAAAGTCCTTACATAGTATCTTATCTGGAAATTGAGTTTTTTTCTTTATTCTAGCCTCAGCCAAATAACCAAGCCGACTGGCTTCCACAAGAAATTTCTTGTGTTCCTGTAGATGGCTTGTCTGTAGAACCAATGTTGTGATGATTAAAGGTTAGATTCAGATCTTGGATTTAGAAAGGCAGACACATTATTCAGTGTTCTGTTCCACTGGACTGAAAAGTACTGCAATGTAGTGTCATTCTGAAGAGGGAAAAGAGCAAGACCTGTCACCCAAGGCATACCCCTAGGAAATCAATTTGCTTTACAGGTCTTCAAAAGACATGTCAATGTGTGCCAGAGGGCAGGTTTGTTAAGCACTTTGCCTAGTATAATAGTGCTCTCATCCAATATGGTTTGAGCTATCTCTACTTGTGCTAAACAAAATAATTCTAGGAGCATAGTTAGGCTGATGTGTAACTAAGCATGGACTATCAGCTGAGAATCTGAAAATGCCTCTGAAGAACTTTTTGAAACTTTCTTCTGGGACCTCTCTGCTGTTGGTCATTTGTTGGGTCTTGCAATGAATGCTTTCTACTGATGCATTGTTGGAGGACTGCATCACAGCATTCTCTTCTACCATAAAGACATGCCACTGAAAATCAATCAATAAAAATAAAAAATGAAAGTTAAAACAAAAATAGGTGGTTTTGAGGTCAATATAAACGTAGGGCATTTTTCAGTTCTCATCAATGTATCAAAAACCTGACATCTGTGGTTATGATCTCTGTTGCTGATTGCTGGTACATTGTGAGAATGAAGTAAAATCTCTCCGTATATTTGCTGTTGCAGTTTCCCCTTCCAAGGACCATCAACATTTCTTCACTTGTGTGTTCCTGTGTCATCTCTGAAGGATATAATGCTGCTTTTAGTGATGAAATAACTAGAGACAGACAGACAGAGGGATAGACAGACAGAGGGACAGACAAATGGGTAGATAGATAGACAGATGGAGAGAGAGAGAGAGAGAGAGAGAGGGAGAGAGAGAACCTTTCTTCTCCTTTCTTCCCCCAGATGGAAGAACCTTAAGACTCCATGTTACAGAAAATACTAATGAATGTATGTAAATATAAAAATAAAGTTGTCATAGAATCATAAAATAGTTCAGTTTGGAAGGGATCTTCAAGATCATCCAGTTCCAACCCCCATGCTATAGGCAGGTACACCTCTCAGTGTTCCAATCCACATCCAGCCCTGCCCTGAATGCTTCCAAGAAAGGAGCATCCAGAACATCACTGGGGAACCTGTTTCAGTGTCTCAACATCTTCACAGTAAAGAATTGCTTCTTAAGTCTAGATATACTCTCTTCCAGCTTAAAACCTTTTCCTCTTGTCCCATTGCTATATGCCCTTCTAAAAAACTCCCTCCCCAGATTCATTATAGCATGCAGATATTGTGTTTTTCCATTTATTTCTGAATCTAACAGAAAAAAAATTATACTATTATCTTCCTGTGAAACAAAATAGCTTGCCCAAATGCACAGGAGAAAGTTCAAAAATGAGTGTTGAGAAGTACACAGTGCTGGTGCTTTTAATTTATGTGTACATACACTATTATGTCAAAGTAAACAACACCCTTTATCACTTTAAACATTCACACTATTTCAGTTTGGATTCCAATAAGTGTGAAGTGGGTGGCATTACTTTGGCTGCTGCTTCACATCATTAAAGAAAACAAAACTGAGAAACATCTTTCAGCAGCTTTGTTTTCTGTCTGTCTCTGTTTTATGGTCCTTGTGTGCATTAATAATGAAAGCGACAGGGAATTCTTTACTTGCCACAGAAAAAGAACAGAAAAAAACAAACAAATTATAAAGAGATAGTAAGAGAAAGACAGAAAGGACTGTAGGATTCCTTAAAGACATGTAAATAGAGTTTTCTTCTGACTCAACAATGATAAGTCATAACTAATTCTCTAGAATACAAAAGATTCAGTGAGCTAGGACATGGAAACTCTGTACAGATGCTTTTTATGACTCTAATAATCTTTCTGATTATATGATCATCTTTATGATTATCTTTATGATTATATTGATAAAGGTAATAGCATCACTAAAGTATTCTTAGAATTCTCTGATGCATTAGATTTTTTAGTGAGTAGTATTTTGTTTTAGGAAACTTGAGTGATACTAAATCAACATATTCTGTATTAAATGGATGGAAATATAAATAATTCATACATCAAATGATGGATCTATCTATTTTTTTTTTGTGAAAAGAGTTATTACTGATTTTCTGGAGTGATTCAAACAGTTTCTACTATAGTTATGTGATACAGACCCACATAGTCTCCAGACTGCTGAATTTTCCACAGTTAGTTAACAATATTGAAAAGTGTTTTTTTAGGGAAAGTACTACATCTGTTTTTCTGCATGTAGTCCTAGAAAACAGCCATTCAGTCCTCATGGAGATCTGCTAAAAGTCATGGAAATAGTGCATTGTAGAGCAAGGGTTTTTATGTTTTGGAGGTTTAGAGATATTGCAAATAGAAGAATGGTAGGTCATCTAATCAATACTGCTCCTACAAACCAGAAATGAAGGAAATTGTACTTTCAGACACAACTCAGAAAAATGCTTAGCCTGGATTAATCTTTAGAGAATATCATTCATCTGGGACTTGGCTCTCTGATATATGTTGTCCAAAGGAAGTTCTGTCCAGCTTCAGAAGTCCAAGCAGCACTGCACAGTGGTTTTAGTACAGGGTAAATTACATGCTGCAGTCCACCATGACAAGAGTTTAACAAGGAATTTAATTTTAAGACCTATTAGGGTAGGCATTCCTTTAAGAAAATATTACTTCCTCACTTGAAGTTGAAGGTATTAAAGTCAGCAGTGACAAAGAGATCTTCTGTCTTTAAATTTTCATACTCATTTACATGATCACAAATCTCCTCATATTAAAGCTACATCTTCATTATAATCATTACTTTAGAATTTTTCACAATGAAAATAATGACGTTGGTGAAGGGATTAGAAAGCAAGTGATTTGAGTAGCTGAAGCAATTGGGGTTGTTTAGTCTGAAGAAAAGGAGGCTGAGGGGAAACCTCATCACTCTCTAAAACCCTCTTAAAAGAGATTACAGGGAGGAAAATGTCAGTCTCTATTCTCAGGTAACATGAGAATGGTATCAGGTTGCAAGGTTGCACCAGGTGAGTTTTAGATTAGGTATTTGTAAGAATTTCTTCATAGGTAGGGTGGTTAAACATTGGAACAGGCTGCCCAAGGAAGTGGTTAACCCCCTGCTCCTGGAGATATTTAAGAAATGTAGTGCTGTCACTAAGGGACGTGGTTTAATGATGGGACTTGGCTGGTCAGGTTGATGGTTGGACTTGTAAGCAACTGATGAAGTGGTGATGTGTTTGTATACATGTATACTTTTGTACCTGTATACATATACAAATACATGTATGCTAATCTTTTTGACTGTGTGTGTTTTATTTGGGGAAATATTTGGAGAAAATGAAAGAAAATCACAGCTGTGCTAACATATTCCACAGCAATAGCAATAGAATGCATCTCATTGAGGATAAGTAGCAACATCTGTAGTAACAATTAGAGTTAACAAATACTGTGAATTGAAGCAGCTGCAGTCTATGCTGAGGTACTTTTCCTACTATGTAAAAACATCAACATACCCTTCTCACAGATGTTAAGTAACAGCAACCATAAGGTTATAACAAAATAGAAAAACAGTTTTTACTCCTTTCTCACTCAGTACCAACAATAAAAATAGGCAAAACCTGTGACATCCATTATTTATTCCATTCCATGGCAGAATCTTCCATTTGGCATTTTGACATATCCTGGAAAACTATAGTTCTTCAACTAAAAGTTAGTATCTTCCAACACATATTTATCTTGGTTGACTTAACAAACTGAGTTGTGTTCTGGGTTACAGGAACAAGAAAGTTTCTGAGTCCCAGGCAGATGATAGAAAGTAGGGCAAGAAGAGAACAAAGGTTTAATTTTAACCACAGAATTCTCATATTCATTAGCTCATTTTCTGCTAAAATTGCATGAACTAAAATTAAAAGAAGTGACCAGATGATGGTTTTTGACATTTTTTTACTTTTTTTGTGAATAGTTCCTGAAGGAAGATGAAGTTTTCAATTTATATTTTAAGTGATATTTGTATTTTCTAATAAAAATTAAAGCTTAGTTATAGCTTCAATATCTCTGTCCAAAATGCTTTAAGCTTTGAGAGTTATTGATTACTGAATACCACTTGCATATAGTCAAAAGCAATATGCATACATCTGCTTTGGAAATGTGAATCTGTGGAACATTTCTACTATGTTTTTATGTGTTGGCCTACAGCCATTTTATTACTTTTTCTCATCATGTTCCACCCTGCCAGCTGAATCATCATCTTAGTAGATCACAGTCTACAGTTGTGAGTGAAGAAATTACTTCCAAGAAAATTTGATTATTCATTTTCTACATTTCTAGTTTTTAACCTGTCAAGGTTAAAGATGTACATTGTGACAGGGCAGAATTATCCTTGTGTTTTCTCTATTACAACCTGCTTATCAGTTTCCAAAAATTAAAAATAAGAATATAAAAAAGGCTTGCTTTTGTATCTGGAACTACTGTGAAGATCTCAAACAGATGAGGCTTGCATATGGAAAGGGCAGTTATTTAAAATATTTTGTGAAATCATGTCATATAGAACAACTGTAGTGAACTTTAAAGAAAGAACAGGCTTAGAAGAAGCTTGTTTGGGTTCTGTATAGATGACTTGATGAATGACTTGTTGGGTGACAACTCCAGGGTCTGTTATCTCTTCCCAACTTCAAAGTGGAACAACTGATTCTCTCTCTCATCACGTGTCTGCTACAGACCACATATATTATACAGGTGTGTAAGTCAACTGTTCCAATGGCTGAGTTGTCACTGTGAACAGTTCATGCAAAGGTTAGAAGCTGTCAGCAGAAAAGCCTCAAAGAATTACTATTTTATTTTTGAACTGTACAGTTCCTTTGGACCGTACATTGAACAGCTATCTATAATTCTTCAGCTTGTGGGACTGTTGTACCAATCTGGGGTAAAAGCACTCTGAGGTGCAGAAAACATACCTGCAATATATATTTGGATTCCCATGCTTTGCTAGTTCTAGCAGACATACTACTATTTTGTGAGGTGTAGATGAAAGATGCAACTGTACCTCTGAAATAGCAGAGGACTGAAAACCAGGAAACTACACTGTTAACACATCTTCAACCATCTAATGTGGTATGATTCAAAGGACAAAATTTAGGAGTTGAGAATATCTGTATAGCCAGTGGTAGAATGGAAAAGAGCAGAAAAGGAGTTTGGGAATACTTAATTATGTGCTCATCTGTAACTGATGGAGAATGACTGCTTTCTGTAGAAAGTCCAGCTGTTATTGCTATTTTGTTTCATTACTGAACTTAAATGATGAGAAGAGAACAAATCAAGTCACATACAGACATACAAACAGGAAAGACCACAGACATTTTCTGTATATAGAAATGCATTTGTATACCTTATGAAAGCGCACATACCTTAATACCTTAAATACCTTAAATACCTTAAATTCCACCATAACAATGTTATCTATTAGGTATTTTGTTATACAACATTTATATATATATATATACACATACCTATTCTATGTAGATATGTATAATTACACACATTTATGTGTATACTTAAGTACAGGAAATCTATATGTAGCAGTGAAAACATGACTCGTTCCACAGCTGACAGAACAAAAAAAAAACAACAATATCTCAAAACAACTCAATTCTGCTAAATATGAGGTGGTGCTAATAGTCCCATCAGAAAATATTATGAGGAGCAACAAAGTCTTTTGATCATTCATGTGGGAAATGATTTCTGTGTGTGTGTAAGTGATTTACTGTGCTACACTGAGAGGAAGCACAGTGAATTGCTCATGGTTTCCCATGAGTAGCACAGGAACAATAATCAGGAGGAACATGTTTCTGTGCAATTATTTTCAAAACTTAGAGAGTGTAAAAACTTGTCACTTTGAACATGGCTTAGTTTTGCTTTTTGGAGCTCTGCTACTTTGACCAGGCATGAATAATAAGTATATCCACATTAAGATAGCCTGTTAAAAATATATCACTGTGGTTTCCTCAAGCAGGCGTGAAAATTCTATGTTCTGCATAGACTGTAAGAAAGACAAAACAGAAAAAGGACAATGGTAAGGGGACATAGGAGATTTTCTGCTCCTTGAAGGGTGTCTTTTCCAAAGCAACAAGGGACAATTAAGAAAGGGAAGCAGCGGGGTGAACCTAGTATGGACAGTCACACAAACGAATGTGAGAATACACGAATGTTTATTTCAGCAGATTTTTCTGTCTAGACTTCTAATCTAGGAGACAACGACCAGTCACAGACCTGGTTGGTGGGAACTGTTGATAAGGAAAGCGACAGAATGTGGGAATGTCGATTCAAGCAAGGTTGTATGATGAAGGATTTCTAGAGTAGGAGGATAAGAAAAGAAGGATGAACAATAAATTGAAAATCTGAAACATAGGCTTGACAAAGCAAACGAGACACTGCTCAAAAACAAACCTCCCAGTCAAATGACAGTGCCACTTCCAGTAAAATCAATCTGTACTTTGCAGACAGAGGGAACAAAGATCTGCATCTTCCCCATAGGGAAAGCCTTAGGGGCTTGCAGCAAACTTCATTCTGGGCTAGCTCTTCAAAAGGGAACATGTAGGCCTCATCCTTTGGCCTGGACAGAGAATTTGGGCAACCTGGTACCAGGATTTCCCCACAACCAGTCAGAGTTGTCCTGGGACGGAGTGGCTGTTGGAGACAGCTGCTTCTTTATCTCATTTAATACCATTCGGTGAACAGTTTGACTTATCCATAAACATTTGAGTGGAATCTGTTTTGTTCAAGTGGGGCTTTTAGTCTTTATGTTTCTGTAGGATAATTAAAGCAGTTTCAAATGAGGTAAATTATGTTAAAATTTTGAGAATTTCGGTACCATTTTGACCAGTAAATTTCTAAAATGATTTTAACTTAAGAAGAAATATATTTATCTGGAATTATTGCAGTAAAACAGTAATTATTTCATGAGCAAAAAAAGGATAATAGTATTTTTTAATTCACCAGTTCAAAAATAAAAAGCTATCTTTAATCTAAACATAACTTTGAGGATGGGGGAAGTTGTTTTGGTCAAAATAAATACTACAATTTAGAAATAAGGTTTTTTTTTTGTTCTTTTTTGTTTGTTTGTTTGTTTTTGCCAGTTTTTCTGTGTCATTTGCTAAATGAAATTTTGAAGCAAAATACTGTCTCAAAAGGTTGAACTCTAAACATTTTGATAAAAAAAAAAGTTTCTTGTTTTCACGTATTTATTTATTTATTTATTTATTTATATTATTTTGAGCAGACAGAAAAAAAATTGTACACATAAGAAAACATCCAATTCTGAGCCAAAGAAAAAGATTTGGCACTAAGGAAGGTGGCTACTACCTAATATTATAATTTAGTACCTACAGGTTTAACTCAGATATTAGTTGCATATTTTTTCAATGAAAAAATAACACAATTAATAGGACCTTCTGCTCTCAAACTACAGAAACTGCTCTTAAAGTAATGCCTACTATCTTATGATGATGACCTATGATGTCCGAGGCAGATGTTTGTGGTATGGAAGCAGAGATTGAACTTTCCAAATAAAATTCTTTTACATTTTGTTGCCATGTGACAAATGGCAGTAAAGAGACTGTCTGACAGACTGCAGCCTGACTTGGAAGGATGTATGAAACAATGGAATGGAACTAAATTCCTCTTTGTGGAAAAAATTGTACCCATTGACATTCATCAATGCTTGCTGAATGTTTGTAGAGACCAAAGAGTGGATGTGAGCCCAGCGAGGTGGGGGGTGGTGCTTTCCAGCAGTGGCAGCAGTGACAGAAGGTCACTTCTACTGGTACAGATTTTTACAAGTGTGAAATGCAGGCTCTTGTTCATCACTAACAAGAATGCATAGCTAATGGTGGTGACAGTGTTGAAAAAGAGTGTTTTGTAGCTGAGAATGTGCTTTATCAAATAGTGTTAATGTTCACTTTGTAACTGTTTTAGTTTCCATGGAAATAAATAAGGGTGCAACCTATGTACATGTTCATCTTGGTGTTCTACTCTACAGGAAAAAAAATACAGTAAATAAATAATTAAATAAAAGGATTACGTAGAAACTGTTTTTTTTGTTTTTTTTTTTTTAATTATTATTCATCGGTGTGGCAGAAAGTGTGATGTAATGCATGGGAAAGAGATAATAAGGCTTATTATTCCTCTTTCATTTCTGACAAAGAGAGGGAAAAAAAGTAGTCTAATGGAATGGTTAGGGCTTCTAGGACCCTCACACCATCTTCTGATGTTCTCCCTTCAGAAATGAAATCATTGAGCATGGATGAGAACAGTACATACTCAGCTGATGCAGATAATAACTTAACTTCCCCTGAAACGTGGCAGATGGGAGGAAGGATGGTTTTTAGGGAAGAAGGACTAGAATTCCCACAGTCCATATGAGCAACCCACCTCCAGTACATCTGTCCTCTTATTTAATTGTGTTCACAAAGTATTATCTTACTGTATTCAGTAAATGTTTAGATGTTGTACTGAGGGAGATGGTTTGGTGGAAAATATTGGTGATAGGTGAACAGTTGGACTGGATGACCTTGGAGTTCTTTCCAAACCTTGATGACTCTATGATTCTATTTCCTGTAGTCTGTTCATAAGCTGAAGTTGAGTGTGCTCCATTTCTACTACTAGTCTTTTCCTGGGCAATGAGCCTCTGCTATTTACAGTCACCATGTCTGCCTCAGGTTTAGATATCATCTCTCTCCAGAGCCTTCCACTGCACAGCATTTAAGCAGCATTCTTCAGACGGAATGTATTTATTAATACTCAAGTGAAACCAGACACAATTTTTCTGGTTCTACATTCAGGTTGTCATAACAACTTGACACAGTTCTAATAATCATATTTTTATTACACTGCTTATGTAGAAGAACAAGATGTATTTGTTCCTCACAAAAGCAATTGCAATTCAACCAGTCAAAGTCTGTTCTTATAATTAGGTGTATACCTCATAGTCACATCACCTTGCTCCCAGAGTAACCCTGCTGATGTTGGTGGTTTAGCTGCTGTTTATATGGATGTATTTAAGCTACGAATATGGTACCAAGCAACTAAGCTTTGTCTCCTCTTAAACAAAGCACAAATCTGTTCAAATCAGGAAGGATACAGAAATGTAATCATACTGAAAAACACTGAAGTGGAATAAGATACAGTAGAAAATTGTGTTTGTTCAAAGACATGAAAGGAAAATTGTCAGTTTTGTAAATCTAACAGAAGATAAATAGCCACACTGGAAATTTTTATCCACTTCTGACACATTTACAGAATACCTGCTGAAATCTACAGTTGACTCCTTGGCTACATTTTCTCATTTTCTGGGGCAGCTGTGTACATTGTTCACAGTGCTGTTTTTTGTTTTTGTTTTTTTTCCTTTTAATAACTCCAGACACTGTGTATGTTATACCACACAGGACAAGGTAAAACAGATGACTGAAACAAATTCGGTTTTACTTTCTCTGAAATGATTAGAAAAGTGCATGTAGTTACAAGTAAGGGACGACTGAAGGAGCCCATTTCACAAAACAGCTATTGTGATGGGATTCACTTCATCTCACTGTAGTTACATCGTCTCATTGTAGTCACTTATCTAAGCTAATTGACTGAACTATATATGTTGGAGAAATTTGTTACATGCATATGAAGAATGTTATCTGACAGGGCTGGATCTCATACCTGTAGGAGAAACTTGATGTTATGCCTGAACCTGGAGTCTAATTTCCAGATGACAGAAGTGAGATAAAAAAAGGGTTCTGCTTTCCATTCCTAGCTCTCAGTTGTAATCTGATAGCTCTGTGATGTTTGCAGTAATGAAATTTTGAGAGGTGGACTTTAGGTCATCTAATAGATAACGTTTGCTTGGCCTCGTGACTGCCAGCCCTAATGTTGCTATAATAAATACAGCAGACTTATTTTTTATTCCATTCTGGTGTTACGAAGCATGTGATTGAAAAGCATGTGAAGGTTCAGACAAGGTGGTATTTATGATGATGCAAATTTCAAGTAACCTGTACTGCCAAATAAGAATGAAAAATCACAAATTCAGTGTGCTAAAACAAAACAACAAAAGAGGCTCTACTAAATAGTGTAAAGAAGATGAGAAACCCCTGAACAACTCTGAATGAATATAAAAGGATGGCTGCTAAAACCACCTCTTCAAAGTCCTTATTTCCAAACCAACAACAAAGAAAGAAGAGCATTGCTTGTGTACCCTTAGACACTTACTGTGATAGATAAGAATGTTGAACAATAAATGTTATGTGGATTGTGAGGTTCTGCACAAAAACAATTCACAAGAGAAAAGACAGACCAAAATAAAAGAGATTGCTGAAAGATGTACTGAATGTATCAATTTTCAACTAAAAAAAAGTATTCAAGGTGTCAAACAGCCAACATGGGAATGCATTAAATATCAAGTCTTTTCATCAACTACTTTCTACTTTATTAGATTACAGATGATAGTGCAAAGGAAATACAAAGAAGCACTACACAGATATGAAGAACTTTTTGCTCATGTGTTGCAAAGAATACCTCTTTCCATACCAGTCCCCAGGATATCAGCTGGAACTGTTATCATTGCACTAATGGGATAGCATCATAACTTCTGAAAGAAAAAATTTACTTTGGAATTTGAGCAATCTTCAGGGACAAGTCACTCATGAGTATGATAACTTTTTACATAAAGTGAGTCTTGAGGAGTGAATATAAGACACATCTAACAATCTGACCTAGTAAAAGCCATATTCACAATACAGAAGGTCCTTGATATTTTAGTATCTTCTTAAATCAGGCCTTTTCCTGCTTTCTGTAGTCTATGGGTGCAATAAAACGTAAGTTTATAAAAGCAGAATTTGACATAGAATCCATGTTGTTTTTGTTGATTTTTTCTTGATTTTTACTTACATTTTCTATAATCAACAGATCATTTTCTCACTTTAATTAATTACTTATTTTTTTTATCCATTATGTGTGTATCTAACCTGTTGGGATTACGTACAATAAAACAGTATGTCTTACTCAGTGTTTTTCATCTTCATAAGTTAAAAAAGTATGCTGTATCCCAAAAAAAAGTTATTGACTCCTAAATGAATGTAATTACTTAAAACAATAAAAGAAAGTGAACCTGGTCTAGGGAGCCTGCTTTGGCAGGGGGGTTGGACTAAACCATCTCTACAGACCCCTTCCAACCCCTGCGATTCTGTGATTCTGTGTGATTCTGTGAACTATCTGAAAAACCATGTTTCCTTAGGAATTAGCGGCTTTTCTCTTAAAAGAAAAAAAAAAAAAGCCTTTGCATGGACATAAAATTGAAATCACTAGTATTACAGTTGATTTTTAGTGGCGCAGATTGAAATAAAGAAAGTACTAAAAATTTTTATTGCAAAAGTCATAGTTTAAAAAGTGAAAAAAAATGTGTTTATCTATATTAATATAGAATTCTCTTCTGAAAGGAAACAAGCTTGAAATACTGTCTTTTTTTAATATATAATTAAAACAGACTTTCAGTTTTTATCAATTTGAATTTTTTAACTATATTACTGTGAACTTTGGAAAGCAGTATAAACTTCAAAAGATCTATCAATTTAATGTTATTTTAAAATTTTTCATTGTGATAATAACTGCATTTCAGTTCTAAAGAAATCACAGAATCACAGAACTGTAGGGGTTGGAAGAGACCTCTAGAGATCATAGAGTTCAACCCTCCTGCCAAGGTAGGCTCCCTAGACCAGGTTACACAGGTAGATGTCCAGGCGGGTCTTCAACACCTCCAGAGAAGGAGATTCCACAACCTTCCTGTGCAGCCTGTGCCAGTGCTCTGTCACCCTCATTGTGAAGAAGTTCCCACTCACATTCATGCAGAACTCCCTATTCTTCAGTTTGTTGCTATTTCCCCTTGTCCTGTCACTACACATTGATGAGAAGAGCCCGGCCTTGTCCCTTTGCCTCCCGCTCCTTAGATATTTATAGACATGAATCAGATCCCTTCTGAGTCTTCTTTTTTCAAATCTGAACAGACCCAGATCTCACAGCCTTTCCTCATAAGAGAGGTGTTTCCTGTCCTTTACCATCTTTGTAGCCCTCTGCTGGACTCTTCTGAGAAGATCCCTGTCTTTTTTGTACCAGCTAGCCCAGAACTGGACACAATACTCCAGGTGAGGCCTCACAAGGGTAGAGGGGAGGATCACCTCCCTTGACCTGCTGGTGGCCATGCTCTTTTTAATGCACTCCCAGATCCCATTGGACTTCTTGGCCATGAAGGCACACTGCTGGCTCATGGCCAACCTGTCATCCACCAGATGGATCCATCCACCAAATCCTCAGAGATCTCAAAACAGCAGTGGTTTTTGGAAAATGACTGATCACATTATAAGTTACATTTTTTAATGTATGACATCAGTGAAAATATTAAGTACAGGGAAGGAATTTTCCTCCTTACTGTAACACATTCCAATTGCATGTACATATAGAAAAATTATAAAAAGGCACATGACTACTACGTGCATTCCAAGAATTGAAATTGTCATTCAGAAAATGTCTGGAAGATCGGGCACTCTTTCCAAACGCATTTGAGTCTGTGTCTTTCATGAAAGTAAAGCACTGTTCTATCCTCTATATTTTTATCTAGTAATAACACATCCAGTACCTCTCTATTCTGTGCTGTTGGCTGAATGTTACTGTGGAAGTTAAGATAGACATAATGACATGGAGGGAGCTCTAAGCCATAAAATCTTGCAATTCCTGAAAGTTCACAGAGGTGGCAGTGCCAAGAGAGGAACTAGGCTCTTGCTTATTACAGAAAAATAAGCAGTATTCAAGAACCTTATCCAAGAATTCCAGGTTTCCTGTAATCTTCAAAAACCAAACCTCCTCTATTTTCAAAAATTGATCATTCCTTTGTTGTTGTTGTTGTTTTCCATTATTATTTATAAAGGATTGCTTTCTTTTATCAGACTTATTTGGCATGCAAAATAATCTGCCAGCTGCATCATGTCTTCTCTGGACACGCATCAAAAACTAGTTTGGATGCCACCTGTCTGATTACTCATCTAGTGATGCCAATTCTGATTTTGCTTGAACATGTCATGAGCAGAACAAAGAATAACAGAATATATTCTCTTTTCATAAAAAAAAAAGAAATTCTGTTGAGGATGTTGGAAAAGCCCCGATCATGACTAGACTTGTCATATCACCATATAAATACCTACATATAGTTGTTGACCAATATGTCCTGATGGATTAAAAGAAATCTTATCACACATGAAATATAATTTTATATGTTAACATATCTTTTATTCAGTTGTAGAATTTTTTTAAATCTGTGTGAAAGAAATATCTTTGTATATATATTTTTTCTGTATATAAACGCATTTTTAAAAATATGTAACTATTTACATTTGGATATTAGGATATCCATAAATATTGTAGTGTTTTAAACAATTTATATGTATCTTTTCAAATAGGTTATTTATAGTGTCAGTAGAAATATATAAATGCAGACAATTCTAAATTAAAAGTCATCTTCTCCATTCACAGAATCATAGAATTGAGTTCACAAGGAACCACAAGAATCAAAAAGCCCAAACCCTGGCTCCACACAGGACCATGTAAAATTCAAACCTTATGTCCAAGAGTGCTGTCCAAATGCTTTCTTGAACTCTGGCAGCTCACCAATAGCTAGATTATGTGATTCAGAGACTTAGAAAACTGAGTGCAGGAGATGTCCAACAAGTAGGATCAGTTGCTACATTTGCATAGGACATTGACTAAATATTTTGAGCTTGGGACACCAATGTCATTGATATCTATGAAACCTTCCCCATTGAATTCATGAGAGACTGGATTAAAGAGGAAAGATGTAGAAATAAAAGGTAATATGAGTAAATGAAGTTAGTACTAGTGCCATTTAATCAAGTTTTTAATTTCACAAACTCGTTTAGATTTGGCTAATGGTCAACATTTTGGAGAGAGAATCTTTTATATAAATTAAATAATTTTATCTTTTTCTAATAACGAAATGAGCTTTAAAGCTTTTTAATAAAAGATATCTATATCATTTGAAATGCATCTGAGTACTGACTTTATTCACTGATTATGTGGAGAATGAAACCCAATTAATTATTCCAGCAGCTTTCTTAAAAATTTATCAACCACTGCCAATGGCTCTCTACTGCAATGATTTTAATGTCTGTCACTGTCAAAGCCTATACATGTTCTTAATAATTGAATATTATGACTGTTGGCCTGTTTTGCTTTATACAACTTAAGCTAGGCCTACATGAAATGTAGTGAAGTACCTTACAAGACTTTTCTTGAAGTAGATCAGGATAAAAGCATGAGGTAATTATATTTCAGAAAGATGATCATATGAAGTTCTCTTCATTCTCATAGATGAGAATGAAATTCTGTTCTTTAGATCAAAGTGGGCTTTTACCATCAGCTTCTCAGAACAAGGGTAAGTTTGTTTTAAATTGCTCTTACAGAGAAGCTTAAACATCAGATATATGCCATGGGTTATTATCAGTGAATTGTTAATTATAAAAGTCCAAATAAAAGGAACATAGTTAGTCAGTGGTTTAATTAATGATATAATAAAGCAACTTAAATGACCATAAGGATTCAGTATGGTTATCAGAGATTTTGAGGGATTATAATATCCTTTGGGTTCAGTTAATTCTGGAAAATAACATGAGATGACAGCAGCATAACAATACTACAAATATATCTAAACCCAGTGAATTCAAGACAATACTGATTCACTTAATTCTCAAGGCATTCTCCTTATTCTTTTGGTAAATAATAAATTGTTCTTTAATATTCCCTGATAGTGATACTCTTGGTTCAGTCAGAGACCCAATGCAGTACAATCACTGCACTACAATTGATTAATCTTAATAGTTTTAATCTTATCTTGGATTACTCTGAATTTTTTTTTTCTCTGCAATTCTCTATTTTGTCTCTTTTTACAGTATTAAACTGTAAAATTATGCAGGCTATGATTTCATAATGGTTGTGAGCAGTCCCTTGCACAATAGATCATTGATCTCCCAATTTTTTATTTTAATATAGATGCAAACTAGTATTGAAGTTCCAAAGACATTATCACAATAGCTGTTGCTATATTTTTCAACATTAAATGATTAACTGCTGCTGGAAGACAGACTAAGTCCAGTGACAGAAGAGTCTATTTATGGTAAAACCTGAGAGCTGTGTTGAACATACAGACTGTATAGTAGATTGATGTCACAGGCCAGCCTCAGAACAGTCACTTGCTTACAGCTGTTGGTGATATATTTATTTCTGAGGGTGCTGGTAAAAAGACATCAATAATTCTCTTGACTAGTGCAACAGTTAACACAGCTCCAGCATATAAGGTGGTCTGACAAGGCCTATGGATCTAAGAAACAATCAAAAGTAGAGGAGGTCAAGAGACAAGACAAGAATAGATATTGTCAACTAAAGACCTTTAAAAACTCCAAGAACAAATCTGATTAACTGAGGCTATTTATGGTAAAGGACAAAGATACTAACTTCCTTAGGGAGCTGATTCAAATCTCAGCTACATTTCCCTTTCCTTTTCACTTCCCCTCCTCCTTTCCTTTCCCCTTCTCTCCCCTCCCCTTTGACAGTTTTCTGATTTAGAACACTGAACAAATAAAAATTGTTGCTATACTCCATGGTAAGAGGGACATCCAAAAGTAATTTCTAAAAGTTTATTAGACCAGGAAGTATGGCACTGTCAATCAAATGAAACCAAGTCACAAAGAAGTCATAGTTATAATAATGAAAACATCAATCATGTAAAATAAATAATGATAGAGAAAATATAGGTAGCATAGCTCTGTTCTGTAGATCTTTCAGTATCTGAGAGGTGTTACAAAATGGATTTTCATATTTTATTTTATTTTATTTTATTTTATTTTATTTTATTTTTTGTAAATAGTAAGCAACAACTTCACAAAAGAATTCAGTGTTTTTCATACTTTCGGAGATTTTGTAAGGAATCTTCTTTTCACTATAAGAGAGGAACATTTCCCTTGTATTTTCTTTTTTCTCTTCTATCTGGGTCATTTAATTCCAGTGATAAATTGACCAAATGAGTGTTATCAAACAGAGCAAGGATACAATATACAGTTCCTAATCTATCAGTAGGAAGCTTTATTATGAACACAGAAAAAAATTGCCTATTATCTTCCCCTGCCTATTTTCAAAATCACTGAAAAGCTAGGGCAAGGCCGTCCTTCACAATGGTTTAAACAAGGTTAAGAAGCATTACATATTGGTCTATATTTTCCATACTTGCTGGATATTAATTTATAGGATGTTGTAAATACATATTGCACCATTTCAATCTGTTTTATATCATTTGCTTTTGTACTTTATTGCAGTAAGAAAGTGACTACTAATATGCTCATATTGCACTAATACCTGGAAACAATCAACCATATAATTCAGTCATTACACACTGTAATAAATATCAGTGCAATTTTAAAAGTGAAGAAATAAATCTGTCTGACTAATATTTCTCTAAGAAATGTAGAGATCTCTAGTGCCAGTATGTGTATCTCTAACCTGACTGAAATCTATTTTTATTGGATGAATAGTCAATCTGAACTGTTATGCAAATATGACCTTCAAGAAAGTTGAGACAGAAAAATGAAAAAAGAAAGAAACAGAGGAAAGATGACACTGTCTGTCCAGAGCTATACTGTAAATGCTCTTTATTTCTAAACAGAGGAGTTATACTTTAAGATCTTAAGTTCAATCAAAACAATCAGTTTGTAGCCTTTGCATTGTAAGAGGTGAACTATAAATTTTCTTTCCAAACCATTGATTCTGAGAAGAAATCAAATAAGTTGGGTATTTCTAAAGCACAGACAGTGCACTCTAATATCCAAATACTAATGGTTTGCAAGATATATTGTCTACAGAGTCCAAAGGAAGATACTTATATAGGATCATCCGTTAGAGGATATTTCCTTCTTTTTTTTTAACATATCTGCACAAACTGTGCTTTGCTTCCTAAGATTTTCAAGTAAACACCATGTTATAATAGCTGAAGACTAAATATTCCAACTTAAGCAAATAAAATGTATGAGATGATGGCAGAATTAAGTACATTCCTACAATTCTAGCAATTTACAGGAACGTGACTCATCTGCAATTTATAATGCACCTGTAATAACTGCTGCTCTTGGCAAAATGTATTAGAGATCTGTTTTGGTTTTTATGTTCAATGACACTCTAGTACGGATATGAGACTTATTGAGCTCCATTCATCTACATCTTCAGAAAAAGCTGAACAATTCTACCTCGTTTCTTTCTCACATTCATCAACCCCAAGTTTGAAGACAGTAAGTAATATTCATTATGAAGATGGTAGATGCCTATAGCCTCAGATTCGATTACCTCTTTGTTTGGGCTGCAGGCAAATGATTAGGCTGTTGACTAGGTGCTGACCCAAGGTTAAACAGACTAAAACAGAAGCGTCAAAAACTGCTGGCTGTGATATAAGAAATTGCCAACTGTAACAAATAACAGAGTTAAAAGCAGACAAAAGATGCAGATAATGCCATGAAGGCTGACTGCATTTCACAGACGTTTAAAGGGTACTTACATTTGAAAGGTGAAGCCAAAGTCATTGTTTTTACCCATACCGTATTAATCAAAATTTTTATAATGAAAGGGACAGGACAGCAGGGCACTTTTCTTGGAACCTGAGAGAACATCTGGCTAGGCATATCAAGCATCAGTGTGTTGAAGACTATTGCAGAGCTCCAGAATTGCAGAGTCCATTGACTTCATAATGTTCTTATATTCTTAAGGCTATAAGTCCAATGAGTTCAGTTAATTTTGATCAATGAGCTATATTATAGTTAACCATCTAAGCTGAGCTAGTTCTGTTTTTGTTCTGTAGGAATTTGGGTAATACAGAACAAAAAGCAATTAATCCAAGATTAAAATGTAATACAAGCGGCATGAGTAGTCCACTGCAAGCTTTTGACTCTATGAATGCATGTGAATTACAGAAACAATATGAGAAAAGATTAAAATAGTCTATGTGTTTTTATAGATGCATGTATGTTTATTATGTATAGTAATATATGCACTTGAGTAATATTTTCATTCTGATCTCTTTATTCATATCCTAAACATTTCTTCTTTATTATTACTTAGTATGCGTGATTACTACTTTTCATGAAGCTTAAAAATGTATTGTAAGCAGAAGATCATAATCAGCTTTGGAGTTCTCTACCATTTTGTGTAAGAAAAGATGTCGCTATATATGCTTGCATCCCAGAAAGCCAACAGTATCCTGTGCTGCATCATAAGTATGGCCAGCAGGGAGAGGACGACGATTGTCTGCCTCTACTTTACCTTTGTGAAGGTAGAGTACTATGTTCAGTCCCAGAAAGTAAAAGACATAGAGCTCCTGGAATGGATCCAGAGGAGACCCACAAAGATGGCCAGAGGGCTGTAGCATCTCTCCTATAAAGAAAGGATAAGGGAGCTGGGCTTGCTCAGACTGGAAAAGAGAAGATTCTGGGGAGATCTCATTGCAGCTTTCTGCACTTAAAAATAGCTTATAAACAGGAAAGAGATTGTTGTTTTGTTTTGTTTTGTTTTGTTTTGTTTTGTTTTGTTTTGTTTTGTTTTGTTTTTGTTTTGTTTTGTTTTATTTTGTTTTCCACACAGTCTGATAGTGGTAGGATAAGGGAGAATGATTTTAAACAAAAAGAGGGGAGATTTAGCTTAGATGTTAGGAAGAAAGTCTTGACTCAAGAGCATAGTGAGGGACTGGAACAGGTTGCCCATAGTAATTGTGGATGCCTCAGCACTGGAGGCATTTAAGGCCAGGCTGAATGTAGCCCTGGACAACCTGCTCAGGTAGGTGACAACCCATGCCCACAGGAGGGGAATTGAAACTAGTTTATCTATGAAGTCCCTTTAAACCTTTGCCATTCTATGATTCTATGCTACTTCTAGACTTGAGCTTTGCATTATTTTTATCACCATTGATCAGTTATATCTTAAGGTTTATATATCTACAGTCTTGACCTGTAACTGCTGCTCAGATCCCAGAAGTTCTGCTGATAATTGGTATGGAATTACTTCCCCTTCTGGATGCCATGAAAAACTATTAATGCAATATATTTGGAAATAGGTATCATGTTACTAGTCCTGAGACTCCAAACAAAGTGTAGTAAAATCACAAAATTTCCAGAAGATATTTAATTTGGTTTCAGATATGAATCCTACAGGGAGAGGGAAAAAATGCAGAGACATATTTTCCCTTTCTACACAAGAAATTTGGACAAATCTTGTGTGCTCTGTACATAAATAAATTGGTAACATAAAGAATCATTTGCAGCTTAGAGAGGACATAAAGATTACAGCTAGTTCTTTCATTTTGGCATAGTTTAGATCTGTTTTCCAACCGATTCTAAATACCATTGCAGACATCTGTCTAGGTTTTAACACAGTGAAGTAGAAGTAGAGATCAAACCTCTTCTGATCTTCACTTGGTCTTGGTATAATCCTGTTTTTCTTCACTTAAGGAAGATTGAAAGACTACAAAATGTGAACATGGTCGTGCTATAAATGACTGATATGTATAAAGAGATATATGTTCTTGCTCACTTTCACTCTTTCCTCCCAAAGGAAACTCTCATGCTTAATCAATACAGTTTTACATGTGCTGGCCCATCAACACAACAACTGTGAATATTTCAACTGTGAAATTTTCAAGTTTTTTCTATTCTATTCTATTCTATTCTATTCTATTCTATTCTATTCTATTCTATTCTATTCTATTCTATTCTATTCTATTCTATTCTATTGCAATTCTAGTAGTAAGCAAACTTTCTCTCGATCTTGATACACAGAAGATGATGGAAGTACCACCCTGACCCCAATATTATTTAAAATGAGCTCTATTAGAGATATGAGAGATGGATAACTCCAGAATAAAATAAACTTCAGATTTTCTTTGTCAAAACCTTACTAAGATTACTACTATTACTCTGAATTCTTCTTGCTAAATCAAGGACAGAGAGGTTACTCAATATATTTGTTTTATATATTTGTATATATGTTTTATAATATCACAAAAATGTCATATTATGACATTGCATACAAGTGTTTAGGAAGGATTTAAGGTAGATACCTGGCTATAGCTACGTGATCATAATTTCCAGAGAAGATTTCCAGAATGTTTGTAAGATGTACAACCATCTAAGTATCAAAAAAACTGTTACGAGAAACTTTAATTGAATAGATATGAGAAAAATCTGTGTTTTGTAAAATAACTTCTATTCTGTCCTTAATTATTATTAGAAACAGTGTTAAAATATATATTAAGAAGCCCATACCCGAAGCTTTGTTAACCTTAAAAGGCATTGTCATTTCTCCATTGTGGAAAAATGAGCCCTCTTATTGGCTCACGATAGTCCTTTCCAGTTGGAGCAACTCTTGCAAGTCTGATAGCATGGGGAAATTATTATGAAAAGGAATCACTGAAACAATTTGACTGTGGGGTTAGTTTTAGTTCTTTTGATGTGTTTTGGTTTTTTTCCATCTCTCCTTGCTGGTGAATCCCAATGCAGTGCTGCTGAAGGAAATTGTGCTAACGGTCGCTACATGGTTCCACTTTGGCATATTGTTCATGAAATATTGAAAAATAAAACAAAACACCAGTGTTTATTGGCACAGCTGTTCCATTTGCTGAAAGTTTAAATATTTATGACCAATGCATGACTAGCACTGTGACAAGATGTATTTCCAAAACAATAGAGTTGTGTACTTTAAAGAGATGTGACTGTCTTCCTTACAGATGATGTTCCTAAATTTGGATGCTGAAATCTGCGCAGACATTTGAACTCAGAAAGAAGGAAAATGGAAAATGGTTTCAATCTTGGGAATTTTGCAGCAGATGACTTTTTAAACTCTGGTATATGAACTTTTATCATTGAAATCATGTATATAATAAAGATGAACAAGCTAATTACTAGGGAGTGGGCTATATTTTCTAGCAATTGGTGCCTTTGTTATTGTTAAGCAGTATTTCCAGTATGATATAATATAGAGCCTTCACCTTAAAGCCACTCCATGCTAAGTAATATTCAGACTTAATATCACCCTACTTCAAATAATTTGTAATTAAATAATTAGGTAGCTAAGTACCTTCAAATTGTATTAATCCTTAATCCTTACCTAACGCTTGACTTATTTCATCATTTGTATATTTCTTCTTTTGTATTTTCTTTTCAAGGTTCTTGCAGAATATTCTGTTTCTATAAGAAATTCAGAATTTTCTGCTCAATAAAAATGCAACAAGAGATGACTCAGCTTCCACATAGATACTCAACTCAATTGTCCAAACACAATCAATGTGTTTTTAAATTGCCTTGGGTTTTTAAGAAACCTGCAATGAGATGACAGATGCTGCTCTATAGCTTGAGAAGAATTATGCCCTCTGCAGCATCTAAGAAGGATGAATTCCTTTAAGCAGCTGAATGAATGGCTTCTACATTTCCACATATGTGTAGCTTATTATTGTACTACCATCAGTAGAACTTAGTAACACCATTCATATCACACAAAAGCAGGGACATGGCATGATTCATCCACTAAACGTGTCTAACACCACTTCAGATGCTCTGTACATCTTTTTACTGTATCTTAAACATCCTATTTTGGACCTGTACGTCCTATGCAGATGTTGCAACAGGCATTGAATATGCCACCAAAAGCCCACCATTAGGTAAGAATTGGGCCCATGCCAGCCAAACAACAATGGATTTTTAACCTTTAATGTACTAACATGATATCCACTCATGAAATGGTGTTTAGATACACCTAGTGCCTTCACATTATGAATTCAGTTCCTCACTTTGTTTCTCATTCATAAACTATAATATCAAAAGTATGAGATTGGAATTCATATAAAATATACAAAAGATTGCCATTTTAGCTCTATCCACTTTTTCTTTTTTTTCTTTTAATTCAATTTTCTTCATATGCAATAGGTATACAAATTAAATCTTGTCTTTGGATAAAGCATATCAGCGCTTAATTCTCTTCACTTCAGAGACTGAAAATCAAACCACACTCTTTCTGAATCAAATTCTTGCTATTAGTAAAAGGGTGTGGAGTGAAGCCTAAATAGGAAAAAATAGCTTTTATTATCCTCCTCTCTAAGTCATATTGTTGAAAATCAAAATATGAATGAGATATGGAGAAAAGGAATAGGCTTTGTCTCTGTATCTAAGTGGTTCAGTTTCCAAGCAGAGGTAAAATTGCTCTGACATCTCTCCTATAAGTACCTTCTTACCTTCTCTAGCTTGTATTGCTCAGCCACTTGATAGAATATAATTATTTGGTATACACCTGAGTACATCAGTCTGGTTTTTTGTTGTTGTTGGTTTTTTTTTGTTTGTTTTGTCTTCTTTTATTTATTTATTTATTTGATGGCTTCTGTTTTTATACTAGTATTTAAACACCCAGGATATTCTCTAAATGACACTGTAGTCACTTCCTTTCCATATTTTCTATTCTTCTGGTTGATAAGAAGCAGCAAGTATTGCAGGTGTTTCAAAACAGCATATGTGTTCATCACTTCTTTAGCAAATACGTGTTTACTGTGTAGTCAAGATGCCGAGGCAAAGAAATCTGAGATCATTCTTCTCACTTATTATTATTTTTTTTAATTTACGAGCCCACATGAGTTTTTATCTTCTCCACTTACTCAAATGCCAGATTTCATTAAATTTATGGTTTGGTTGGTGTTTACAACTAAACCTAAATGTTACCAAATGGATAGATCTGTTTTTGTTGTTGTTGTTGCTTTAAAAATTAATGAAGACATTAAAACAAATAAAATAAAGCAGGTGAAAACCAATTCTAGGTGTACAGATTAACCTCCCAGACATTCTATACTTGAGTGTTTGAATCACTTAGAAGCTTACAACTTTTCTTCATTTATCTTCTCATTACCACGTCCAAATTAATTTCTGCATAATAATATAACAGTAACTGAAGGACCTAAATATGTTGTATCTTAGGAAAAATTATTAACTAGTGATTAGGATACATTCCTGATAACTCAGAATTTCAAATTTGAAACCCTTCAAAATGAGGCTGGGATTAAATCCAGGTGCTCAAACCTGGGGTGGTTTTGTTGTCTTCATAGAGAGCAAAAATTCAAAAAAGTTAGCAGATGACAATTTCTTTGTGCAATCTGTCTTTTTGGAGTCAGTTTTAGATATTATCAAAGTATTCTAAATTACTGAATCCCTCAAGAATTTTCAAAGGTAAAACTTAGTTTCTGGATCCTTGTCAGTTTTTGATATTCAGCTATGACAAAATTGACTTGATTCTTGCCACCTGTGCCACTATAACTCTCAATACCTAGAACATTTTCAACCTGGGGAGGTAAATTGTAAGTTCTACTATAGCAGAACTGCGAGTGGAAATAGAATGCAGAATCTAAATCCAAAGTTATTTCTTTGTCTTTTGATAGTATTGTTCTTTGTTTCCTCATCTTTATCTTTATTACTAAAATCACAATATTCAAGATTAGATAAATTGAAGTCATACTATTTGCAGATTTAGTCTTACGAATGGTGCCTGGAATAAATTCCTCTTGAAAATGTCCACTAGCAAAATGATTTGTCCAAAGGAGGCTAGACATAATTTATTTATGACAATACAAATAAATCAAGAGAAGTAACTTAATAAGTCATCTCTGTGAGTCTCAAACTATTGCTTTCTTGTTTCTGTCATTGGATTATCCTCAGTTACGGTGATTTGGATGTCTTGATTGCTTGGCCCTTCAGCCTGAGATCTGATCTAGAGCTTTAAGTATATGATTTGATATGAAATTCTGTCCTATTCTGATGCAGTTCACCGAGAGGAAGTTCTTGTTTGGGATCCACACTCTTGCGTGAGCTCACCGCTTCCACTTGCCAAATACAACCTGGCGGATGTTTATTGCCTCAGGAACTGACTGATGTACCAGATGAAGAGTGCCTGTGACAGCATGTCAGCTACAAAAAAAGGAAATGACTCGGAAAACACTAATAAATCTAGAAAATAATCATTTCCACTCAAGTGCTTAGGAGAATTTGGCAGAGAAAGAACAAACAGACATATTGTAAGGGAAGAGGGAACAAGACAAATTATCTTTGGTATCCCCATGTGAGTCAGATATTTTGTCTGAAATATCTTGTTATTACTCTGAATTCCAATGTAAATATATTACAAAAAATAAATTAAAAAAAAAAACATCTTTAAGAGAAACATGTAAGCCTGAGCTGAGAATCTGTATATACCTTAAATATAGAAGGCTGCTAAAAACTGTTCAAGAGTTTTTATTGTTAAAAATGTGCAATGTTGACCTATATTTTTCTTGGTGATACCAATAAACTCAGAACTGTTGAGACTAATTTGATTCAGAATTATCCATGCTAAGGTACTGAGATTATATACCTAGGAAAGGCATAATTCTGCTGAAGAAGCTTAAGGCTTTATGAAGAAGAAGAGGATCTCCAAAGAGGACAGCAGTGTAAAACTGGACCCTTTACACACACACACACAGAACAAACAAACAAAAAAAAAAACTGTACAGGATATCAACTATCTTTACCCTTTACTTTGTGCAGTCAGATGTATAGATCAATAGATTATCCTAGGGGTGAACAAGGAATTTATTAATTGATCTGTCATAGATAATAGTTGCATACCTAATAAAATTTGCAAGTCCACTCATCTGAATTTATATTCATTAGGCAGATTTTTTCTTTTTCTTTCCTTCTTTCCTTCTTTCTTTCTTTCCTTCTTTCTTTCTTTCTTTCTTTCTTTCTTTCTTTCTTTCTTTCTTTCTT
>VXAB01013928.1:62411-131929 GCA_013399175.1 Odontophorus gujanensis
TCTTTTCTTTTCTTTTCTTTTCTTTTCTTTTCTTTTCTTTTCTTTTCTTTTCTTTTCTTTTCTTTTCTTTTCTTTCCTCCTTCCTCTTCTTTCCTCCTTCCTCCTTCCTCCTTCCTTTTTTCCTTCCCTCCTTCCTTCCTTCTTTTTTTCCTTCCTTATACTTGTCTTTTTCCCTCTCCTTCCCTCTCTCTATCTACCTGTCTCTCTTTCAGGGGATTCTGTCTTTGAAAGATAGGAAACTTCTTTTTAAGATATGAAAGAGAGATATATTTGAAGAATTAGAGAACAGGACTAGGAGCCATAACTCTCAAAACTGCAGTTGGAAATACACACCCTTATTAGAGAGTATCTAGAGGTTTTTACTTATTTATTAGGAAGTCTAAAAAACTTCTAAATTTATCTTTCCAAAACACCTAAAAAGTAGAAGGTTGATAGGGAGAACTGAATCTTTCTGAAACAAGTGGTAACTTCCTGGTTTCTTTACAGTCATATAACTTGACACCATTATAAATGGAGATATATCTAAATTCCTTAATTCTCTTTCAACAGAGACTTCAACAAAAGAAAGTTGTATCTGGACTAGCAAAACAAGGCTATTCATGACTCTGACAGTTTGCAACTTCCATCTTGATCTATCAACTGCCCGTTTCTTTGTCATTGTTGTTGCTGTTGTTGTTACTGTTTGCTATTTTAGTACAGAATACTTCTGATTTCTGTCTACTTATCTATAAACACCACCATTTCATTTCTCTGGACTTTAGAGATATGATGCCTTGGACATCCATGTCTGGATGGATATCAGCGATGAGTGGTATCCACAGGGGTCAGTGCTGGGTCTGATAATCTTGAATATCTTCATCAGTGACACTGACAATGGAGTCAGGTATACCCTCAGCAAGTTTGCTGATGACACTAAGCTGTGGGGTGTGGTTGACACACCAGTGGGATGGGATGCCATTCAGAGGGACCTAGACAGGCTTGAACAGAGGGCCTTGGGTGAACCTCATGAAGTTCAACAGATCCAAATGCAGGATCTTGCATCTGGGCCAAAGCAACCCTCATTACCATTACAAACTAGGGGATAAAAGGTTTGAGCACAATCCTGATGAAAAAGACCCGGGGGTACTGGTGGATGGGAAACTGGACATAAGCTAACAATGTGCCCTTGCAGCCCAGAAAGCCAACCATATTGTGGGCTGCATCAAAAGATGTGTGGCCAGCAGAGCGATGGAGGGGATCCTGTCCCCCTAGTCTGCACTGGTGAGGCCTCAACTAGAGTAATGCATCCAGATGTGGGGGTTCTCAGTACAGGAGAGATATGGACATTTTGGAGCGCATCCAGAGGGGAGCACAAAAATGATCCAAGAGATGGAACACCTCTCTGAGGACAGGCTGACAGAGCTGGGGCTGTTCAGCCTGGAGAAGAGAAGACTCTGAAGTGACCTGGGAGCAGCCTTTCAATATTTAAAGGGGAGCTACAAGAAAGAAGGGGACAGACTCTTTAGCACAGTCGGTGGTGATAGAGCAAGAAGAAATGGTTTCAAGCTCAAAGATTGTAGACTTAGATTAGATATAAAGAAAAGGTCTTTTACAGTCAGGGTGATGAAGCACTGGCACAGAGATGTGTTTGAAGCCCCATCCGTGGAGACTTTTAAGGTGAGGCTGGATCAGGTCCTGGGCAACCTGATGTAGTTGTGCATGTCCCTGTTCATTGCAGGGGAGTTTAACTTTAAAAGTCTCTTCCAACTCTAAGGGTTCTATGATTCTATGAAATGAAGTCCAGCAGACTCTAAGAGACAGTAGGATTTACATAAATTATTTGACTGAGAAGGCCGCTAAGTAAAGGGTGCTGTAACTTGGAAGGATGATTGGGAAGAAATTTCACTATTTCTCGTCATGTAGTTTGATTTTAGTGAGTATAATTACTACATATTGTCCTGTTTATCTCTGCTATTTCTTCTATTTTATTCAGGTTTTAGAAAAGACAGGCACTCCTATGGCAAGAGAAAGAGAAAAGCAATTTGTCAAAGTAAGCCCACACTGACAGACTTTTTTAAGATAAATCAGTTTTTGAACCATGTTTTGGCCTCTTCAGGGTTTATAAAACAGAAGAGTCAGATAAAGCAGAAGTTGAACAAGAAAAGTAGGGTGTTAAGAATTTACCTTGATGTTAACTTGTAAGAGTATACAGTAATTGCAGTTTCTAAGGTGTATGTTTTGTAACAAGTTAGGTGGAAAGTGAATGGAGACTACACAAGACGGAAACAAAAATCTGAAATACATGCAATAGAAAGATATTTCCCTTCCTCTGATTGGACAGTCCTGCTTTTTCCCTTCTCATAAAAAAAGACTACTTTCTGCAGACTAAATCCTATCATCTCCCTCTTTTGCCGTGGTGACCACCATTCTGCTGATGCAGCCAAGGATGCCATTGTCCTTCCAGGCTGGAACTGTATAATGATAGCTCATGGGCCTTTCATACACTAGAACCCCCAAGTCCCCCACAAAAAAGTCCTCAAAGTATTCTTACTCTATTTATGTCTGAGATTGCACTGACCCAGGTGCAGCACCTTGTGTTTGGCCTTGTTGAACCTCATTAGGTTCACATGGGCAGACTTATCAAGCTTATCTCCTCTTCAGTTAAACAGAAAGACATAGCTGAATTGAATGGAAAGCTGACAAAGGTCCCTGGACACACAGAAAGACACACACAAATCACTTCTGGAACACACTGAAGCATATTGTGTACATGGAAATACACCCTGAGGCCTTTGGGTAAAAATAGAAAAAAATTTGGATGTCCATAGGGTGCAACAAAAGTAGTTTTGAAGCCCTTGGTCAAACAGAAGGATACTCAGGAGTCACTGTGAAGCAGAGAAAGGCAGTCTGAGAACTTTTGGTTGAAAAAAGGAAGGCTCTTGGAGAACACTGACTTGAACAGAAATCACATCACTATGGGGCCTCTTGGACACATGAGTACACAGTTTAGAATCACCCATGTCAAAAGCTCAGAGGCTACTGCTGAGCACAGGCAGGCATTCAAAGGAGTCTGCATGGAACTGAAAGGCACTTTTTGGCCCCTTTGGCATACAGAAATGCACACAAATCACCTACTTTGATCTGAAAGGTGCTCGGTTGAGACTGTTGAGCACAGAAATACACTTGCAGATCCCTAGTGGAACAGGAAGACACTTGCAAGTACCTCAGTTGAACCAGATAGCAATGGCATATCCCCAGGTTAAATACAAGGGCACTTAGAGTCCACTGAGGCTTGCAGAAAGTAACTTGGAGGCCTCTGGGGATCACAGAAAGGAATTCTTTACCCTATGGACTATAAACAAGCCTGTTGTAAGGCTCCTGTGCTGAACAGCAGGGACTTGGAGGCTATTGTCTAGCAGAGAAAGGTACTCAGAGAGCCTTTCAGTGCAGAAAAAGCGACCAAAATGATTTCTGAACAGACTGAAACTGGAAGGTACGGAAATGAGAAACAGAAAGGTTATCATCCCTTTCACTGCATTCCCCAGAGAGAGGTCTGGCTGGATTTGGGGCCAGATGTTCAGATTCTTAAGCAGTGAGCCAGTAAGTGGAAAGAAGTTTGGCACCCAGTGCAGAACACAAAATGTTATACAAACTTGTCTTCAATCCCAAACACGCAGCTGCCTCTCTATTTATTTTAACTGATTATTGAATTAGAAAGAGAATCATTTGACTAATACTTTTGTACTGGTCTTTCTGAGGAGAAAATTTCAAAATGCAAAGTACAGCCAAGTTCAACATTTCTTAGGTTCTGGACCTCCAAACAAAGGATCACTAAATAATACTAATGAATGATGCATTCCTCTGCCCCAGGATGCATTAGCCAATTCCTAAACTATCTATCACTCCTGTGGAGTTTCTAACCCCTGAAAATGTTGCATAAGTTATTTTTAAAGATATGTTGTGACCTGACAAATTAATGTTCACTTTGCTCTCTTGCAATTCAGGACTGATACAAATGAAATGCATTGACTTCATCTTATCTCTTCTTAGCCATCTCCAAATTAGGTGACAAAGCTATTACTCTTGTTTCTATACATAGTCAGTAGGAAGACCTTTTTTCAGAAAGTGATTCATGACATATCTGAGGTGTCTTTCTCTGGAAGGAATAGAAATACTTCTTGTTCTCCACTGACTACAGAAGGAAGCTTAGGTAGCAAATTCAGGACAAGTTGCCAATTTCTGGATGCTTAGATGAGGTGAAATGAACTGTATGGTCTGTACACCATTTTGAAGGTCAGATTGCTCCACAGTACTCAGCTATGTAGAATAGTATCTGTAACAGTGAGTATAATGCAATGTTGTAGAGAAGTTTGTAATCAGAGTTCAAATTACGGTACCTGATTGAATTTAATAGCAACTTGATTTCCTTGCTGCTTGTACTGTTTTGTCTCCACTGTGTCTGTTAAAGTAACCATTTGGGTTTTCCCATGTATGTCACTTTCATATTTTACCTGAGAAATGTGATATTTTCTGATACCTATCCCCTCACTCCTTCAGATTCCCACAGTGATTGAATCTCAGGAGAGCATCATATCATTGTGCAGATCAACAGACTCAGCAGAATGACACTTGACTGAATATTAAAATATTCTTATTTTAATAACTGTAACTGATATCACAGATATTTGTAGAAGCAGAAGCCTAAGAGACACATACTGTTCTGCAATGGCCAGCCCCACTTATTCCTGACAGAAACATGGGCAAATCCAACTCTCCTGATACAGTTTGAACAAAACAATTCACATATTTGCTCCCAAGACTGCTTTTATGCAGTTCAGTATGCACAGGGTAACTCTGCACATGAGAGTGAAATCTCTTCACCTAATATTGTTGTCAAGTTGCTTTCATGAAGAACAAATACCAAAAGGCAAATGCACACTCAAGCTGTCTGTGTCCTACCAATTCAAGATGTGTCAAGTAGTGGTGGCACACATCATGTCCCAGCAGTTTGCCTCAAGGACAATATTTAAGAAGAACCACATGAATCCACATGAATAGAGCACTGTATTTCACTCTACACTGTGTTCCTATTTTGTGGCATGTGCAAAGAAGGACAACAGCAGAACTTACTGTTCTGTTAGTTTTTCATCAGTGAGTATATGTCATAAACATGAGGTGAAAGTCATAGAACATTTATACTTAGACAAATAAGATCCAGTGTACTTTGTGCAAGATAAGGAGAAAACCACATTCTTTTTTACTAATCAACATCAGAAATATATATATATATATATTTTGTTTATACAACAACTTGCTCTGACTTTTGAGAGCAAAGGTAAGTTATACAAATAACTCAGAAAGGTCTGGATGTGAGGGTAGAAGTAAATGAGATCTGGAAGAACATCTAAAGAAGTTTCTGTGACAAGAAGAAAAAATATTTTAGGTTCCATGCCAAATTTATGTTTATTTTCATATTATTTAGTCATCTTCAGTCATTTACATAATTAATGAAGTTGTTAAGCAGGACCAAGCCAAATATTGAACACAGGATGCAACTCACTAGAAGGATCTAACTAATTTGTCTCCTTTTGGCTATAGTTTATTATTCTCTTCACTGGCTCAACTTTTGTCAGCATTTGTTCTTATGTTTGTACGTGTGCCAACTGTTAACTATTCCAGACATCAAAGCTCACTTGTCTACCACTCTTACATGGCTTAAGAAGTAAGGAAGGAAGGGTAAAAGAGACTGAAGAGTTAGAGAAGAAAGGTCTTCAGACCTGATCACTGTCTGTTTGGGAATTGAGCTTTATTAAGATCACATAAAATAAACTTTACAGCTCTTAGGAGAATAGTAACTGAATTTAAGTTTGAGTAGATGCTTCTCTAGAGATCAAGAAAGGAAGAAATTTGGAGAGAAAAAAGAAATCAGAGGAAAAAATAAATCGTCAAAGGTAGCCTGAGCTGCTTCTACCTTGAGAGGTAACTCCATTAAGCAAATATAGAAAAAGGCCGAAGAGAACACAGTAATGACAAAAAAATAGATGCAATGTGCTCCAAAACACTGTCAAAATTGACATGATTATTGCATTTCATTAGTGTTAAGCTTCTCAGGAGGGTAAAACCCAATTTACATTTAGCTGACTCACATGAAGACTACAAGCATAACTTAGATTTTATGTTAACCTGAGTAAGTTGAATCAATAATTGGAACACTTCTTGTGAAGATGCAGCAAGTATTTTTCTGTCCACTGGTTGCTGGGAGTACTTTTTTGCTCTTTTTTTTAATTATTTTTTTTCTTTTTATTTCTCAATTATGCCTACGTAAGGCAGCACAAGAGAACAAGAAAAGCTGCCGTCTTTAAACCCCTACTCAACCTCTTAGGCTGGCATTTTAAAAACAGTAAGATTCAACAAAAGACTCTCTCTAGACAACTTATTAGAAAAACCTCATTTATGAAATCTGAATATTCAGTTATTATAGTTAAAAATTTTCAAGAAATGAAGTTTCAAGAGCAGTATTTAAGTATAATAAAATCATCAGTCCAGCTATCACATAGCTAAAATTATGATGCCAGTTTTTTCAAGAAATAAAGATGAAAATAAAATCTTTATTTCACAAGTTTTGATGTTTTAATGTTTGAAACGATACTTTTTCATCCTGAATCAACGCAAGAAGTTAAAATAATCAGATTTCCCATAGAAATAAAATTTATCTCACAATGATTTTCCGTTCTGTTCTGCCCTTACATGATTCCTCTCTTTATTATTATTATTTTTGGTGCTTGTTTATTTGTTTGTTTTACATTTGGGAAGGAAAGAAGAAAGGAAGGAAGAGAGGGAAAAAGAGGAGGCATGGTGACAGGAATAAATAGACAAAAAAAAAGAGGAAAAAAGAGGAAAGTGATTGTTGTCATTATCATTTGTAGTTTAACCAGAGTAAGCAGCTGAGCACCACAGAGCTTACATACTCCTCCACTCCATGCTGGACAAGGGGGAGGGAAAAAGTTAGAAAACTTGTAGTCTCAAATAAAGGAACTTACATGAAGAAAATAAGTAAATAAATATAAGGAAATCGAGAAACAAGTGATGCACAACACAATTGCTCACTAAAAGTCAGTGAGTGCCCAGCCAGTTGATCCCCACCTGGCTGGCTCCTCAGTTTTCTTGTTAAGCATGATGTCAAATGGTACTAAATAATCCTTTAGCCAGTCTGGAACAGCTGTATTGGTTTTGTCCACTCTAAGCTTCTTGTGCCTACTCACTAGCAGGTCACTTGGCAAACAGAAAATTCCTTAACTGAGGCAAAGCACTGCTCAGCAACAGGTAAAAAATCAGTATGCTCTCATCACTGCTTTCTTTGCATAGCATTTTATGAGTTTCTATGAAGAAACCTAACTCTATCTCAATCAAATTAGGGCTTTATTACTCAGCCATATTTTCTTGTCAGTGTAAATGACTACAAGGGAGAAAATATGCGTAAGTATAGTGTGTTCTATTAGTTGTGATGAACATTCTGCATTTTGTGTTTATTAACAGAAACATCAAAAATCCAAAAGATAGCTTTCTATAAGCTCCAGGAAGAAAATTAACTTAATTTGAGAGAGGGAATCTGATTCCCTGTATAACCAGCTTTATTTAGATGGTACTGCAGCCATTTTAATTAGAGCATTGTTACATTTCATCACATGCTCTAAATGCGATCAGAAGGGACCCACAAAAATTATCAAGTCCAACCCCTGGCTTCACACAGGACAACCCAAAATTCAAACTCTGCCTGAGAGTGTTGTCCAAATGCTTTTTGAACTCTGGTAGCTCAGGCCATGCCCACAGCCCTGAGCTGCCTGTTCCATGCCCACTGCCCTCTGGTGCAGAACCTTTCCCTTTGTCCCTCCCTTGACAGTGCTCCATGCTGTTCATTCAGGTCTTGTTGCTACCATCAGAGAGCAGAGCTCAGTGGTGCCCCTCTGAAACATCTGATTCATTGTGTCTACTCTCCAATTCTGCTTGTGTTCATCTACGTTATCTGTAGTTCCATTTTTTTTACTAAATTTAGAAGGTGGATATTGTTGTGATTCTTTTGTATATTCCTACTTCATTTCAGCATTTAAACGAACCCAGAAATTTCAGTTAGAGTTCTTTGCATATTTTATTCTATTCAGTGACTCACTGCATGGCACGCTAGAGATTTGTAATATTAAAAAAGCACTAAAATTACTTATATCAATTAATAATATTGTAGCTAAATGCCAGCTAAATTATAGAGATGTATTTCTCAGTACTATGGGGAAAATTATGCTGAATGCTAGAAATGCTATTCCTACCTATACTTCACTGACAGGTTTGTTCTTTTTCTTTAAATAGATCCATTACAATCTTGATTCAAATAGACTTGCCTTTCCTCAACAAGAGAGGATTAACTCAGTTTTGACGATTTTATAACAGAACCAAATACGTAGAAATAGTTTAACACATTTAGATGCAATAAGATGTGATCTGATTCAAATGTACCAGAGTCAAAGTGACCCAAAAGGATTAGGTATTTTTGAATATAGCCAAAATTGTTCTGAGAAACTGTATGCTCTTCTTAGGATTATGATGGATTTGGAAATAATAATGGCCCCAAAGTGTTGTGTCACTAGCAAATGAGGTCTAGAAATTAACATGAATATTATTTAACCGTGCACATTGTACGTGGCTGCAGAGACCAGCTTCAAGGGAGGTAAGAGTGCACTGAATTAGGGATCTGAAGTGAAAAAGGTCAACAAAAAACCTATTTTTAGGGCTTTTTTGAAGCCGGCAAAACTGTTGTACCTGTGCCATGGGTGCTGGAAGCTTGTGGGTGGGCTGCTGAAATAGCAGCTGCCTTCCTACTCCAGGTTCCCCTAAGCAATAGTTTTGGGGTTCTGGAAGTTGAAAGGAAGGTGAATGAGGAGGCAAGGGAGGATCCACCTAGGAGGGAGCCCAGGGCAAGGCAGCTGTTCCCATGGCTTGAGATTGTATCTGCAAGGGAAGACAGAAGGATAATTGTAGTAGGTGATTCACTTCTCAGAGGAACAGAAGGACCCATATTCAAACCAAACCCAACCCACTGGGAGGCATGCTGCCTCCCTGGGGCCCAGGTTAGGGACATCACCAAAAAACTCCTGGGTCTGGTTCACTCCTCTAATTACTACCTGTTCTTGATAGTTCAGGCAGTTAGTCCACCCTCAGCAAGTTTGCTGATAATATAAAGCTGGAAGGAATGGCTGACATGCTGGAAGGCTGCGCTGCTGTTCAGCAAGCCTTGAACAGGTTGGAGAGTTGGGCAGAGAGGAACCAGATGAGGTTTAACACGAGCAAGTGTACAGTCTTGTACCTCGGGAGGAATAACTGCATGCACCAGTATGTGCTGGGAGATGACCTGCTGGAGAGGAGCTTTGCACGGAGAGTCCTGGGGGTTCTGGTGGAAAACACTATGAGCCAGCAGTGTGCCCTGGTGGCCAAGGAGCCCAATGGCATCCTGGAGTGCATTAAAAAGCGTGGCCAGAAGGTCAAGGGAGGTGATTCTCCCCCTCTACTCTGCCTTTGCGAAGCATCACCTGGAGTATTGTGCCCACTTCTGGGCTCCCTGGTACAAAAAAGACAGGGATCTCCTTGAAAAGAATCCAGCAGAAAGCCACAAATATGATAAAGAGCCTGGAGCACCTCTGTTAGTAGGAAAGGTTGAGCAATCTGGATCTGTTCAGCCTTGAGAGAAGATGATTCAGACGCAATTTGACTCATGTCTATAAATATCAAAGGTGCAGGAGGCAAAGGGATGAGGCTGAACTCTTTTAGTGGTGCATGGCAATAGAACAGGGTCACAAACTGTAGCACAGAATGTTATACACAAATGTGTGTACAAACTTCTTCACAGTAAGGGTGATAGAGCACTGGAACAGGCTGCCCAGGGAGTTTGTGGATTCTCCTTCTCTGGAGATATTCAGGACCCACCTGGACATCTACCTGTGCAACCTGGTCTGGAGAGCTGCTTTGACAGGAGATTTGGACTCGATAATCTCTAGATGCCTCTTCAAACCCCTACAGTTCTGTGATTCTGTGTGGCTGAGCCAGGTTCTAATGTTAAATCACATATGCAGTTACCATATACACTGTATTGTGATACTACTTTTGGAAGTAATCTGTTTTTTGTGCATTCTGAGCAACAGTTCTCTACAAAGCATGATTCAATTGGGCTCCTCTCTACTTACGGTGCTTCACCTTTCTCCCTAGCCAATATCATTGAAACATTCTATCCAGAGGAATTTAGCAGAGATCCTGTAGGGGGACTACTGAGTCATGGCCTGAACCACTGATTGAGCACCTGAAGGAAAGACCTGATCAGCCCTGCGAATACAGGTGAAGGTAATTGGCTCCACTCCTCTTTTAAGGGCTCCAGCTCTCATTTAAGGGCTGACTGCCAGTAGCATAGGACTTTTTGTTGGAAATCCCTCCTTTTGGATTTCTTCCACTGTAAACCCAGATCTTTGGTGAAAGGTGAGCATTATTTTTTCCTTCCTTTTGTAACATCTCCTTGTTTGCACTGGTCTATTTGCATTTACAGATCCTAAGTAAATGGTGTCAGCCAGAACAGCTCTACAAATGTTAACTGAAAGGTAATTGAGATGGTTATGTCTGTAGCTATAAATCAAACGTGTGTGAAATTGTCCTTGCTGTGATATTGGTATTGACTAGGTGCTTGACCTAGTGAATGTCTGTATTTGCACCATTTTACAGGGAATCACTTCTATAGCATGCAGTATCTCCCAGCTTGTTTCTATGATTTGCATGGGAGAGAGTTAACTGCTATTCTAGGACTTGTCCCATTAATTCAATAATGCAAACAACTAATTTTCAGTACCTAAAAATTCCTTGCCCCTGTTCAATACAATATACTGCATGTAGCTTACGTAAGTTGCACTTTGGTTGGCAGTGATTTCCTCTGGGTATAAGTTTTATTGTTTTATTCCAAAATAATATCACTCACACATGAATAACAATCTTTCTGGATATTCTGAAGTGTTTTGCTTGTTTGGATACACATCAAATATTCTGGCAAGTAGGAAGAAAACATCCACAGTTTCTCAGCCAATGCAAACATATTGAATACTGGGGATTTCAGAAGAAATTTAGCCAAGTTTTTACTTCAAAAGAAGAAAAACTTCACAGGAATACTCAGAATGCTTTAAAACAACTTAATTCAAAATGAGACAACTGTGAGCTTCTAATTTCTGTATGGATTATAGATTCAAATTAAACATCATTAGAAGGCACAGTGATCTTCCCTATTCTCTACATTCTTCCTTTTACAGAACATTTACCAGAAATCCCACTGATTTCAATGGACTGTTCTCTGCATACTTTACTCTAAAATCTAATTTACTTCAAAGACATTCGGGGAAAAAAAGAAAAAAAAGATGCTTCTGATATGTTAGCTGTGGACAACCAAAGAGACCATGTTCACAATCCTTAGTAGCATATTCTGTTTTATTATTTCATTGAGAAGCACTCTCTGGGAAACAGAGAGCTATACAATAAACAGTTTATCCAATAATCCTGCAAGGCAGTGTCTTCTCTTTATGCTGTGTATCAACAGCAGCTTTAAGCTGCTCAAATGTCCTTGCTAAAGTGATGCACTTTAGAGAAAAACATCATGCTGGATTCAGCAGCCTGAAAGAGGCAAGGCTGGTTTTGCTCCATGTCCTTATGTCCAACAAATAGTGCTGAAAGTGGATTCCCAGTAGGCACAAATTAATGTGTGACCATATACCTATAGATGCATTAATGCATATGTGGATTGACAACGATATAGACTACAGTGACACATGGAGCACCAGTGCCATCACAGACAGCTCCAATGGCCACATCCTGCTCCGTGCTTTTGCTGAAATGGTGGAGGTCTGCTAGTGAGCATATGTAGATATATATCTGTACAAGGTGGAACCCTCTGGTAGCTGTGCTCAAACATTACAGAATCACCAAGGTTGGAAACTACCTGTAAGATCATCCAGTCCAACCATTCGCCCATCACCAATAGTTCTCAGTAAACCATGTCCCTCAACACAGTGTCCAAACGTTCCTTGAACACCTCCAGGGTTGGTGACCCCACCACCTCCCTGGGCAGCCTATTCCAGTGCCTGACCAGTCTTTCAGAGTAGTGGTATTTCTTAACATCCAGCCTGAATCTCCCCTGGTGCAGCATTAAGTCTGCCCAGCAGCTTCTGCTAGGTCCCGGTCTCTGCAGTTGCTGACGTTGAACATTCAAGCCTGTGGAACCACAGTCCCTCATTGCTGATATAGGAGGATACATACACACATATATGAATGCACGTATGCACACATCCTCAGATACATACGTGCATACACATGTACGCCAATACCCAGAGCTGAATGGAATCTGAGGGAACATCATGGAGCCGCATCATGGGAGTTAGTTTCAGTGTTAGGAAAACTAACAGAAGGTGGTTGGGCCCTGGAATGGGCTCCCTACTGGTCATGGCCCCAAGCTGCCAGAGTTCAAGGAGCATTTGGATAACTATTTCAGTCATAGGGCTTGGATTTTGGGTGGTCCTGTGTGCAGACACGAGTTGGGCTCAGTGATACTTGTGGATCCCTTCCAACTAAAGGTATTCTATTGCTCTACATCCTTGGGATAGATACCCTCTCAGTACAAGAGGTGCTCCAGCACTGATTCACCATAATGGGTTTCTCATCCTGACAGCCAGCCTGAAGCATTCCTGGGGCAGTCCTGGGAGAGGTCCAGACAAGGTGTCCTGATCTCTGAGTCCTTAATTTGGATTTTCCCCTGCCAACATGCCTGTGTGATTCTCTGGGTATATTCAGAATTAAGGTTCATGGCTCCTTGGATTGTCCTTGGAGGAGCCAGGGCTGGGTTAGTACTTGGTCTCCCCTTCCTGTCATTGTCTGTGTTCCTTTGTGAGTGTGCAGATGAGTTTTTATCACATAATCTAACAGCACATTCTTTGCTTCAATAGCTTTTCAAACATCCTTTACACAGTCTGGCTGGTATGCACTTGGTACAATAAAAAGTATATTTTTTAAGTTAAGGAAAAAAATTACAGCTTGATATGTTTATTTTCTAAATACTTTTGTTGCAAGATGATGGGAAAAAAAGGAAACTACCCAGTGATATAAAAATAATAGGTTAAATCCAGGCCAACTCTATCATAAAATAGAACAGCATTTTATAGCCATTCACTGCTTTGGTCCAGCTGGTATAAATTGAGATAAGTCCTTTGAAGCCAATTTGTAGCAGATAATGAGCAATTTCAGTCTTTCAAGCACAGAAGAAAGAGAAACAAGATGTTGAAAATGAAGGAAAGGCAATTTGCAGAATGTATTGTACAAGAGACAAGAAAGGCAGAGCCCAGGAACCTGATTCAGATGACAGTAGCATCAGTCAGTAATAGTTCTTATACTGTTTCAAGGTGTCATTTCTTCAAGTCTGGTGCTGTGATGAGTTCTGCCAACAGCAGAAAATCCAGTGTTATTTTCATGGTATACTGACCCCAGCCCAAAACAAGAATCAAAGGCTATATATTCTTTTATCATTGAAGGACTTATCTGTGAGTGCATATGCACATTTGTGTTATTCCTGCCATGTCTGCTTGACAGCAGAGATTTTGTTAATCTCTGCCTTAACAAAGCTTGGTAACCAGCCTTCACCAGAGATCTTCAGAGCTGGATAACTTTTGCCAAACTGAGAATTCATCTTCAACAGAAACTTAGCACAAGATTTTCAACTGATGGCAAATAGCATAGGTTTTCATGCTAAAGTAAATATTCTAACATGAAACACTTGATGTTATGACATATCGTATCCAGTGCAGGCAATTATTTCTACATTAATAGCATTTTAAAGCTTGTATATGAGCTATAAAACTCTAAGGCTAAACTGAATATTCAGTGCTTCCTTTTGGAACCAAAGGCCGCTGTTATACTTAGATAAAAACATACTCAGAACTTGTATTTTTTCTCTGTTATTTTTTCATTATTATTATTATTATTTGAATCACGTTTGCAAGTATTTCTACAAATGGGATAAGAAGAATTCCTAAATACTGAAATCCATGCCTCATGTTCATCAGTGTGTTATGATTTCCCCATCACTGTGTTCTCACTGCAAATGATGCAAATTGTAAGTGAAGGGAAACTACAGAGTGCTTCAAGCAGGTATTAGAAATCCAAAGGAAATTTGCCCGTGATTATTGTAGGGAATTGCAATTCACCTATGGACATGGATTCACAGTGATGAAACCTCCCTGAGCAGTCCTTATTATCCTTCAAATTAAGTTATAAAAATAAGCTGTGAATACTAAGTCATGAGATTTATTTGATTTAGCTGGACTTCTTAATTCGCTTAGACTTACGTATTCATTGGTCATTAGAATGCTTCATAGTATATTAAGTTTAGTCTGGCACTTAATAATTTTAGAATATATTACTAATGTAGTGGATCTGTTTCTATTTCAGCCTTGTTCTTTCTACCGTGCATTATGATAGCATCTGTCAAAAGCTAACTAATGCTCTTTTCCAGAGTGCACCCCAACATGGTACCTAGCAGCAGAGGTAAAACTGTGTTGTGAGAAAAACAAAAAAAAAAAAAAGCAAACAAACAAAAAAAACCACTTCAGTTGGTGTAATGTAAATAGTAAAACAAAGAAAAGAAAATACTTTTCATGTTCATTTCATTAGTACAATTAAATGTCTCATGATGTGATTTTGCACAAAAGTGGAATATCTGCATGAAAGATATATCTATCAGGGCAAGATATATTCACCTGAAATATCATAATAGTAAGTAAGTTGTTTGATATTTACTCATTTGACACTTACATTTTCTCACTGGGAGAAAGAAGAAAAAGAAACGTAACAAATTAAAATTCTCTTAATCAGTCTCCTGTCTTAAAAAGCACATTTTGAGTTCACAAAGTATTTAGATAAGGCAAAAAGGGTGAAAAGGACAGAAAAAAAATGAAGTACATAGAGAAAATGAAAAAAAGTCAAATTCTCAGACAATACAGCATATTCAAACAGCTGATAGCAAAAGCATATGTGATATGTGACACTTTAATGGACACTAGTGAAAAACAACTAAATGAAAAAAAAAAAAAAACCCTAAAGCTCGAAAAGAATCCTACTAAACTCTCACTGGGTGTACAGCATAAAGTGTTCAGGGAAAAGCTGAGTGTACAGCTGGCAGTTACTGGAATGATGTTCCCTTGCTGCCATAGAAGCTGCTCAGTGAGCAACTTTGTCAGGATACTTCTTTCACCACTGAGGCTTCTGTAAGTCTGATGGGCAGGGTGTGTCTGTGATAGTAGTTTGCTCACAGTGAATTTGAACCTGGATATTCCAGCTGGGGGTCAGCGTGCTTTTCTTTGGTGATCCAAAGATCCAAAGTCCAGATTACTTAGACTGATGGAGGTATAAGTTCGTGGCAGCATCATCGGTGAGAATAGCATAAAAGTTCTACAACATACAAATTTGCTCACATGTTACTAGTTTCTTAATTTCTCCATTCAAATAACAACTTACTCCATTAAAGACAGTTGAAAAGGTTGAGTATATTAAATACTCTTTTGTCATACTGTTCAGACCACAGAACAAAACTGCTAAAAAGTATTTTGTTCTACTATAAGATACGTCTTCCACCAGATGGCCTCTAAGCACAACTGCAAGGATTAGTGAAATGAAGCATGTATCATGTGGGTGATTGCCCAGAGTGATTGTGGAGTCTCTTTCTCTGGAGGTCTTTAAAAACTACCCGGACACAGTCCATTGCACCCTGCTCTGGGTGTCTCTGCTTGAGCAGGGAATGGATCACTTCAACTCAGAAATCCATTATGACCTCAGTCATTCTGTGATTCACGAAGATGAATCATGAAGAAGGGTAAACTGAGTAAATGGAAAATAAAGTTCCATATTTTTGAATCCAGCAATTCTGCTTCTTTTCTTTAGCAATGTCATTCTAATAATGGTTGCTAATAGTGCATTAAACTCCATACAAATTCAGCAGGACATGGGGCTGAATGCTACTGAAAAAAAAAACCCTACCAATCTTTGTCTTATCTGATAAAAAAAGATATTTTATAAAGATGACAGTTCATGTGATCTGCATATGAATAGATTTGTTCATTTCTTTGCTGTTAAGCTGGTTTTGACACTACAGACGTACTTGAGTATTCTTAAGGCAGACACAAAGCCCCAGTTTAGTTCCTTGTACCTGGATGCATGTGATTGGGGAAAAAAAAAAAAAAAAAGTAGGATATTAGTATATATCATTGTTTTCCTCTCATTGTAGAGAAAGAAGTCTCAAAAAATAAATTATATTTTGTTTGCTTCTTGAGAGACAACCCTGATGACTAGAAGGGAGAGCAATGAAACTGTAATTTTACTTCATTAACATGCCTTGAGTTAAATAGGACATATCCAGGGAGAAGTACAAATGGTAGCCATATGTCTACAAGCACCTACTGATGAAATTGAGGATTCACATGATTATTTGAAAATGTGTTTCCTTGAATATTCACAAAATTTTGTATGAGTTTAAAAGTTTAAATAATGTATGTTAGCAGAGGTAATTTAATATTCTAAAGAAGCGTATAGAATCATAGATCATAGGATGGCTTAGGTTGGAAGGGACCTTAAAGATCATCAAGCTCAAACCCCCTAACCACACATAGAGCAGCTCTACAGAGGAATATATTTTATTAAAATGCCACATATTTGTGCTTAGTTTGGTGGCTACTTTCTCTGAAAAAAAAATTATTTAAGAAAAATCACATATTATGTGACTGACATTTGATTTGTTTCTAATGATTTAAAATTAGAGGTGCCTTTGCTCTAATAATAAATGAAATAGTAGCATGTTAATGTTATTTATTTTTTAATTCTCCTTGGAGGTGCTTATTATGAGTGCTGACAACAGCCCACAGATATCTGTCAACATAAAATTCCTGATACGTGGTTTTACCTTCTAGAGTATAATTTTTCCTAAGCAGTTATCATGATGCCAGCTATTTCTATGAGAACCGTTTATCTTGAATGATCTGCATGACAACTGAGCACTGGGTTCATTTATCCATCCTTAATTTTATGAAGGTGACATATCTAATATGGATAACTAGGATTCCTCTATAGTGGCTGAAGGTGGAAACCTCAGTAGTGAAGCCGAGAAAACCGACAGAATAACTTGGCAGGCTGGTGAGTTATTTCAAGCAGGTATTCCCTTTATTTACAGCACTGGGTGCATGGGTATTGCTCACCAAACACGCACACTGAAGAGAGAAACAATGACACATTTAAAGGCATAGTACATACATCATCATGACATTCCAAGGACATGGACAGAAATTCCAATAAATGATTGACATCTCTGGTGGTCGTGGGATTAAAGCTAATAGTCGTTTTTGCTGTAAAATTTCAATCTTTAAGTTGAGGTAGCCTGAACTGGTTCCCATTGATGTTAGGTTGAGCTGAGGCATCTGTTTTGCCATTTTATCTTCAAAAACAAGACATCTATTCTACTTTCTTTTCTTCACTTGACAACAAGTTTTGCAGCCTCTGCATTTTATTCTTGGGCTTGCATTTACTCAAGCCTCCTGTCCTTCAGGTTCTATCTCTTCATGTTGTTCTCACAGTATTCTCATGATTCGATAGGATGACTCTTTCCATTGTAAAATAAATGTATAAGATAAATTGAAAGATTTGTTCTCTGGAGATATATCGTGATTAACAGCAGAGGGAGATAATATTGTTGACTCAATTAGACATCTAATTCTCAGTTGCCTAACATTATTTTAAATAATTCTCACTTTTTGGTTTTAAGAATCATTGAACTTTAGGCAATGAAAATTAACTGCCCATATTGCTTCAGCGTAGTAATGATAAACATAAAAATAAATAAATAAAAAGTAAAAATTAGACTCTGGGGCAGTATATATTGAGTCTTCTTACCCTTTTCTGACTTCAGATAAATAGGAGTATAATCACTAAAGAACACTGAAGTACTCAAAACATGCAGAAGGGAACACAGAGAGGGTGGCCTGTGTGTCTGTAAAACACGAATAAGAAATCTCTAATGGTGGTGGCACGCATTAAAGCAAATGTTTCATATTCCATAGAACCTAGATGAAAAACAGAATACACACCATTACTCCTTCCTAATAAGTTTCCAAGGTACATTTAAAGTCTGTCTGAAAGGATTTAAGAAACAAGAGGAAGAAATGGGAGTGCTAAAGGAGACTGCGATCTTAAACAGGAGCAAACGAGTCTGCAGCTGTGCTAATGCGGCACATTCCTCTTTTTTTTTTTCTTTTGTTAAGTAGTGGTTTGGAACTTTCAGTGTAGTCTGCGTGGGGATTATGTGCAACATTTGCCGCTTGTTACGTGGTAACTCAAACCCTATCAAGCATTCTCTTAGGCCAAAAGAGGAGAATATTTTCTTTACACCTTCTCTACTACCTTTCCCCCGGATATTACCTACTCCTTTGTTTAGCCTTCGAAAAATTTCAGGAACACTGCCTAATTAAACTCAGGCAAAATGACCTGGGTTAATGGCAGTAGTTTGTTAGTCTTAATAAACCTGGTAATTTTGCCTGGAATGAATTAGAGAGCACTTAAATAAGAATCTCTGCCTGTGGATTTTGGAGGGATGGAGTCTCAGCTTGCTGAGCAGTAATGAGCTGCTAAGAATTACAGCCTTTTCTAACATCACAGCTATATCCAGAAAAAGGCAGCTATCTTCTGTCTGAGTGCTCTCAGCAACTTATAAACAAGTGAATAAAAGTTGCAGGCAGTCTTCTCAGTATCTTCTTAGTATATTCTCACATGAGTTTCACTTGCACCGTTAAGAAATAAAACATCACTAACAAGAAGAGTATACGTTCTATCTGCTGTGCTATGTACAATACAGAAATTGTGTAATCACCTGGGGGAGGCGAAAAGAAAAACATAAACACTGGTGATTATAAGTAATAGTTTGCCAACAGTGATCTGACCATAGGTGTCTATTTAAGATGTCGTAGGATATATTCAGTATTCTCATGAAGCTAACTGATAGCTCTCCATGTGTGCTTAATACTTCAAGTAAAATTCTTTTTTTATACTGTTGTGAAAGTCTAGTTTTGTTGAAGGTGGTTCCTCTTTTGGAGTGGGCTACGCAGGGAGGTGTTGGAGTTGATATTAATTGGTAGGGATTATTACGTTAGTTTAAGAACCAAAATATTAGTAAAGGGAATCAACAAGTGATAGTTCTGAAACTTTCCATTTCAGCTTTAGTGGGTGAACAGTCTTGTTTTTCCTCAATAATTTTGCACTTGGAATATAATAGAATACTTTTATCTTCTGCCTCAAAATGTGCAAGGATATTTTCCTTGGATTCCGCATACATTGTTTTTCAAAAGTGGCTCACTATGTCCTAATACGCAATGGAAATCTTCCAAATTGGGAAAAGTGGATGGAAGTGGGTCAGAGGCTTTAGTGATTAAGCTGATGTGGAAAAAGGGGAATGCTTAACCACTCTACATAGCATTGAGTATGCCCGAAGGAACATTAGCACATAGCTATGAGAATGAATGAATATATGTGCAATGTACTGCATAGGTATGTCTTGGCTGTTTAAATGTAGAACCTGAACTCTGAGAGGGTGCACTTGCTTGTCTCCCAGTGTGCATTGTGAGGAATAAAGGAATGCCACATTCTAACACCACATTGGAGTTAGAGAGTTTTCTTCCCAGATTGCAGATAACAGAGTCACTGTCCATGGAGGTGTTCCACAAAAGGGCACTGAGAAGCATGGTTCAGAGGGTATGGTGGGGATGGGTCGATGATTGGATGGTCTTAGAGGTCTTTTCCCATCTTAACGATTCTGTGATTTTATGATTGTTAAGTGCCGTTGGTTGCCAGCTCATGTTAGTGGTTCAACAGGACTCATGAATGAGAGACGTCAACAGCTTGTTACTGCTATAGAATCATAGAATCATAGGGGTTGAAAGGGACCTATAGCTAATCTAGTACATGTATAAGATAACCTAAATTTTACGAGGCAGATGTGGAGAGGTTCTCTCACTTGAAGCCTGACTAGAAGAGTCAGATGTGGAATACTGATCAAAAATCATAAAACCATGACAGAAGTGAACGGTTTGAATGTAGATGCTAAATATGTCTATTGAAGCAGAACAAAAACCTACACTTTTCCCTGGTTGCTTATATATCTGTGGAGTCACTGAACCCTGATATTGGGTTGATATATATGACTGGAATGGCCAGCTCTGTTTATAATGTGTTTAGCAAGGGCAGAGAGGGTTGAAGAAGTAAAAAGCCACGATGGATATGAGAAAAATGGTAGTTCAGTAGCAGCAATGTCAGCACAGTTATGATACTGGAAAGTCCAGTGACTGCTGTGTTCACAGACAAAAGCACTAAATAACAAAGAATGGTGAGGGAATTTATTCAAAGTTCCTAAATTAAAACAGAGAACAGATTATTTTCCTTTTAATATCTGTACTTAAATGAATGGAAAACTGTTACTATGAGGATTTCAGTATTGGAGAAATATATTAATGGTCTCACACAGCCAGTAGTTAGTCACTACAATACTTGAATATATGCAGATTGGTGGGGTATAATTTTCCCCCTCGCACTAAGGATGTTGTGCTTCACACAAGGAAGCTCTATTTTGGACCTCATTATATGGATAAAGATTAATTAATTCCTGGATTAGTAGCTGACTGTTGCTTAGAGACCAGTGATTATGTTCTGATTATACTCAACATAAGCAGATAAAAGATACTCCCAACAAGTTTTCTTTCATGTTATTGATTGTAAGGTGATGCTGACCACCACTTCTGAAGAATGCACCAGTTTCCAAACTGGCGACTGTCTTAATTAATTATGTATAGAATTTCAGACAAGTTCAGTTTCCAAATTAAGAATTAAAAGTGAAGTGGAAGATGAAAAAGATAAAAGGAAGCAAAAATATCTCCCCCTCCCAGAAATAAAGGAGTGGGGTTGGTGGTGAAAAGGGTTTTTGAAATTATTTTGTTATACTTGAGAATTAACGATTTCTTATTTGTAAAGAATAAAGTTTTGGTCTAGAACATGTCCTGTGTTAGCAGAAAAATAAAGTTGAATGTAAATAAAACCAACTTAGAATTCCAGATATAAGTTGTTAAAGGAGAAGGGTAATTAACTGCAAGAATAAATTGGGTAGTGATGATTCTCTCTCTGCTGATATCTTCCAGACAAGAGTGGATGACAGGCTGGAAGTTACTTTTCAGCCACACAACCATTAGTTGAACACTAACTGTCTATGGATGAGTGGAATTTTGTTTCCTACATGGAGAGAGAATAAACAGAAAAAATAATGTTTTATTTTTTATCTGGTTTTCTAGTGCTTGAGTGTGCAAATAATGAAATTATATTTCATTTTATTTTTTAAACTTAAGATAAAATTGGGAGGAGAAACAGACTATTCACCAGGGAATCATAAAGGTAATAAGAAATTGGGAAATAAATTAAGTGCTGTTATAAGAGAGCAGGATGCCTGTCTGTGATTTTCTGTCATGGTCTGTTCTTCTTGTCCGTGTCCCCATGCTTCTGTGTCTTGTTTTGATAGATGAAAGTTCAAGTAGTGAAACGCACTGTCAGACTAAAACCGTTTGTCACTGAGAGCTAACACTGGGCTGTGTATAGATATTGGGTCTGAGTCATGTCTTTTCTTTTGACAAGGATGTCAGTGCTATTTGTCACAGACTTGTTTATCTGCCAGATCAGACTGCCATTTTGCTACCCTGGGTCAGCACGTAGGAGAAGAAGCTCACCTCCAGTAACACTGTCAAATTGCCCTCGGCATAAAGACGCCAAGCTTATGCTTTAGTATATTTTAACTTCTACAAGACACGGTCAGAAAGAGTAGTTTGCCCATACAGAGGGCCAGGACAATCTGCCTATTTGAAATCCATGAAAGAACTGTAGAGTTGCCTTTAAAAAGCTTTTAATTTTTGTTTCAAAGTAGATGTATCAGAAAGGGCCATTTTGATCTTCCTTGTATTTTTATGTTTTGGCACATCTGGTCATCAAAACATACTTTGGCTACTGACAGCTTGTGTTGTTAAACAGTGGCTTTTGGGCTGGAAATTAATTCTTGCTTTAATCTTCGTGTTAGCAGAGAAATGAATCACAAATGTAACTATAAATAATTGGACCTTGTCCCATTATTTGGTTTACAAACATTAATGCCGCAATTTTTGTTTGTTTGTTTGTTTGTTTTATCAGTAGATTGAAGGATTTAAGGAAGGATTTATATAGTTCTCTTGTTCTCTGAAATCTTTTGCTTCATTTCAGTTGTGAATTACACAGACAAGGGCTAAATACATCGGAAACACACTGCTAAGTAGTGCTACAAGGGGTACATTTGAACCGGGAAGTCAGATTACTATGCTAATAGGATAAGGAAGGAAGGAAGAGCAGATAAATATTTCAAATCCATCAGATTGTTCTTGAGAAGCACTATTATCACTGAAGATTCTTTTCATTTGTTTACCTACTGCAAATTATGTTCCAAAGTGTTCCAAATAGTTGACCATTTGGATGGTAATATAGATGGATGAGAAGTATTGAGTTTTGAATTGTATGAATGAATTCAACAAAATGGTATTATTTCATCCTTATGCAAAATTTCTCCATCTTGTTACCAGAATTTAACTAGAAATGCAAGTTCTAAATTATTGTCTAATTCCCTTTTGTTTTCTAATTCTCTTTTGTTTCACATAGATTTTTATGCTCCCGCAATTCACCTCCTTCTCCTAGATAATTAACTAGCCACACAATTCAGAAAAGCTTAATAATAATAAACTTATAGGGATGTCTGAAAGATATCTGAAAGATAAACTAAATAGATATTCATTTCATAGTATCCCACAATACTATTTCTGTGCGTTGTTGTGAAATAGATAATGTCTGAATACTGATATTTCAATCTTCTATGCTGTGGTCTTAGTGTTCCCAGCAGAGTGAAAGATAAAGTGCAATTTGCAAGTAATAAAGTCCTCACAATCATCCTGTAACTGTGAAAGTATTAATTCAAACTTGGTGAAGTCAATTGGATTTCATGAGTGTAACTCAGGGTAGAATTTCCCATAACCTTTAGGACTTTTCTCAGCTTAACATAGCTGAGCCTTTTAAGCTCGCAACTCATTCTTGACAGTACCCCATAAAGTGATGTAGTTATCTCCTTAAAATTTCTTGCAGACAGATGAATTTATTTTCGGTGAATCTTATTAAAAGAACAAGGGATTTCCTCACCATTTATTTGAACAATTTTTCTTTTTCTCTACTTTAAAATATTTCACACCCTGCCCAACCCCAGCACTTCAACACATAAATTTAAAATTTATGAACTTCAAAATTAGTCTAATCAAATAACAACAAATACTTTTTTCTTATCTAGTATAGTGACTGATTTAAAGTTTAGACGCTATTTTTCATGTGATTCCCTTACTCTAAATGCGAAACATAAAACTCACAAAATTCTGCCAATAAAAACTAGAAGGGTTTTAACAGCTAGAAGATAGTCTTTGCAACCTACATTGTTCAGATAATCTTTTATGATGACTTTGTGATGAAGTGCATCTTAGAAGATCCCAGAGCTTAGGTTTGCAACCTGTCCTCAAGCTAGCATTCTTGAAGCACCATAGACTCACGAGACTATTATGATGTTGTGGAATCATAGAACAGGTGGCAATGACAGTCAGCATGAGATATACAATCACTGTTGGAGGTAGGCACCTAGGCTCCTGTGGAAAGCCATAAAAATGACCTGTCTGGAGTTGCAGTCTAGGAAGTTTAGTGCATTTTGAAAATCTGTGCTTCATTTTATTTTGATTTTTACTCTGCAACTTGACTGGAAGAATCTGAGGAATGAAAGCAGGAATTAGGAGACAGGCATTTGTATAGCAAAGTGTGGAGCAGGCCTCAGTCCTTTGATAAGAGGTGAAACTTGCCTCAAGAACTTATCTAATAAATTCCTTTCATCTAGAGTGGTCCAACCATACTTAGAACATGCCTGACTTACTTATCCATGGTAATCTAAAGTGGTCTCAAAAACTGCTGAAGATGACTCTTCTAGCAGAAGTATTCACAAATTGCAGTCCAAAATTTCTTACATTTTATAGAATAAGTTTCTCTTCATGGTTTTTGGAGACAAATGACCTTCAGCATCAGTATTTTGCTTGTTCTTTTCCTATTAAAGTATCATCTTCCTCAGTTATTTGTTTGTTTGTTTTCCCTTTCAAAGCTAAAAATCAACAACATAATCACATAGATCTTGTTTTAAGTAATTTTTGCTGTTCTCTAAACACCATAGTACCAAAATATAGCTAAATGACTGTCTCCCTTGTATTCTCAGCAGCATTGCCCTTATTTCATGGCAGTTTGAAATTTTATCTCATTGCTGAATGGCAGTTATATTTTGATGTGTAATAACAGGACAGGAAAAATCACCTGAAATCATGGGAAGACTATGTTAATGGAAATTGCTTGGAAATACATGTGATGTGACAGATCATTAACTGTTTTATTTGTCACCAGGTGATACCTATGGCAAAATATTGACTTTTGCGGTGAGCAGTTTGGGCTGACAATGAGTGCCATCTGTGTGATACAGTGTTTGATGTGTTCTTTCTGTCTGATTTAATGCATGAGTCCTGTTATACAATAAACCTATTTAGCTGTGAGACTGAGTTGCTGTAACTGTCACCATTTACCTGGTATCGTCCAGTGATTCAGGCAAGACACCTGTCAAACAGACCTATGACCTAATCCCTGGTTATCAGAAACTGCAATACCTCTGCTCATTGAATACACAGTTGTGGCTCTTGTGTAGGATGTTTCATAAAGCATCTCAGCTTAAATTACATCTTATTATCAGGTTGACTATTAGGTCAACCTATCCTACATACTTACCTCATAATTAAAGACAAAGTTTTCTAGCCTAACTATAATATTGCAGCACTGTACTTAAAGTTTCCAAATTGCCAAGTTTACTGCAGTATTACTTTCTTTATATATTGTGAGAAACGCGGGTGTGCACTTTCCTAATTCACAGAACTGTAGGGGTTGGAAGGGACCTCTAGAGATCATCTAGTCTAACCCTCCTGCCAAAGCAGGCTCCCTAATATACAGTAGTTGCCATCTAAATATTACTAAACATCTTTAGTGAAAATTTCAATGAATTCAGTCTCACTTTAACATGGAACAGTTTTATTCTTTGAAGTCTAGAAAAGCAATTGTGTGTACCTTAAAAGTGGAATGGATGCCAGAGGACAAATTACCAGAGCCAGGAGCATATCCTCATATGAGATGAATTTTAGATCTGTTTTGATCAATAGAAGCCTGTAGACTTATCAAGAAAGTCCAAGACATTCAATTATGTAGCTGCATGTCTATATTACAGGAAAGGCTTTGTATTTCACGGCAGAGATTGCAGCAACTTCTCAGACAACCTGAAGAGATAATGCATTAGAAATGTCTGACACTACATGTATATGGCTGGTATGAACACTCTTGGGAATTCCAGATACCATTGTTGGTAATTGTTAAGGATATCGTAGTATGTTAGAGGGGAACAATGGTGATGTGCAACAAAAGATCTAGTACACAATCTTAAAATCTATGTTGATTAGAGTGTGTTTTCAGAACATAATTGGGTACCATCAGTGACCATTAATAGAAGAAAGTAATAGGACAGTCTGAGAAGTCACAGACATTTGCAAAGCTTTGGATAGAGCTGGTGCAGCTCACTTTCACATCAAGAATGATGTTTTTGTAATCTCCTGGTAGGAGTTTGGCCAAGTGAAATGGGAAATGTTTTTAAATCATTAACCTTTGTCCATAGACTGGGCAAGGAATAAAAGTGGAATTATATTTGTGAAGAGGTCTGTACTAAACATTGTAGCCTTTTGATGCTCTGCCATGTAAAGCACTTGGGGTTTATACAAGGAGCTGTTAAGCCTGCATACAGATTTGAAATGGAAAGGTGGAAAAATGAAATGTAGAACAAAGATATTATTTGCTGTGGTTTTGAGTGGTATTTTATCCCTGCCAAAAGAGAGGATTTATTAGCTAGGACACCATTCACAGCAAATATACCTAGGATGTTTCCAAGCCCAGCTGGGCAAAAGCACTTATGCTGTACATTATCCTATGGATGTTCTCAGGTTTCCACTGTGTCAAAGATGTCTGTATTATGCTCTTTTACCACATATAAATATGTTCACATGCTAAAATAAATAATTTTTAATGGCTTCATTCTGTTGCTTAGTGGCTAACTAAGATTACTCAGATGCTTTCTGAGCATCTCTGAGCCCCTGGATTTGCTTACAATTTTCAATATCTGCTGTCTCAGCTGGTCTTCCAATTCTCACGTTGTGTTCTTAGACTGTGCAGAGCTCTTTGCTGTCATTGTCACCCAACTGTGATACATCCTCTGTAACCTTCTGTCCACAGTGCTGATAAAATAAATAAAATCTGAAAGGAGTAGAAAAAAGTCAGTGGGGTCACAAGGGATAGACAGCACATTAACTGGAGTTGCACAACACTGGCACTGTAGTGTAACAAAGTTAATAAGGTATAAAGCCTGACTACTCGTTTTATAAGCAAACTCTTCCTGGTGATTAAACCAATAGAGCAGAGAGAGTCAATTATGATGATCTGTGGTCATGTACACACAGGTACCAGGGATGGCAGCCAGTTTTACACAGCGACAGAAGACATTTCTGAATGTGGGATCAGCGGGTCTTTAAAAGTGAGCTAGTGGTAACCAGAGCCAGACTACAATGACTGCTAGCAGGAAAACACATAATATATATATTTAGGAGCACAGAATGCAATAAAAGGCAGTCACTCACATACTGATTGGAAATGTAAAAAATCCTGAAAAGGAAGAATCCTGAATGATTACTGACACTGCTGTAACTGTTAAAGCAATTTGTCATAGACACAAGCTAGAAATGAGGGATTACATCTACCCATATTGAAAGGACAGAAGATCTGCCAAACACACAGAACTAAGCAATTTTATCTCTAGTGTGACTGCAGTACTAATCTTTGCCAATTCTTACTTCAGCACTAATGGGAATAGGAAAATCTTGGAAGTAGACACAAGATTATTCTCACGTATCTATATTAGGTCAAGAATATAAAGCCAGCAATGCCATGTTTATTGTCCATGTTAGAAATCTGTTGCTATCAACTGAGTTCACCATATGTAAATGTTAGATATAAAAACAAAGCTACTTTAGCTACTGCTAAAGTTAGGTTGAAGAGACTCAAAAACAAACTCATTTACAAAATCCACTTCTTTGTTAATATTCAGTGTTTTATTAGAAAGACCTATTCAGAAAAATGTGCTATCTGTGAATTTAAGGAATGAATTTGTAGCTTAATAATGTAAAAAAGATGCACTTCCATACAATTCAGAAAGTGAGTTGAGTAACAAGATAAAGTTTCAATCCAGAAACCCAGAAACCATCTCATATTTAATTAGACTGAAAAGGTCAAGAAGTAGTAACGTTACAAACAGGTGACTTCTCGTTCTTGTGTTCATTTTGTAGCACAAACTACAGCACCCTAAACTCCCAGGAAAGAAGCAGATGGTTCCAGCTGTAAAAAAAAATAAAAATAAAAAATAAAAAAGAATAATAGTACTGCAAAGTATGCATTTCTATGTTTTTCAACATTTATTCCTAAATTTCTGAATCACTCATGGATCACTCAGAAGCTCTTAATTGCAAAACAGCGCCAGGCATGACTATAACTGTAAAGCATAGCTCAGAAGAAGGCTATTAAAAACATACTGTGTTAGGTATATTGTCAGTTAATCTCTTGTAAGGAATGAAGAATACTATGCATTCAAAAAGAAGTAGAGGATATTTTTTATTGTTTTCTTTCTTTCTTTCTTTCTTTCTTTCTTTCTTTCTTTCTTTCTTTCTTTCTTTCTTTCTTTCTTTCTTTCTTTTAAATTTTGATTTTTCTCTGACAGTTCTCACAGTAAAAAGTTAAATTGGCACATGCTAAGGCATCTAGACAATCTTACAAGATCAGGTAAATTTAAAGCCTATGGCATTTTGCAAGTACTGGTAGCATAATATATAGTAGTCTAAAAAACAAACAAACAAACTTGGGGCTTATTTTCCTAATTGCAGTTTTTGAGAGAATTAAAAGGTTATAGAACTAGTGAAAATTCAGTAAACAGAGAAGAAGAGAAAAAGTAGCTTTTCTCTATTTCTGTTTTCTCCAGTGTGACTTCATTTGAATCAATATAGATATCTTGCTTCTGCAGTTGAACTGCTTATGCTTTTCAAAAATGCATGCCTTTAGAATTGTTTTCATTGTTTTCCAATGAAGCATATTTATATGACAACATAAATTCTCATCCTATTAAGATGCCATAAATCAGGAAGTGTTCTATTCTGTCAAGGAAAAACTGCTGTGAGTAAGTGCTGAAGAATCTTGGCATGGAATTTTAAAATTAATATGTATTCTCTATTTGTATTCCCTGGTTTCTGTTCCCTAAACATTTCTTTGTTTTTTAGGATATAAGCCATATCTCTCAAGGGTAATGCTTAATTCTTTAAAACAGTAAACATATTGACCACCACTAAGAATCTTGTAAGACAATTTGCACCGCATTAGCAGGCCATGAATCTCCCTTTCCAAGAATCCATATTACAAAACAGAAGCTTAAGCAAAAGCATGGCTTTGTATTGATTTCCTGGATGTAATATACACAAAAGTATGTCTAAACAACAAAGATACATGTTCACATGCAAATCCATAGAGCTGCACAAAAACTATTTACTTAAAAAAATATATTGTTTTCTTTGCTGAGTTCACATATCTGTTATCAACCTATATGAAATAGTGATTATTAATCAATTAAAAAGAGTATGGATCTCACAGAAATGTGAGATCCACACCTATTTTTTTCCCCTCAGTGTATAATAAAGTACAATAAAATAAAATAAATTTATATACACATTCAGTGTTTTATGTATATTATAAATACCAATAAATATACGGTATACAATTATACAGTGGCAGAGTATTTTCTTGAGAAAAGATACAAAAGTTTCCCTAATAACTTACAGAAACCAGAGATGGAAAGGACCTTTAAAGATCAGCTCACCTAACTCCCCTGCAGTGGACAGCTATATGAGGTTGCTCAGGTATTCCAGGTGAGGTCTCACAAGAGCAGAGCAGAGGGGCAGGCTCACCTCTGTCGTGCTGCTGGTCACATCTCTTTTGATGCAGCCCAGGATATGTCTGGCCTCCTGGGCTGCAAAGGGTAAAATGCTGGCTCAGTTCCACCAGAACTACCAAGTCCTTTTCACCAGGTTACTACTCTGACATTACATTCACCAGCTTGTATTGATAGCAGGAGTTGTCACAACCCAGGTACCATTGCAATTGTTCTCCATGAGAACTGTTTTGCTGTGTTTTAAAAGCAAAGATCATGCTCTCGACAGCCGACATTTTGTTCATTTGTTTGTTTTGCATCATTTTGTTTTCAACCATTAAGTTTGTTATTATGGAACTTATTCATGTTGTCACATGGGAGCATCTGTAGGTATTCTACCCTGTATGACTTTAGCTGATTAAGTTTTATACTCTGAAAGGAACACACAACATATATGATATTAAAGTAGATATTTTTCCCCTAATTTGTTTGCCAGCTTTTATTCTTGCTCATTTTCCTGCTTCTTGCAATACTTTCATTTTTTCCTCCAATTACCAGTCTGGTTTCTGTAATTACAGTACAGGAGTTTCCATGAGATTAATATATTCTTACAGTAAATTCACTACCTATGTGGGAAAAAAAATTGTGGTGCTGGAATTCATCAATAGCACATTGAAATAAAAGGACTCAAAACAGATGATTGAAAATGTTTGACTCTAATTTCTTATGAAAATGTTAGCATCATTTGGGACCTACATTAAGGTAGCAGTATTTTTAGCAAGTTAGTGTCCATCATTAATCTTGAGCTGTGTAAATACCATTGAGAAACAGCTGATTTGAGGAGAACTCATATTTTATTTCAGCAAATATAAAAGTTGTTTTTTAGTTTTGAAGAATCTGTCTACTGTGGTCAAATTTGGTGTGTACTATGGTCAAATTTTATGTATTTTTCCTCCCTCCCTTTCCCTGCCTGTCTGGAAAAGGCAGAGGAAAAAAAAAAAACAAGATGAGGAAGACAAAGCATTTGCAGTGCATGAGATTGGATATAGGTAATTTTAACAAATGTTTCACTCTGCAATATAGGCAAGATTGAGCAGTGGGCCCAGATGAACCTCATGAGGTTCAGCAAATCCAAATGTAAGATGTTACATTACGTGAGTTGAGACATACCTCACTACCATTACAAACTAGGGTATAAAAGGAATGAGCACTGCCTTGACAAAAAAGACCTGGGATTACTGGTGGATGGGGAGCTGGACATGAGCGAGCAATGTGCCCTTGCAGGCCAGAAAGCCAACCATATCCTGGGCTTCATCAAAAAAAATGTGGCCATCAGGGCAGGGGAAGTGATCCTGGTGTACAGCATTCAGATGTGGAGTTCTCGGTACAGGAGAGACCTGCAGAGAAGGGCCACAGAAATGATCCAAACATTAATGTCCAATCTCTGTGAATGCTTTTAGTTCCTTTACATCATATTTGAATATGACTGTTCTGTTTTACAGCTCACTTTTCTAACGTAAATAATATTTAGAACAGAATAATACATCTATTGCATGGAATTTCTAATTCAATTAAGCTTTGCATTGGGCCACATACTGACAAAGTGTGAGAGCATGTTTCCAAGATTCTTCTACACCAAAACATGATGTAACCTCCCCATTTCTGCTTTCTGTTATCGTATGCTAGTATTCCTGGTAGTAGTATTGAATTAGAAGTAGTTAATTTGTATGGAAGATTACTGGTTGTTGATTATATTCTGCTTAAATGCTAATAATATCTGAATCTGGTTTAAGGCAACTTTCTTTGCCTAAGCCTTTGATTTTTAAATCTACAAGCAGGGTTCCTAATGCATTTAGGCATCCTTGAAAACACTGAATGTGTATCTCTCTGTTTATCTAGTAACAGACAAAAGTTACATATACCCAGGCAGCATCCACGAGATCATCCACCTGAAGACAAGGACATAATTCAATACAAACAAAAATTGTAGGATTTTCTCCAGTGTAGTTTCATCATAGATGACACAACTAGAGCAGATGAAATGTCAGCATTGTGGATGATCATCAGATTGAATCTTAAAACCATATATAGTTGTTCTAAGTGTCAGTAGATGGGCTTAAGCGAAAGAAAAATATTCCTGCTGAATCAATGTCAGCTGCTTCTATACCATTTGCAATATTACAAAAGTAGGCAGCAATAGTTCCAATTTTAAATAAAATTAAGGAGTTTCTTTTTACAATCACAATAAAATTCTCTACAAGTATTCAGGTATCCAAGTAAGACTCACAATTATATCAACACAAAGTTTTAATGAGAGAGAAAAGGTTTGTATCCTTTGTAATCATCTTCAGAATGGATTCTATTTAATGCCATTTTATATTCTCATTACAATCTTTGTCAGTTAAGGCATCAGAATTTTAATGACCAGTACAGTCTGTTTGAAAACTATAAACTCTTAATGGACTTTCAGAGATTTTAGTGTTTTTATTTTCTGAGCTCATCTCACTTCCCTCTCCTGACAGAATTTAGAAGATACCAACAGCACACAATAGAAGTGCTAGAAGCAGAAAGACAGAAGTTTTAAAAGGAAGACTGGGGTAACTGAGGTGATAATCACATCGAAAGGATCCGGAAGTCATGGTCCTTGGCTATGGGAGCTTTGATAAATCCAAATTAAAATTTTCAAGTCGGTAAAATGCCCAAACACAAAGCAAGCAATTGGCATAAGTGACATGGTGTTCAGAAGTGCTAAATATTTTTTGTCACCTTTTCTATATATTGATTGTTTATCCAAAGAAGGCAATGGTCTTATCCCGAGTTGTGTTGTGTTTACGTCCATCTGAAAGCAATGCATCAACAGAAAGCCAAGGACTTTGGATATTATATGGATAGAATCACTGAGACAATGTGAACCAGAACATTCTGTGCCTTCAGGTATTTTTATCTTCATAATGTTTTCTGAATTCTAGATTATTTATTTTAAATGGAAAAAATCCACAGGGAAGAAAGGAATCGCAAAATATCAATTTCCAATTAATTTGGGAATTTAGCACTGAAAAAAATAATAATAAAATAATTAATAATTAAAAAGAACAACAACAACAACAACAAGAGGTAATAATGCTAACTTACCAGCTAGCTTCAGTTTACAAGAAGAAAATGGGAGAAGACCTCAGAAACTTCAGATCTGTTAGGCTGTCCTAGGCGGCTCCATCTGTGCCTAGGCAAATTTTGTGCTTAAATCTGTTGGTTAATGTCCTTAGCTGGTTGTTGCACAGACTTGACTATTCATCTTAATTCTTATCGTATATTCTTCAATAACTGTAACTTTTTACAATATAGTTTCCCAAATAAAACTGACTTACAGAGAGAGATGTGGTCAATGGACAACATTTGCCTTAATGGTTTATAAACCTCATGTAATGTGGTAGGAAAAAAAAAAAAAAAAGAGCAAATAGCCCTTTGAACAAATAGACAACACTTTGTTCAGATTGTTTCTGATACATATAATTCATTTTTTTTTTTAAATATATATACACATGTATCAAACAGTTGTATCTTACTACATGCGTCAAAGTAAAAAAAATATCTTTCCTTATTGTCTAGCTAGACTGATTGCAGGTAAATTCCCAGTACTCAGAAATATTCAAATATCTTGATAACTCAGTACTTAGGAATGCCAATAAGAAAGCTCCAGTCCTCATATATGTAATCAATACATCTAAATCAGGATTAGAAACCAAAGCAAAAATCTTACCCATAGAGAAGTTAGTATAAATTTCCATTGATTTCATTAGAGCTAGCATTACAACTGTAATATTTCCTTTTGTTGTCTCATCTTATTTTTATTGAGTAGATCACATATATTTAAAAATAGATAGTCACATATAAATAAAATTTGTTGATCAAATACCAGTAAACTCCAGGAGTGCAGATTGGGATTTACATTGCTTAAGTTAAGCCATCTAAAAGACAAATCCAGGTTTATCACCTAGGCTCTTTCTGTAGTCCACAGAGTCTGAAGGGTGGTTCTCTTTTAAAAAATTATCATTCATCTTACATTGCATACATTTCTCTCTTGAGGTACCCATTTCAATCAGTTATAAAACAAGCCTGGCTTGGACAGTATGCCTGAATTTAGAATAAATTTCTTTGGGACTGAATACCAGGGCAACAGTAGATTTTTAAAAGAACTGTAGATGCTAATGTCAACATCAGCAAAACTCAGCAGTTTAACTGAAGAGCAGCTGGTACTAGGCTGATGAGCAGGATGATTGCAATTCATCAAAGGACTAATGAAGATCTCCATGAGACACCTCTGGTATTTTCTGGAAGAGAATATCAAAACCAGGAAATAGCTAAATATAGCATTTCAAAATTCACTACATGAAACAAACAGAGTGCTGCAGATGATTGAAATTCATGTCAAAGCTCATTGCGCAGCCACAACTGCTAATTAAAAGGAGCAAGACCAAAGTATGATTAAATATAGCAATCAATTGAAGATGTATGAAATGAAGTATAAAGAAGGAATTAAGTGTCTGTAAAAGGTGAATCATAGACAGGAATTTTTAAATTAAACTGTGACACACCTGGACCATACAGCTATTTGGCCCTGTGTACGAGACATAATCCTTGTTTGATATTGCACTGAATTAAAAAAGTTGTCAATTCATATTTCTATCTGAGTCTTGTAACAGATGATGAGGGATGAGAAACTGATGCCATTACATAAGGCGTGTGAGATGCTTAGCAGATGCTCTTTAAAACTCATCCTGGTCTGCAGCACACCTGGAGAGCCAATGTTCCCTGCTCCCTTCACTAGAGAAACTGAAGAACACCCAGCACTAGTTATTTTCTTTTGAAGATAAATCCCGTGACTAAGCTGAAAGCTTGATTAGAAATAATATCTGTAAAGCATCTTGTGATAGACTCTTCTAAACAGATCAATAGCCACTCAGTCTCTCTTTTAAAGAAAGATTATAAAGTATTTACTATAGCAAAAAGCTAGGAGTAAATATGTCATGAAAAAGATGTCCATTGTTAGTGTATTCCTTGCCAAAAAGCAATAATTATCTTTTATATTTATTGAAACCAAAGCTGAAATAGCATTCTCTTTCCCCTCCAATCCTTCAAAGAAGCAACATTTGCTAAGCCAAAAAGAATTATTTAAAATTGCAGTTCTAAAACTGGCTTACTGTGGTGGGTTAACCCTGGAAAATAGCTAAGTATCCACACAGCTGCTCTCTCATTCTTCCTTCTCAGCAGGAGAGGAAGAGAAAATAGGATAGAAAAGCTCATGGGTCAAGATAAAGGCAAAGACATCACTTACAAAGTGATCATAAGCAAACCAGGTTCAATTTGTAGAAAAGCAATTTAATGCAGATGTAGATAATGACAGGCAAAAAGTTAAAATGACACCTTCCCCTCGTTCCTTTTCCTAGCCCACATCACTGCCCTTCACATGGCAGAGGTCTCTCTCTCCCTAAGTGATGCAGGACATGGGAGGGGATAGAAGTTGTGCTCAGCTGACCCCAGCCACTCTCCTTCCTCCTCACTCCCTGCCCTGCTCAATGGGGCCCTACCCTGGGCTGCAGCCCTTCAGGAATACCCTATTCTCCCAGGGCTCCCCATGGCCACAACTCCTTTAGGAAATATTCCCTGGGTGCAGGTAGGCTCTGCAGGGGGACCCTTCTGCTGCTTATTCCTTTCTTGGGGCCTCCTCAGCCTGTGCCCCAGATTCTGTTGCCCAGATGAGGTCAAGTCTATCTCAGCTGCCTCTCAATTTTACCTACAGTGGTAGAATCCATGAAGAAAAGCATCAGCTTATGTAGGGCAGTGTGTTTTGTGTTGCCTACCTCATTTCACACAGGCTGGTTTTTTTCTGATCAAATTTGCTGTCCTTTTGGTCAATAAGTTAGTTGCAAAATGTTCAGTCTTAGCTGAAAATGCTTGAAGTATTCCTGGGTAAAAAAACTCCACTCCATATATTCCATTTTGTTTGTTATCCGCCCAAAATCTGTGTGAAGTGTAGGATGATTCAGTTTTTGTTTGTTTGACTGTTTTCAGGGGTTGTATCTCTTCAGAAATACTATAGACTTTTTCTAAACCTATTCATTTTTCCACTCCCCAGTGCACAGAGGAAAAGTATTTTGTTTCATCACAGAGAATGAAAAATCACATTTGACTTCCTTTTTATCTCTTCTTTCTCATAGACAAATGATTGAAAAATGGAAAGTAATCCCATAGAGGCATAGATATAAAACACAACAACTTGCTGCAGCTGCAGGAGTTGAATACCTCAGGTGGAGCTGATCAAGCAAATAAGTTTCAGGCTTTTGGTTAAGTTTTTTCCCCCTTGTAACTGCATCAATAACCTTTTTGTCCAACCAGCAATTCTTAAAAAGAGTAGGGAGATATGTATTTGAGTTGCACCACAAATTTAAGTATTTTCTGTGTAGGACTGGGAGGACAGACTAGATATCCATTTTAAGCCATTTTGGTTTTAGAATCAGTGAATTGATAATAAGTACAGTGAACAGTGTGGGCAAACTTTTGCACTTATTATTTCCTTGTAGAAATTTATTTTCAATAATTCAATATAGAAAATTTCACTGTAGGTCACATATATTGTAAAAAAGGGAATTTAGGAGTTTCTAGTTTGTAAGTAGAAATGTAAATAACTCGTGAAGAACCCAGACCTTTCATAATTAGATGCTAAAAGCATCAGGAAGGATGGGTCACACACCTTGAATTTTGCTGATAAACAGAAGGTTGAACCTACTGTCCTTACAGCTTTGTATATCCTTGACTCTTATGTGTACAAGTAGCATTCATTGCTCCTTGATGGAAGTGTTGTGATAAGTCATCATTTATTTATTTTTAACTCTGTTCTGAAGTAGAATATTATTTCTGTGATTAAGCAGTCAGTCTCCAGCAGAAGGAGCACTGGCAATACAACTGAGTAACCTAGAGTTGTCTGTATTTCACTTTGATAGAAGAGCTCTAAGTATAACATGTGGTGTTTATTGTCTCCTACAGGACATTTCTTCAATGTTCATTCAAGAGGAAAAGTGACGCCAGTTTAACCAGGGACATTAACAGCCGTGTGATGTTCCTCCCTCCCCTTCCACCACACACTGCCTAACACAGACCAGCTTTTGATGGCTATTAAGAGACTGGCTGATTTCACCAGAGATATCAGTGTTGCAAAAACTTTTTACCCAGCTAAAAATGCAACACATATCAAGATGTCTAATCTACTTTCAAAATAAGATTCAGCTGTGCAATGGATACTTGCTTTTCATTAATATTCAGAGTTTCATGAACTCTAGTTCTATGAAACTATGATTCCTAGTACCTCAATACTATAGTACCTCAGCCTTCATAGGTTCATAGTACCTCAACAAGGTCTCAAAGGTCTCTGTACTCTGTTATCTTGAGGACAACTCAAGAACAAGGAGTGAGCATCTCTAGCCTAATGGGAAGTTTTAAAAGCTTCAACTACTTTGTATCCTCAAAAGATTTTTGAAAGGTTAAATTAAAATCAAGGTATTTCACATTGCGCAATCAACAGCTTCTTTACATGATTCTCAGCAAAATGGAGTGGGTGGAAACCACAAAGAACAGACGAGTGTTCCCCTGCTCATTTTTAACTGAATGTACTACCTTTTCACAGCATAACACTTATTTCTGCTACAAAAGAATAACAGCAACTGGATTGTGCTAATTTATAAGGGGAAAAATAAACAATCTATGCATAGCCTGGAAAAGAAATCATAAAAACTTTCCTGCAGTTATCTCTTTTTGTTTTTGTCATGCCTGTTTACACAGTAAACCTTTTAAAAGTCTTCCTAGTTTCTTGATAGATAGCCAATGAATTGCTGTTTTGTACCATAACTGCACAAGAAGTGACCAGGGAAAAACAAACAAACAAAACAACCAGAGTTCTACACTACTGCTCCTGTTCTCCACTAATCTAAATGGAAATCTAACAATTCAGGGTAGTCCCTTGTTTCCATTTCAGGAATGAGTGGATTTTTCCTTCTTGTTATTGAAATCTGAATATTAAGTTGATGTTTCTTCTGCACTGACATATTAAAGAAATCACAGTGATATTAAAGGTGAGATGGAAGAACAATAAAATACCTTGACTTGAAACAATTAGTTCCTTATAATTCATTGTCCCACTTTAATGTCTCTCATTTTGTAATTTACACCTCTTTTCTCTATTTTTTTTCTTATGTGTTTTGTTAAATATTATATCCTTTTAAAAAAATGCCCTTCAAAGTCTATCTAAAAGCAAGTGACTAGGACATGAACAATTTTATTAAAGAAAAGGTTTATTCAGAAAAGAAATATATTTTTTTTTCTCAGCCCACCTTCCCAAAATGAAACCATTCTTTTTATTAGAATTACATGTAAAATACAAGGTCAATCCCAAGCCTGAGCAATTTATGCTCTAGACTTTACATAACAGTAGTTTCAGACCAGTAAGTGAGCAACCTAGGTGACATGATAGATGGTTTGCTATCATCAGGAATGATTAACAGGGAGAAATTATTATCTTAGACCTCTCTGAATCATTTGACACATCTGTAATATTTCCAAAAGAGTGTTTTAATATTGAAGTACATCTAAACAACATGATGGAAAATGGTATCAAAGATCAGTGATCTCTTGAGTCCTGTATGGCATTTTAATGCAGTTGTAATATCAGAGACTTACGTGTTAACAACCTTTCACCATATATATCTACACTCTACAGGGTGCAACACTTGGAAAGTTTGCCCATGCCTGAAATGGAAAGCATTTTGTTGAATTTAAAGCCATGGGGTCAGTGATGATGCTGATGGGAAAAGGAAAGCACTTTAAAATGTTGGTATTAAGAAACAGCCTTTGGCTGAAGAATATGTATCTATAATTTGGTAACATGGACGGTAGTTTATTACTTGCTGAATTTGGAGTCTAACTGACATACACTTCTGAGTGATACCTTCTGTTTTTCACCAGCTGCCCAACATGACCTAATAATACTCTTGCAATTACTCCAATATTCATGATTTTTTCACTTTTCAGGACAGTTCACAGCCATGAAATATAGCATGAAATTAAACCATCAATTGCAAATACTGCCTGCACTGGATCGTGAGAGTTCAGGAGACAGAACATATATAAACTTATTGTCTGTTTTTATCACTGTTTGTCATTGAACACTGAGTCAAATTCAGATTTTAAGCTTTATTTACAGTTCCTGAGGGAGGATGTATTTATCTTGTCTAACCTTAAAATTTGCATTGTAAATGTAAGCATATACCTTATGTGTTTTTATAGCAATGGAGACAAACAGGCACTTTAAGGAAACGTGTTGTGAGAATGTAATCAATAACTCTGTTCTGTTTGCACTACTGAACATCCTATATAAACACTGAATTCATGTGATTATTTTCAGGGATTATTCTGTGAACTCCGCTCAAAGCAGACTATCAGAATGAGCCTCTGCATCACTTGTTGCACTTCTCTGACCTATCTTCTCCTTTATGAACACAGAGGAAAAAGTGAAAAAACTTTACAATCAAAATCCTTCTCTGCATGCACAATTCTTTCCCCTGGGAGAAGAGAGAGAATGAAAATGAGCTACAGCTGACACATTAGTCACTGTACTTGATGTGCTAATGGAAGATACTCCGATGTTGTGGGTGATGAGGGCTGCATAAAAATTTATATAGTAAAATAGAAACTGCTTGCTTACAATGGGCAAAGAGAGGAGATTCTGAATAGAACCAGATTTATTTTATCAACTACACAGCAGTCAAAGCTGTTTCAATGAAGATAAATGAAGAACTCTATCGTCGTACTTTGTAGATTTATTTAACCAACAGTCTGTCTGCTCTATGATTTGTGATGGCTTTACACATTAGAAACTAACTGAGATATATCATGACTGTCAAATCCTGGTATTCCTGTGGGTTTCACGTACAGTACAATAGAACTACTTTCATTATCTTTGTGTTACAGATAATGGATTATAAACCATCTTACAGTACCCAAAAGAAAGCCTCTTGGGGATAGAAACACTCTTAGTACACTGAGCATATTTTAAACTTTTTCCTTTAAAAAACAATACATATTAGAATCAAAATGAAGATGACTTCATTTGTTAAAAGATATGTGTATGTGTGTGTACCTGTATGTGTGCATTAAGATCACTACACCTACTATGTAACAGTAACTGTTCAGTTATTCTTACTTATTACAGCACTTGCTTTTAAGTAGTTGGAAAAGGCTAACGACTTGGGATTCAAAAATCACTGACCAATTCCAACTGTCAACAACATCAACTGATTTGTTGCTCCTGCCATTTGAGCTCTACCTCACTGTTCTTCTTTTGCATGAATTGTCCCTCTGTCTTTCTTGTTCCTATTGCTGGACTGCTACCACTCTCATTCTTCCCTTTTCTCATAGTCTCACACACATCCCCATATCTCAGAAACAATCCTTCACTGGACTCTCATAATTTTATACAGAATTTGCAGGAGTGAATCAAACTTTGTATCCCTCCAAAACAAGCAATCTACAAAGTATAAAATATGAGAAAGTGCAACACTATTCAGTTGTGACACATCATTTCAGTTTACATTTTCAGTTATCATTGAAAACTAGAGCTGTCTCAGATATCAACGTAGACTACAGATGACTGTTTGGACAGATGCAACCCTCCCATAAGCTTTGTGTCATTTTGCAAGTCACATGTAGAATCCTTAAATACTTCTAGACAACCAAAATGGCAGCACCAATCCTTTCAGTATTCTTAACAGCTATTGCATGTTCTCTGACAGCTCTTTAAAATAAAAAAAATTAGCTTATTTTATTACCATTACATCTTGTCTTTTCTTCTTACTGCAATCATCAGTTTAATCATTTATTGTAGCTGTATTGTTGATACACAAGACATGACCAAGGCCAAATTTGTATGAATAAGTGTTGGTTTTGATTAAATCAATCCATACTGTGGGAGTGCGCAGATTTTGATGAACACAGAAGCTCCACAAAATCTTCTTTAGGTCACCAGAACAAAATTCTCAAATCCAAAAATAAGTTGAAGATAAATCTTTCAGGTTTCATTGATGACAACTTGAGGGAGCAGGGTTTCTGTTACTTGTACAACATATGGAGCTATAGCCAAGCTATTACTCAGTTTCACTTGAAAATGAAGAGACACTAGTAGCTACAATCTCTGTTCTTTAGCTTCTTTCTTAATAGGGGCTAAAGAAGTGAGAGAGAATTGTTCAGTGCTATTAAGTCAATTCTATCCACCAATGACAGTCAGAACTCAGTAATCTATGAGATTTGTTTCTTTGGGTGATATCAACAAAAATATATATATATTTAAAGATTTTTGGGATGAAGAGGTGGGTGTTAAAGATATTTTTTGGTGAATGTTTTTATTCTATTGAGAAAAAGATATTTATGTTTTTCATTAGCTATGTGAGTGAAGTCGTTACAGAGAATCTTTTTGCTTTGTCTAATACATGCATGTAAGTAATTGTTCCAATTGCATGTTCTGATACCAGAAAGGGAGGTCACATGTGCTTGCTGCAGGAAAAAAGTGACCCTTTCTGCAAAGACTTCTTAGTCTACTACTGAAATGAATAAGAAAACAAACAAACAAACAAAAAAACTTTCATGTGTTCTTTTCACTTACCTATGCTTTAGTATCTTAAACAAAGCAGCAATCTTTCTTAGGAAACGGAATCTTAAAGGCTTGCAAGTTACTGCCATAATGATAATAAACTCAATTCATGTGCACATTAGTTGGTTCACTACCGTATGCATCCCTTGTATTTAATAAATATTTAACTGTCTACAGTGTAATAATTAATCATTCTGGCTTTCCTTATAAATGTCCTTCTGTTAAGGCTTTTTTATATCTATAATAAATCGGCTTTTCCAAAAAGAAAGCTATAGCAGACAGTGCTTCTATCTCCAAGGTAATCCAGTTTTGAAGTATGTATTTTTTCAGAGTTCATAATTAATTGCTTGATAGTGGGAAGGGAAAAGAAAAAGGGGTTTGAGGCATTCAGAATAAAAACTAAGGCAGGCTACAGCTGAAATAGGATCAGAGGTGCTGTTCAAAACTGTGTATTTAGGACATAATCAATTTGTAACTAGACCTTTATCTTTGACACCAAGACCTCAGCTCTAGGCTCAGTCACAGTCCTGGCCTACTGCGTGGCATTTCCTTTCAGTCTTTTGTGTCTCTGTGTCACTGAATCCACCAAGGAGATGAGGTTACTTTTAGATTCATGGAATATACAATAGCTGTAGAAATGCACTCACACTGTCAAGTCACACTGAGGAGTTTAATAGTGTTTGGAATCTACAGAAGATCTGCACATGATGAGTGCAGATACTTAAAAGCTTAGAAGCATCTCTGTTAATTGAATAACCTCTCATTAAATACATAGACAAAAGGCTTTTACTTTAGGCATTGTCTCTAGTTCTGAAAGAAGAAGTTGTTAAAGCCAGTATGCTAACTGAAGAGTCAACTAAAATAGCTTATAGAATTTGCAAAGAACAAATATACATTATTTTTAATGTATCCTGTTTCTGGAGATGATATACCTTTCTGCTTGTGGTCCTCTCTCCCAAACAGATTTCCGAAAACAAGTACCTGAGATGCCTCTTTCAAAAGTCATCATATTCAGACATGTTTGTTTGTTTGTTTGTTTTTCAGTATAAGGTAGAAAAGGATGGCTTCTGCACTGACATGCCCTTGAACTGTATTATGAGAGGTGTATGTTCCATTCCATAGATCTCTTCTTACAGTTTTGGTTTTATTTTCCATCATAAACTTACCTAAAATGAAGATCTCTAAGAGGGAATAGGTTTACCCATTAATTCCAGTCTCTCCTGATACATATACTCACACTGTTTGAATACTCTCTTGAGGATGTTTGGGTGTAAACTTCTTTATGTTTCAATGAGACCTAATGTTCTCTTTTCTGCCCCTTCCATTTTTCTTCCCACTTCCACAACAGTGAGATTGCTCTCACAGATATGTAAAAGTAAGCTTACTGTCCCTGTGCATTTTGTAATCTAAGCTCCTAGATATTTTCTGAAAATGACTGAGGTTGAGGTCTGAGGTAAGACATAGGGTTGTCTGAGCTGTGAATGAATGCCTTAGAGAACTGGAGTGAGAGAAAAGGCACGCTGCTTAACACTGTCAGGTTACATGATTCAGAGCTCTTTATGGAAACAGAGGAGCCCAGAGGCACAAGTCAGGTGGGGGAACCCCAGCACTTCAGACACAAACTCCTGGTCAATCCTCTCATAAATCTGCCCCTGGAGGCAATATTCAGGCTCCTAAAATGTGCAAGAGACATATGCCAATGTCAAATTACATTCTAGGTCTCTCTGGATATTCCAAGAGGTCTCCAATTATTTCTGCAGCAAAGCGCAGATCTGCAAGTCTATGATATCTCAGATGTATTCTACACACTAAGCCTAGCGCTTGTAGAGCTTACCTGTAGAAAACCTAGACTTCAAAATGAGGATTTCACCTAGGTGATGCTAAATGCTTCTCACTGGAAAGAAAGTTAAGAATCTATTCACCATTTAGACTTATCCTTACAACCATTAGGTATCTCTACGGGTTGATTCAGTCAACAAAATGCTTTGCAGTGCTTCCTGAAGTGTTCTACAATGGTCTGAAATGGTTTTCAATGCTTTCCAAAAGAGTCTTTCTCCAGTTATTAGGAAAAAAGTATTGGTGGTATAACACTAGGTAACCAAACTCCACCAGCCACTCTTTCATTTCCCTTCTCACAAAGACAGAGAGAAATTACAATGAAAAATGCTCATGGGTTGAGATCATAACAGGGATGTATTCACCAGCTACCATTACAAGCAAAATGAACAGTGTATAGGGAAAATTAATGTAATTTATTGCTAATTGATAGCAGTGAAAACTAAAAGCAAACAAAAAATACTTTCCCCTCACTTACCCACATCACTGTAATACTCTTGGCATTAAAGAAAAATAAAACCAGCATAATAATAGCATTGAGCTTATTATTACATGGAAAGAGAGGCAAGGAAAGCTGCTGGGAGCTGAAATTATTTAGATTCGTTCCTTGATTATAGCTGATGAAATTAAAAAATAAGACTCCAGATGTCTAACAGAGGGGTTTGGGGTTTGTTTTGTTTGTTTGTTTTAGATATATTTTCAATCTTATTGTCACTTAACTACCTAGGAAGTTCTATGATATAGAAACATTTTAAGAATAAGCCTTCTGCCGGAGTGACTCATTATATCATTACAAAAGCCCAGAGGAGGGAATCAGAAATTAATCCAAAATTAGATGTTAATTAGAAATGTGTGCAAATTGATATTCTGTGTGGGAGATACAAAGCTATGGCATGAAGTGTATTAGATTAGCACTTTATACCCCACCCTGAGCAAAGAATTGTACAGAAATGGAATGCTTGGTAGAGATGTGGATGCCTATGTAAAAAGAAAAAATCTTGGCCACCAAATGCCTAAAATGGAAATAAGGGGATAATAATAAAAAAGTTTCCTCATTTCTTTCCTATTATTTATTTTTATGGTTACGGGTACCAGTAACCTGTAAGGTTCATTTAACATTTTCAGTGGATATGTTACTGAACATGATGGAAAAAATACTGAAATGCCACTAGGTGGTTAGGCATGGTGTCAAACTGAAAATATAATAAGAATAGTCTTAGAGAAGGGTATCTGCAAGAAAAAAAAGATTGATTAGGGAAACAGGCAAGTTGACTGATACTTGATTCATTTACTAAGTCATTTTAAGTCATTTCCTAGTGGCCAACTTGCCAGATGATAGCCTGGAAAATTTTTATGCCATAACCAACTCCTAGCATGCCACTATTACAGGATTTATTGACAACAGCAACTTTCATAAAAAAAGAGAGGGGAAAAAAAAAAAGAGAGAAGAAACAACATCCCAGATAACTGTGAACAATTTATAGGTTTCCCAGAAGACTCATAAATGATCAAAAGGAATATTTCACTATCATTTTTTATGTTCATTATTATAAAATATTCCAATAATTTTCAAGCAGATGATCACTGAATCCCTGATTTTGGTTGTACAGCATTTGCTTATTTCTCAGTATTTACCAGCACCTCTGAAGTTGACATTATTTCAAAACTAGAGCAGCGACCAACACAGAAATTCCAGAAGAAGAAAATGCTACTGTTATGAAATGGCTATTTTTTATACTGAACTTTGTCTGCATTCTAGCCAGCTACAGTCACGGCTGAAGTATAGCAGATCTGCTAGCAACTTTTCTTAGAACTGTATATCTTAGTTTTCAGTCACTTCAGAGTATACTCTGATTAAGGCAATTGAGTAAACTCCCCCTTCTGAGGTAAATAAACTTGTCTTAAGAACAACTTTGTAAGATCAAATTAATTTCTGGATTTAGTGTTGAGTTTTGAGCTAAAAATCAGAAAAACAAGCAAAGTTAGGCATCATTAATAATTTTATATCCTTAGTATTAATGACTAGGAGTAATTTTCCATTGTAAAAGAGATCTATCTGCCGTGATGTAAATTATATTCCAGAAAAGACAATCCTTTTCTGTCTTACCCTTGCTCACTTTCTATTTCTGTTAATATCACATGACTTGCTATAACAAAGTTTCCATTTTAGCTTCATATACATATTGTATGAGTATTAAGTCCTGACTTTTTTGCATCAAAAGTTAATGGGAAAAATCATTTTTCAAGTGTCTAGAACATGTACAAATTACGGTCCCAGGAGGAAATAGTCAGGCATATTGGACATTCAGAAAATGATGTATTCAGCTTTCCAAAGGGATTTGGATGTCCAGTCACGTTATAAAATTAATGAGAATTGGGCATATGCAGCCTCTAAGTGGTTTTGAAGAGCTTGTACTCAAAATCCATACTGGTAAATTATAATAGCTTATTGCTTGTGAGTTTATAGCTAATCTCAGCATACATAGCAACATATTTTACTGGATATTTTATCTATTAGTTAAGATGCATTTCTGCTATACAAGACTACTGGTATCTGAATATGTCTTAAACTGGGAATTGCATCTCTAAGGCTTTCTTATGTGCAGATAACACTAAATATTAGACTTAAATACTTAGTTAATACCTAGCTCCCTAAATCCAGCTTTTGAAATATTATTTTCTAAACACAATTTTCAAACCTGTAGTCAAGTTGACAAAGACTTACCAATAACCACTTCTCTGAAGGACACACTCACCTTGATTATCTATGACTTTTGTTTTAGATCTTCATAGAATCAAAGAATCATAGAATGGTATGGGTTGGAAGGGATCTTTAAGATCATCTAATTCTAACACCCCTGCTATAGGGATGGACACCTCCTTCTAAACCTGGTTGCTCAAAGCCTTAAATTCCTCCAGGCAGGGGGCATCCACAACCTCTCTGGGCAATCAGTGTCTCACCACCCTCACAGTAAATAATTACTTCCTTGTATCTATTCTTAATCTTCCCTCTTCCAGTTTGAAAACATTTTCTCTCATCCTGTTGCATCCTGCCCTTATAAAAAGTCCTTCCCAGCTTTCCTGTAGGTCCCCTTTAGGTACTGGAAGGCAGCCCTCTCAGCCTTCTGATAATCTTTGTGGCCTTCCTCTGGACCTGCTCCAACAACTCCATGTCCTTCCTGTGTTGGGGGCTCCAAAATTGAACACAGTACTTCAGGTGAGGTCTTACATTATTTTACATCTTACATTAACACTGTTCATTCTGTCTAATGCAGGTACAATGGCAAAAACTTTTGAACAAAATATTATGTTCCTCTAGAAAACAGGATATACAATTAATCACTCCAAGTATTTAATATGGATAGTTATTTTTGGTATACCAGTGCCAGTCGTATAGAGGGAATGGAAAAGTGAAACCAGGCTTTATTTTAAATGTGTAGGTGAATAAATAAAGAGCTAACCTTCTTGTCTTTTTATGCAGTATGAAGCTATGACAACCTAAAATCTATTTATTGAGATGAACGTATGATTTTGCTTTCAACAAAGTTCAGCTGGAGTAATACAGTTTTTGAGTATTTCTTTCTAGAAACTGATAATTAATGACAATTTTATGCAGTTATATAATGTCTATCATAGATAGTCCAAAAAGGACTCTTCAATTATTTTCTTCATATTTATTTTCCCCAAACCCATTTAACTGGGAGTCTAATTCAAATTGTACTGCTGTTGGCATTGGTTTGGTATTACGAGAGTGCTTTGTGTGATCTCACTTGATATTTCAACCTGTTGCTCAACACTGACCCAAACAAAGCTTAGAGATCAAAGCTGTTATCAAAGAAAGAATACAGAGATTCAGTTCATGAGATGACTTCTCAGGTACCAGAAATTAGTAGCTCTGTTGTTCCTGTAATTGTGGAGAAAACTGAGCAGATGTGTGGCAAGAATACAGAGTGGTCTTATCACCAGTTTACAGGTTGACAACCTGTCACTCAGCACCAGCTGAATCTCAGTGCAGTACTATCTGGAATGAAACCAAGGCATGGGGAGGGCACAGTGAAGGGCTCACTCAAGTTATGGTAAATAAGTTTATACATTTTGGTACACAGTCCTGTGAACAGCAAAAACACAGCCATGTTTTCTATTTTGAGTAAAGAACTTGAGTAGAGATTTCAAGAGTGCTGAAAAAAATCACCAATTTTTTTGTTTATTTGTGAGACCATTTTTAGTCAGTGTAAAAGCATTACTTAGAAATTTTTAATTGAAATGTCTAGTGTTGAAATTAAAAATGTGATCGCCTCTTTACCAAGATTTTATAAGTCCTATTTTACCAGAATTATCCCTCACTTCTGTCATACCTTATTCATGCCATCACTTTTTGGCAGTACATACATGTATGAACAGCTGTTTCAGAATGAAGCACAGAATGCGAAGAACTATATCTCTGAAGAAAACCTTGAGAACTTGCTAAGAATTGCAACCACTACCATCAAACCAGAGTGTTGTGTTAGATGCACATAGCAAGGCCAAATATTCCACAGGTTTTATGTTTTTGTTTCTTCCTTTTTTATGTTTCAGTTAAAAAACATTAAAAATTAAAGTATGTTTTGTTTCTTATATACATTAACAGTACTATATATTTTATGAAGGCTGCTCTGAAATAGCTCCTATTTTATGGTGTAGACCCAGAATACTAGAGACTGATGTTGATCGTATGGCAGTAGAGGTTAAACTCTCCCACCAATATTCCATTACATTTTGATGCTGTGAGACAGGTGGAAACAAAGGGAAAGTGTGACAAAGTGACAGTCAGTATGAAGCAGGTCTTAGACAATTACTCTTCACATAGTGTGTTCCAAGCAAGCCAAAAGGTCGGACACCCATGGTCTAAATAATAGTTTCTTATAATTGGTCTGCAGATATGTACTACTGAGATCAGTACAAAGAATTGAGACTTCCTGACCCTATTTTTTTGTGCCAGAGATTTATGACATTATGTTTTCAAAATGTTACTAATATTTATTTCACAAATATACTATCACATTATTTCAGCTGTTAAGTTTTTGCCTTTCACAAGACAGTTTTAATTTATACCAAAATGCTATATAATAGTTTATGCACTGTTTTGTCTTTCAAATTAACTTAGTCAACTGAAAAAAACACTTTTTTTAGTAAGCATTAGTCAACTCCCACTGTTCTTTGAAAAGAATGTATGGTTGCTTTTGTTAGGACAAGTGAAAAAGTCCCAGTGAAAATTACACCTCATACATGGAGCTGTAATTGAAAAGAAAACCCTATTTTACTACACATCACAACTTGAAAAATATGCATGCAATATAGATGATCATCAGACTAGAAATGAAATATGCATTACATAATTGGATGCTGAAAAGTCTGGAATTTGTTGCCTTCACCTTGAAAAGAGAAAGTTAAATGGAATTGTTTTGTTTTGTCTTCATCTTCCTAATGGGTAGGTGTAAAGAGGACTTCTCAGGAGGGAAGTAAGTGATAAGAAAGGAGGCACTAAAAGACCAGAAAACCCACTTTGAGATGGAAGTTTGTCTATCTGACAACCTATCATGATATTATATGAAATGGGAAGTAAATCTATTTAAATATACCTTGCAGTTCTCTAGTATCTGAAACAGCACTGTTCAACATGGCAAGGAAATGAAAGCATAGGGATATATATAAGAAGTAGATATCTTAAAAAATCACAGATCTCTGACAGTAAGTGACAAACCATCTAGGGGAATTCTCTCCTGGCACAAAACACTCTGAATCAAGGCTCCTGTGCCAAAATAAAGATAAATAAATAAATAAATAAATAAATAAAATCAGCAAACAAAAAAAAGCTAAAATGCCTCAGCAATATTTCTGTAAGTAGTTTGTTAATTTCTGTATCAAGAAAATGTTAAAAAATAAATCTTTCTGAAGGGTCTACATGCTAGAATGTAGAAATGTCGGTTCTTACAGAAAAAAATGACTATAAACTGATGCTGACTTATCTTGCCCTTTTTGGGGAGAGGTCAATATTGCACTATTTTAACGAAACAGATGAGGTTTTACTTCCCTTAGACTTTCCTAACTCCCCTCTCATGGATCAATATCAGCCCAGCTATTAAAATGCAATTTTAAGTTGTCCTTAGGTTTTCTGCATCGGTCTTTCTGAGGTCAATCAGCAAAGAAAAATGAGGCTCCACTTTTCCCTGCTGCCCTTAATCATTTTGTAATCCATACTACTGTGGTGAGTCTGTAAAGGAAGAGTTGTAAGGGAATTTGTTTTGAAATGCATTCCTACTACTCTAAAGCTGATTTATCCAAGGCTGCAAAGTACATGGAATATATGAAAATATTTATTACAATACTTGATACGAGCTGTCTTTGAGATGAAATGCTTCAGTGTCACTGTTTGTTTGGTTCAGCCACAGAATTCTTGTGTTGCTCTAAAAGATGACTACAATGAACCTCCTTTTCAGAAGGATCCCTGGGATTCTGCCACTGTACATGATCCAGATATTATCAGAAGACAAGGCATCCATGCATGAATCTCTATTGTTTTTTTTTTTGTGGTTTTTTTTTTGCTTGTTAGTTTGACGTGTAAAACCTTGACTTTGTGAAATGTTGAGCACCTTCAGTTTCTCTTGACCTCAGAAGGAGCTGATGTCACAAATCATGTTATTACCTCTAATGCACAGGAACTTGGGGGAGATCATTGTGAGGATCTCAGAAACTCTGCTAGAAAATCAGCAGTACCTGATAATTTTTAACATCTCTTCTGGTTTCACAATTAAAATGCAAAATCTGTGTCATTCAGGAATTATTTTTGTCCTAATGATCAATTAGAAATAAAATGAGCAGCAACAAGAATAGAATTGTACTTTGACGTATGATAATTTATTCATGGCATAAGTTGATGAAACTACATTGGAGAAAATACATATTTTTAAATGAACAGGAAAGGGATAACTTTACCACCAGCTGACTCATATATATCCTAGCAGTCTGACTTTTTAGCTGCGATGAGCTGCAGAATTTCAATAATCAGCAATAAAATACTCTAAAAAATATGGTAATTCAATAAGGCATCTTCTTGAACATAAACGAATGCAGAAAGGAAGGTGTATTTTCCTAAGCCAGAAGAACTGAAGCCCCTCTAGGAGTGTCAATATAATATCTATTTACAATATATTTACACATCATACAAAGATTCAGCCATGTAGAATCATGCTTGCTAATACAGACTTCTCCTTTCATGGGTGTATTTTATACCCTAAACATACTCAAGCATATCCTGTGACCAAATCATCCTATGATATTCTTGAGACACAATGTCATCAATATATGGAAAAAAAAATGACAGGATGTATATGCTGAAAGGGAAATAAGTTATTTTCCCCACTTTATTCTAAGGCCTTGCTTTTTAGTTTTTCACCCTGAAGCAAACAGAAAAATTCCTTCCCAGGCATAACAGTTTATGTGATTTTATATTCCACCAGACAAACTTTTATTCTGTGATCATTTGACTAGACCCATGAATAAAACTTGTCTTAACAGAAATTATCATGGCAAATATATTTGTTTTCCCTTTGAATTAAATTATAGCTTAGGAAAGAAAACAAAAACAAATAAACAAACAACAAAAAAAAAACAAGCAAAAAGACAGACATAAATGTATTTTTACTCCATTCATGGAGTAAAAAATACGCAACTCAGCACAAAGTTTAGGAAAATTCTTACATAAATAAATGTCATAATTGCTCTTAGATGAAATGCTGTCCTCGCTAACAGTGACTGGAACTTCTGCACTGAAATCTAAGATGATGCATTTTCGTATTTAAACATCAGTGATGTTAAGGACTCTAAGCATAATTCTTTGTTTCCTTCTTTTTCTAGAGAACATTCTCACTATAAACTACCTATAGCTTTGGAATGAAAAATTATGCTACAGTTCATAGGCAAAAATAAATATTTAATTCATAAATTTAAAAGGTATTCAGCAGAGAACACTACAACAGCGATTGTTCTGGCTTACAACAGTATGAGTGTCCTTACAGAAACTGGGTTATAAATCTCCAGAGTCACAGAGATCAGGGTACTGGATAGCTTTGGTTCTGCCTGCAAAGACTTGTCCCATCTTCCTAAAAAAGCTTTTCATGGGGAAATTCCAGTGAGATGATTCAGCAAGATCATCAACAGGCAACTTCACAGGGCTGCTACTGAATGTTAGCAGTCTGGAAATTTAATTATATTTTTAATCTTTATTTATTAATTAGTACCACAGCCTGGTACAGCACAAACACAAGGGCTGACTGTCTTATACCTGGGTAGGAAGAGACCCACAAGAATCATCTAGTCCATTTCCTGGCTGCATACTGACTGCATACAATAAAAAATTCAAACCATATTTCTGAGAACCTTCTCCAAATACTTTTTGAACTCCAGCAGCACAGGGCCATGTACATTACCCTGGAATGCAGCACTGGCTCTTTCTAAACTTCCTAAACTCAACTACTTCATGGTCACTATGGTCAAGATGGCCATCATTCATCACTTTACCTACAAGACCCTCCCTGTTTAGAAGAAAGAAATCTATCAGAGCACCTTTCCTAGTTGGCTCTCTTAGTACCTGTACTAGAAATTTATCATCCAAAAGTTTTAGGAATTTCCTCAATCTGGTTGTATCAGCTATGTGATACTGCCAATTAGTACTGGGAATGTTGAAGTCACCCATAATGACAAAGGTGGGTGATCTAGGATATCTCTTAGTTTCTTAAAGAGTAATACATCATTGTTGTCAACCTGACTGAGTGGTCTAAAGTAGAACCCCACAATAATGGGATGCCAATAATGTCAAAGCTCTGAGCCTGAAACAAGGCTTCTAGCTCTTCTTCTTTCTTATTCATGCTTCTTACACTGGTTTAGAGACATTTTAAATGTTCTATAGCATCCTCAGAATCTCACTGAGCTGTCCAAAGGACCTTGCTAGCACACTGTCTCTTTTGATGTCATCCTATGGCTTATCACTGGCAAGCCTGGTGATAAGCTTGTTAGTCCAAGTAATGAGAAACCCTTAAAGACAGTCAGTTCAGTGTTAGTAGCAGAAAAAGCATACAAACTGGTCAATGGATATGGCACTTCCTGTGATTGTGTGAGTGTAGGTTTTAAGACCATTCCAGCCTAAAAAATATAATCTTTTCCACACTCCAGAAGACTTTCCAAACCATGAAACTCTTCTGTAGGAAGATACAGTCTGTTCTGATTTTGGAAAAGCAGAAGGGCACATTTGCCTTCAGGAAGGCAATCCTGTGCCAGCTTTGCTTCAATTTTAGATATTTGTTTTGAACTGGATGAGTTATGTGCCTTTAGGAGAGGAATATTGGTTAAAAATCATCCCTGTCATCAGTATTTTCCATTGGTTTGCTCCAAGTTGCTTTCTCCTCAGGGCCTGACACTTTCAGTTGTCATTTTGAGGTCCCCAGATCTTGTCTCACAAACGCCTAGGCTAGCTGTCACAATGCTCTCCAAGTATGTCCAGAGGCCAAGAGTCACCTAGGCTATGTAGCTCCTAACTTTCATTATCTTTATTTCTTCTTTGTATCTAGCCTTAAGATTCAGTTAGTTAGGAAGTGCTGAGCTAGTCTACCTGAGATGTCTGAAGTAGTACAAACTGCTTTATGAATAAGTAGGAAAAGTAGCATTTTATATCACAGATTGTCTTCACTTCAACAGCCAGCAGAGATGGGAACCCTATTTTTGACTCTTTAAAGACAATTTTGTCATTTAGTATGTCCTTGCTTTTAAAATAAATGTACTCAAAAATAATATTCTCTCATTGCTGCAACACAAATGTAACCAGATGCTTCTTATTTGGTATTGCCCCCACTGAGAAATATGCATAGCCTACATTCCCTGGTAGAGCCTGCTGATTTTTATAGCTAGTTTAAACATAAAGGCAATTGTGTTAAAGAGTAAGGATGATATGACATTTGAAAAGCCTCTTGAGAAAAAAACAGTGAAGTGGATACCACTGAAAAATCATTCTGAACCTGAGATAATTTGAACAGCTCTGCACCAGTGTTGTTCTACTGCTATCAGTGACAGGTGCTTCAGACAGCACGTTTGCTAAGTATCCAAATATATCAGTGGCTGTCGCTCTCAAGAGAGGCAATCTTATCTCTGCTAAGGCTGACCAGGGAAAGGTTATTCAGAGAAAATCATCAAGAATTATATCCTGCTGGCCACCCTCACAGCTCTGGTGAGTGAGAATGCCAGGGAGGATTAAGGGATCTGGATGGGCTGAAAAAGCTACAGACTGATCCCTTCTCCGCAGTCCCTGCCCCAATGCTGGCACGTGCGTTATCCAGTCATTGTCCTTGTCTTAATGACAAAAGGAAGAGATTTGTGTGCTTTGAGTGGTTTGAAGCATCAGTAACCAGTGAACTCTGTGGAGATGAAAAAAAGAAAGAAGAAAATTGGACCACAGAATCAGCTTCCTGCAAGAATTTATGTATATATTTCTCTCATTGTCATGAACAGATTATCTGGGAGACTGTAGTGTTTCTCATACATGTTGTCTGCTTTCCTCTAGTGTTCTGATGACAGATATATGCTCAAGAGTGCAGGAACCAGGGGGTTTCTTTGCTTCCAGAGGCAAGTGTTAATTTTTTTTCTATTTAAAGAGTGGATAACATTGCAAGAAACACCACGTAGATGCAGGAAGTGAGCAGAGCTTAGTTGTTTCTTTGAGTTTTCTTTTTGTGTCCAATAGATGAATAGTGATCTTTCTCCTGCAATTGTGCAAGCAGGAACTAGGTGGTCACATGGAGAGACGGAATTTAGATTTTCAGAGATCCTCAAGATATTTTAATATCTAATACAGAAACCAATCCATGAAAGGTATGTAGATTACACTAAAAGTAATGCCTTCTATTTATTTTCATGGAAGTTACAACAGACAAAAAGGGCACAATAACACTATTGATAGAGCACATTTTCAGCTACAATGCACTATTTTCAGCATAGTCACCACCATTAGTTATTGATTTTTGCCAATGGAGGAGACCCACTGTCACTGTCTCTGCTTCTGATATACAACACCCACTGCTCCACTGTGATTACATTCACTATTTGGTCTCCATAAATGTTCAGGAAGCATGCATGAATGTCACCAGGTGCCATTTTTTCTGCGTGGAGTAATTCATTTCCATGCCTTTGCTTTATATACGCTTCCATGTCAGACGCCATTTTGTCAGACAGCTCCTTTGCTGCCATCCGTCACGCTGAAACAAAATGTAATGGAACATTGGTGGGAAGGTTCAGCCTACTGCCATACCACCAGCTGATGATCATGGGCCAACATAATAAAATAGGAGGTATTACTTTCAGAGCATTCCTTCTAGTAGCTAAGCTATAAACTCTCCACGTAATGTTCCAGCTCTGCTGCTCTTGTAACAATGCATAGCAGGAAAGTAATAAAATGTTGCTAAGTGCTAGTAAGATCTTGAGATACCTCTACTACCTGTTCAGGGAATGTGCAATAAGAAGAGTTTAAACTGCCCTTAATTTTCCAGCCCTCTTGAGTAGCAAGTTTAAAAGCAAGGCAGTAGAGGTCATTCGCAACAGAAAAGAGAAGAAAATATGCAGTACATTTTCAGCCACTGTGAACTAATGTGAACCAGTGTTGTTGTCTGTGTGAAAGACAGTATCTTAAAAAAATTAAGGAAACTAATTCAAATAGAATCACACACAGGATGGTTGAGACCTCTAGAGATATATGGTTCATCTCCTGCTGAAACAGGGTAACAGATCATATTGAACTGGTTCACATTTAGACAGGTTTTGAATAGATTCAGAGAAGGAGATTCTACAACCCCTTTGGGCAGCATTTGATAGTACTCTATCATGCTTGCAGCAAATAATTTTTTCCTTATCTTCAGGTGGAACTTCCTGTGTTCCAGTTTGTGTCGTTACCTATTAATGTGATGCACATATTGGAAGAATTAAGATGCCAGTAAATCAAATTGGAGAGAGGATAAGTAAACAAAAGGGATCTGAGTTGCCAAGACAAATAATTCTTTAACAATGTAATTAGGATGATAACAATAAATGCCTTTTTAAAAAAATATTTACATAAGTAGCCACAGTATTGGATTTGACAACCTCTAACATTAATAAATGTCATGGACTAGTTAGTGACTGTAGACTGTTTTCTAGCTCATGTTATTTTCTTTTTTTACATAGCTAAGCATTCCAAATTTCTGCCATTTTAAAACAATTTGATTTCTAAGGCAATCATTCAGTTTTTATCTCTTTTATATACTCTTATTTTCTGATAACACCAATGTGTTATATGGACTGTGATAACAATGGTATTCGTGAGAAGAAAAGCAGGGACAGTGGCTGGAAAGTGAGGAAGAAGAAAGAGAGATTTATCCAGTCTTTTAAATACTTTTTCTCATGTCTACAGTAGGCTTCACAAGCTAATCCATCAAGAAAAATTAAGATGCTCCCCACATATAAAAAAGCCACCTTAATTTCTGTTTGTGACATGATTTAAATATAAGCCAAAATAGTATAGATATTTGCATTAATGGTTACAGAAATGTGGGGGAAAAATAACAACATCAATGACAAAACAAAACTGAAAAATAGCAACAACAACAAAAAAATCCCTTCAGGCATAATCTATAAGTTCCCTGTAAGAATATAATGAGAAGGGAGAGTTGTTCCCTGATACACTGATGTTAGCTTTAGAGAGACTTAATGAGACATTCACCTGCCAAACACTGATGTGCAAGTTAAAGGAAATTGGGACTGAGTTTAGATTTTTTTGGGGGTTTTTTTGCATGAAAATATTCAGACCTGTTTGCTCATTGCTCATGTAAAAATGTGTGAAGAAAAAAGAAGGTGGAGGAGGATGTTTACAAAGTTATTTGATCCAAATCTGTTGCGGTGTTGAAGAACAGGACATGTTTTTCCTCTGCAAATTGGCATCTCAGACTCTCCTTCAAACAAAACAGCCTTACATTCATCTCTCTAACATTTAGTGGAAACTAGTTTCATACTCAGCCAGATGAATTTCGTTCAGAGCTCATCATTACTTTTTTTTTTTCTTCTAATCATCTATCAGTCTGTTATTAAAAAAGTTAATAAGACTTTATCACTTGGGTTCTGGGTATCAAAATCAGTAAGGCCAACTAAGGAGAACAATACAATTATGCATAGATAGTTCTTTATCTCAAAAACCACAATCCCTATGCACAACCCCAGCTGTATTATACCCATTTATTATCATTTTCACTACAGGGCATTAAGTCCTGGGACCAAGGGATAAATGCTTTCTTAATAACACATGAACAATTTGACATTAGGGTTTCATTCTGACAGACAAGCTAATGGGTCATATAAGTGTCAGAGACATTAGCATTTACAGTTATCTCCAACAGCTTGCTTAACACAGCACATTTCAAAAGATATGCTTTTCCACTTCACGGGGAGCCTGCCAATGCATGCCAATCTGTAGACACTTCCAGTGCAGGCAGAAGTTATTGTCCAATTAAGCAAAGGTAAAATAGTCATGGTGATCCCAATAAACTGTTTGATTCAATTGCCTAAACTCAGGTCTTTAGAGTCACTTAGTATGCCTTATTGCACCATGCTTGCTCTCCTGCTGCAGGTTTTCTGCAAGTCCTGTGTCATATCTGCCAGTTCCTGCAGATGTCTCAGATACTCAGTGCAGCAGCTGACTCAAGCTCTAATGGCTATGTTAAAATATAGCTCAGTGTTACTTGTCTAATAACCTGCTTTTAATGCTGTGGAAAAGATTCATGGTCTAATAAATTGGTGATAGCGTTAATGTTACTTTTCAGAGGTCAGAGGTGGATAACTGAGTATCAGGGTCCTGAGACTCTAATTGCCCTGTCCATGCTATGAACATGTTCTTCTCCGCAAACTCTTCCTTACTCCTTTCAGCCTAAGAATTTATCTGCTTGTGTACAGGATCAATTTTCATATAATACAGCTGTTTAGCCCTGGAGCAAACTTTGGTGAAAACAATCCAATAGAAAAACCTCTGGGAAGCCTTGCGTGGAGGCTTCATTCATGCATGCACCTTCTGCCCTGTTCAGAAGCTGCATTTGAGGTGAAGTCCTTGCCCTTGATCTTTGCCTGAGCTATGTCAATGCCTGGTCTTACACCTAACAGATCATAGAGGAATAGAATCATATGATCATAGAATGCCTTAGGTTGGAGAGCACCTTAAAGACATTCTAGTCTGGGCAGGGTTGTCATCCACTAGACCAAGCACCCCAGGATCATATCCTGGCTCTGGCAACCATCTACTGTGTGTCCTTACCTCCTCCTGCAGACTGCAGCAATGCATTTACAGAAGAGGGCCATGAAAATGTATATATATATGCAGTTACCAAACAAAATTGTTTTGGATTTTGCCATGCATACACACTTTTCCTCACTTTTGCAGTGATCATAAACACACTGGCAGGATTCAGCAATGATCTGATGATAGTTCTTCTGCAACTGATTGGACTTGTGTTTGTTGATGCTCTGCCTTTCATCTGCAGTCTAACAGAGTGGAATGAAATGCCACAAAGGCATCTAATCCTGGGAGAATAGGACGGCCACTGCCAGTGCCTGACTGTGGTCTTGAAAACACAGATTGTGATGCTTAGAAAGGAGAATGGCAGTGTGGCCACTGAACATGTACTTTGACTACTTTTTGTTTTATAAAAATCTGCCTTAGTGAAATGACAGTGACAGAACAATTTTAACATACTATTTAAATATATAATGGCAGCTTGATGTTTACAGCAAACTGCATTACTTTTCCTGTCCAAAGGTTTTAAAGCAATTGTTTCTGCCTCCTGACAGCTCTAGAGGTAAAGAAAACAGTAATTTCATTTTCAGCAATGACAAGAGAAATAGTCAGGATGTGGAAGGTCTTTTCCCTAGTAATTCTGCAGCAAAATGGCAACTATTTTTACATTTACAAATGAAACCAAATGTCCATTACACATGTTGCAAGTGCTCATGCCACATTTTAACCAGGTGAGAATAAGCTCCCAATAAAAACAGATGACATTCCTGTGTCTTTCATTCCTTCTGTTATGCTCTAGGAGTGACTGAGCTGTTAAGCTGAGGGAAAAAATGGAAGAAGGAAGGAAGGAAGGAAGGAAGGAAGGAAGGAAGGAAGGAAGGAAAAGGGTTGATTGTTTAGTTTATTGGTGGATGATTGTCGCTCTTCATTGACAAATGATTTCTCCTTAGGTCACTGATGTGCACACTCTCAAAAAGAATTGCAGAGAACAAAGATTCTGGACTAATATGGGTGCTGTCAACTCTTAAAATTACCTACAATACCTCCCTGATGAGACACAACATAACTGCGAAAGTACACATGCACCTGACTCTTGTGGGAGAACCAAACCATGAGAGATTTCTCTGCTCACCCTCTTCTCACTCTTATTTCAAACACAGGTCTCAACAAGAGAACAGGCAGATTTTGACTTCATTTATCTTTACTTTTTACATAGTGAGTTTCCTAGGTTAAATATTCCAAAAGAATAAAATGGAACAACCATGTTTGTTAGCAGGTAATGTTTTCAACTTTTTTTTTTTTTCCCATTCTTAATGAGCTCGGCTATGCCTATAACAAGACTCTTATAAACCATGTTGATATACAAGGTAACATTACAAACACTGAGTGTGTTCGTAGTCTTAAAGGCCAGCTGCTTCCTGGGCAGCATCAAAAGGGTAGGGTCAGCAGGAGATGGGGGTGATTGTCCCCCTCTACTCTGCCCTTGTGAGAACCCATCTGGAATATGTGTCCAGACCTGGGGCTTCCACCACAGAAAGGAAATGGAGCTGTTGGAACTGGCCCAGAGGGGGGCAACAATGATGGTCAGAGGGCTGGAACATCTCTCCCATGAAGAAAGGTTGAGGGAATTGGGTTTGTTCAGCTTGGAGAAGGTAAGACTCTGGGGAGACTTTATTGCATCCTTCCAGTATTTGAAGGGAGTTTACAAGCAGGAGGGGAGAAACATTTTACATGGTCTAGTGGTAATAAGACAAGGGAGAACGTCTTTAAATAAAAAAAAAGGAAGTTTAGGTTGCATGTTAGGAAAAAATTATTTACTTGGAGGGTGGTAAGTCACTGAAACAGGTTGCCCAGAGAGGTTGTGGATGTCCCATCCCTGGAAGCATTCAAGGCTGAGCTGGATGAGGCCCTGAGCAGCATCATTGTGTGGTTGGCAACCCTGCTCATGGAAGGGGCTTGAAATTAGATTATCTCTAAGGTCCCTTCCAACCCAAGCCTATGGTTATGATTCTATGATTCTATGATAATCACATCTGGTTATTTGGAAAAATGTTCTGTGCTCAGCATCAGTCACTAGGCTGGGGAAATATCATTATTATATTTTCTACTACCTTGTGGTTATATACAGTGTCTTCTTAAAGGCACACTGGAATTACAAAACAATCACAGCACAAGAAGTAACTTCTGTTAACAATGTCCAGATTTTCTGTTTGAGCTTGCCCTTGCTGAATTGAAGGCTCCAAGGTGTGTTCACTGGAGTCAGACCTAGAGTTAAAATTGCACAGTATTTTTTCTAGGGTGTAGTCATACCATGGGCACCTGGCACAGTCACATTAGATAAATCTGAAATGGACGTATCAGTTGATCAAAGTCTTGGCCAGTTGCTTGGAGGGCATTTTTTTCCAGAAGATTATTTCCAACATGACATGTGCTAAATGGCTAAAAATAGTAAATGTCAGCAGGCTCATCCTAAATATATTGGCAGCCAAGAGGTTCAGAAAGGCAGTGAGGGAACTTAAATGAATTCTTTGGAACTAAAATGCCAAGGCCAGTTTGTGGCGATAGAACAAGGGGAAATGGTCACAAAGCGATGCATTGGAAGTTCCACATAAATGTGCATGGAAACTTCTTCACACTGAGAGTGATGGAGTACTAGAACAAGATGCCCAGAGAGGTTGTGGAGTCTCCTCTGGAGATGTTCAAGAACCGCCTGGACACCAACCTGTGCAACCTGGGATAGGAAGCTGCTATGGCAGGGGGTTGGACTTGATGATCTCTAGAGGTACCTTCCATCCCATACAGTTCTGTGATTCTGTGTGATTTTGCAGTACCCAAGAGCTGTATAATTGGCTCCAGAAGAGGAAATTTGGATCAGCCACCACTTGTTCTGAAGTGTCAGTGGACACTGCCACAGAAATGGAGAGACATATTTGTAACAGGGCAATTTCTCATCAAGTAAGTTCAATAAGATACTGTCCTTCTAGCTCAGGATCAAAAGGAGGAAACCCTATGATGCACTGGTGTTCATCTGAAGGCAGTACTGTTTATTGTCAGAATTAGAGCTGCTCCTGGGAAAGAGGTGCTAGGAGGAACATGTGAAAATTTCTCTGAGTTTGGAATGTTTAACCCAATGATCTTATTGCCATTTTTCCTTCCAGAGCACAGTCTGCTGTTACTTACAAGGCTAATGCTTTTAATACTTATTTTGGTTTTCACTGGGGAATCTTGAAGCTCTTTACAGGCATTAGTGGATTAATTTTCACTCCACCCAAAGCATGGATAGTAAGTGGTATTAATTGCACTGAAATTTGGTTGCTATCTCTCCATTATAAGAATGATGTCATCTTCTTTTGCTTAAAGCCCTAAGCACATTTACAATACTGTGATTCTACAAATGGGAGAAACAGAAATGTATCCTTGCTCTGAATTGTTTCTCAAATGGCTAACAAACAGGGAACAGGATGCAACCTGACACTCTGCCAAGCTCTGAGCTCCAGTCTAGGCCCTCCCTCTTCCTGAAAGTGATCATCTGACACTGAGCAAATACACTTTCTATTGCACTTTACTAAAAGAAAGAAAAAAAATATAAAGAAAAACAAGAATATCCATCCGCACTTAGTCATCTGTTTTAGATCTGCTGTTTCTCACATTTCTGGAGCCAAGACACAGACCTCAGACTGATTTCTGCTTTTAGACTGCACGCATATTCTCTGAAAGATACTGAAACCACTTTTTCAATGGAGACTCAACTGCTGAAATGAGGATAGCAACTGCAACCTTACAAAGCAATTCATAAGCATGTGTCAAAAATGAACACAGAACTATAATATTTATGTGCAAACAGTTTTCACTGGAGCATCTTTTCTTATTCTTGTTTCAAATTCTTCTCTACTTTTTACCTTTAAAATTTTAAATTCTCTGCATCTACTTATTTCTGTTATGTTACTACAATGTAAAACACTACAGTTTTCATTATCTGTTGTTTAAATTCTTTCAGTTTTCTCTTCAGTAGTCTGAGTATTCAGTAAAATTGTTAGTATCCAGAATAAACCTGCTATTGCAGAGTTATGTTTTGGAATTATATCCTTCTTTTGGTTCTTGAATAACTAGAACTTGATTTAACAAGATTAAAATCCAAGGATGACTGTTTAGAGACCAGTGCTTATTAGATTGAATGACATCCATATTTCAGATGGAGCTTTGTAAGTTTATGAACCCTTAGGAGTACTCCTAAGATGTTAACGTCTGCACAGAATGAGTTTGTGAAAGCTTTCTAGTCTTTTCCTTATTCCTTTTTTACTCTAACTTTCTACAGGTTCCTGAAATCTTGTTCTCAACACAGAGAAGGGAGAAGTAAGTGTGAATGAATGTCAGCTAGACAAAAATGATTTAATGTTGTACTAACAGAAAGCTCCCTGGTCTGCACTGATGTCTCTACAGTCTAGAGCAATACGTCAGATAGTATTTATCTGGAAGGAATAGAATCCTCCAGGAGTCATGGAGACCCCTGTAAACTTTCTGACAGCATCAAAGTTTATCTCTTTGATTTTCAGTGCCTATCTGCACTTCCCTCTCTTCTGCACTGCAGCATTCCCAAATCCCACTTCTAAAAAAGTCAGCATAAGGCAGTTATGTCTATGCTGTCAGTGCAGTTGAGGGACTAACCTGGCTTATGTCTAACCACATCGTTCGTACATGAGATGTGCTCACAGATTCCCATTCCAGGTCAGAGCCAGGGAAGAAGTAAGTCTTACAGGAGCTGTACTCTATGCTTAGGTCTATGTTCACATTTAATTTTCTCCTTGCCATTCCCTGTGATACCAACCCCCTACCTGCTTCTGGATGACCCTCTGTGTCTATGGTTTCTTCCGAGGTGCTTCTACAAATGGGAGCAGCTGCGTACAATGATGGTTTGGTCCTCTTTATCCTGTTAATGTAAAAGCTACAAAACACACAAAAACAGTGGGATCACTGATGTGCTGAGGACAGTGGCTATCTTATCATTTTACTATTTCCTGATATGACTTCGTCTGGCTATGCACCTTGTCTCGTCTGCTTTCTGAATAAAATATGATTTGCACAGTACCTCTCCTGCAGTTTTCCTGACTCTAGCTTTAATTCCTAAGATTTACAGTAGTACCTGAAGTGTAAATCTGTTTCCTAAAGAACTACTCATTGCTGAAGGAATTTTGAAAAGCTGAGCTGTCAATGGAATGTGTGTGTATGTGTGTGTGTGTGTTTGCACCATCTTGTAAAGAAGGAGTTACTAAAGATTCTTCACACAATCACATCCTCTGACATGGGAAGGAACCTCTGGAGACCAACTAGTCCAACACTCTGCGTTAAGCAGGGTCAGTTTGTACCCATTACTTCTTGTCATGTCATGAAAGAAAGGAGAGGAAAGGGGAGAGGGGAGAGGGGAGAGGGGAGAGAGGAGAGGGGAGAGAGGAGAGGAGAGGAGCTTTTTAGATCATCCATTAGTGGAAGTAAAATATTTTGATATGTAATGCTCAGTCTGCCTGTTAAGGATATATTTGTTGCTTCAGCTCCTCTAACAAACTACATCTTAGTAAAGAAATACTCATTTTGTCCTGCCTATGTAGTTTGTGATACTGATCAAACTGTAATTATTAGACAGTGGATTCATTGATTATAAAGGTTCTTTTAAATTCTTGTTACTAATGGGGCGGGCAGGGTACTTAGGATTTTAGAACTGCTCTGCAATTTTACTCTCAGGTAATTCTGGTTTCACATTCTTTCATTTCCATTTAAAATAGCCTCTCCTTGAGTTGTTTCAGTAAAATGCCTGAGGGTTTTCTTCGTCCCCATCAAATTACATTTATTTAAACTTTAAGCATAAAAAAATACAAGCATAAATAGGGACCAAGCTGTCAACTTGACTTATCATTTACAGTTAACAGGATTAACTGGGAACAGCAACCAATGTGAAAACATCAGAGGGTACTTCCACATGATGGACATATTTTACTATTGACAGTCGTCCCTATCCTCCATCCTCTCCCTCTCTTTAAATATATACATTATTTTTACAGGTTAATGAATTGTTATATTGCTTATCAATAATAGTCTCTAGCATGTTCCCAGGATATTACTGTGTTTATTTTATAGATAAGAAAATAACTACACTGTGCTCAGATGGGAAAAAAACCCAAACATGATTTTGAATGAAAGGTAGTAGAGCTGATCCACAAACTTATTTATTTTAGAATAGCAGACTCTCTTGAAATGATGAGAACTACTACTCACTTGCAGTAGTGCTGGCGTACAACCACTGGGGAAAATATGTTACCGGAGTTATTATCAGTTGTTTGTACTTTTGTTGTGAGGTGATTAAGCCTCATATAAGATAATAACTAGGTATTATATTTTAGATGCTACATTTTTAATTCAGACAGATTATCTCGTTGAAATCAGTAAAGAATGTTTAATGATTTTACTGGGATTGGCACCAAAACAAACCACACTTACCAGTGATGATGCTCTGACATAGCTGTCAACAAATATTATTGTTATAGGTATGACTGTCTGACTTTGTGAACTGCTTTTTTTTTTTTTTTCCCCGTGGTGTGTTTGTAAATAGGGCTGTGGTGCACACTCCAGAAGTCCATCCTAACATAGTACTCTCCTTTCTGATGATGGTCTGCAGCAGCTTTTTTAAGGAAGGAAAATGGAAGATAAAATATAAGAATGGAAGAAAATAAGAAAAGCAGAAAAAAAGGAGCGTATTTGTGCAGAGAAAGAGATTTTACAAGTATCAGACTAGCAAAGCCCTTACACACTCCTCGACAGCTGACACCTTTTCTTCCTTTCAGGACCTGATTCATCCAAATCTGTACTATACAGGCTGCGTTGTATTGAAAGCACCGACCAAGGTGACTGTGTATAGGTATTTTTAAAACAGAAAAAACAGAGAATTTATTGCTACGTAAAATACTACCCATTAGCAAATGCAACTCATTGTAGGCGTTTCTGCATTTCTGTGAAAAAGCCTAAACAAGGCCATGCTGGCTTTGTCCTCTGCTTAAGAGGCTTAGTCAGCATTTGAATTTAATTGCATTTGTGCGCAAAGGTTGACAATACATCTTTTTGATATGATAACAAAATAGATTGCTTTTCTTTTAATTAAAAAAATCACAACTAGCCTGAGTGCTTAGCCATATTTAATCACTGCGTTCCTTATAAGGACAGCAGATGACAGTGTTTTTTGCCAGATGGAGGGATTATGATAACATTCCTTCAAATTCTCCTCATTTTGCCTCAGTGTCTCTTTTGAAGAGTTAATGCTTTTTCTCAACTTAAGACCTTGAAACTAGAAATTTCTCTACAGATTGAAGCAGTGATGCATACTTTTGCCATTAGTCAGACTATTATAACTAGGAGCACAGATGTTTTCAATTCCGTACCTAAGCAGTAAGTAGGGATGAACCCATTACCTTGAAAGAAAAGAATTCAAAATGCCTGGAAGCAACAAAATGAGCTCTTAAATATCAGAAAACACAGCTTAGAAGCCTTTCATGAGGACATTATAATTTCAGAATATGAATATGAAATTACTGGATGAACAAAAATACCAGAAATACATGTGTGGAAGTCTCATGGTCCTATAGACCTATAAGTCTGGAATCCTTCCTGTGCTGATTCAAATGCAGTTATTTTTCTGCCACTTAGATGGGCTTCAACAGGCTGGAGAAGTAGACTAACAGGGATGCCGCACAATTCAATAAAAGATAAAGATGATGATGATACTGGAGCACCTCTCCTGTGAGAAAAAGCTGAGAGTGATGGGACTGTTCAGCCTTTAGAAGATAATAACTCAAGGGAGAGTGCAAAGAAGATGGAGTCAGGCACTTTCCAGTGGTACCCAGTGGTGAGACAAAAGGTAATGAGCACAAACTGGAATACAGTATATTCCATATGAGTATCAGAAAGATCTTCTGTGCTGTGCAAGTGACAGAACAGTAGCACAGACTTCACAGAGAGATTGTGGAGTCTCCTCCTTGGATATCTTTAAAAGCCACCTGGACATGGTCCTAAGCAACATGTTCTCAGTGACCCTATACTGAGCCATGATGCTGAACCAGATGATTTCCAGATGTCGCTCACAACACTGGTAATCCTGTGATTCTCTTCAGTATCACTGCTGACAAAACAAAACAAAACAAGCAAACAAAAACTTTCTTCCATTATGTTTAGTATTTTCATTTAACAAGAAAGTATTTCCTTGTAACAGCTTGCTAAGGAAATAGCATACCCTCTTGGTATTATTATGTACATTCAGTTCTTGTTTTGGTACATGTATAAATGTTTTAGCGCCCCATGATTTTGTTGTTTTTTTTTTTTTCATGGAAAGTTTAAAATGATCTGTTAAAAAAAGTAACACATTTAAAGTAAACAGTTAGAGGTCTAAAAAAAACCATGACTATATCAGGGAGGTAGAAAAGGTGCCTACATCTACAAAACATCACATAGTCTTTTGAGCATCATCAAACTTCTGGAAAACTTTGGATTTTCTCATCAATTATAATCACTTAATACAGGCAAAGGCAAGTCCTTCTCTGAATTCAAGAGATTATGGTAACATCCTAACACTAATTAAGTTCTATATTAAGTGATAAATGTAATCCCAATACTTAATGATATTTTATATGAAATGGTAAATTTAAAGAAGGAAGTGTTAATAGACATTAAAAATTCTTCAAGGGCATCTTATTGGGTGTTCAGGAAGCCATAATTTCATAAATACAGAGAATCTTTCATTACACACAATCTTGATTAAAGGAAGAAGTGAAAATGACTGTTCTAGTTTTATATGCAATATTACATGTACTAATACCCACTTGAATATAATGAATACAAAAAACAAAGTTAATGCACTCAGCTGATAAAGAAAGCAATGCAAACACTGAAGTTTTAACGGACCAGTAAAAACTGTAAGTCATGGCCCAGTAAGTAGGTATATTACAATGAAGGTGAGTCTATAAGTAATATATTTGTTCACTGCTACATGTGGAATTGAAATGTAAGGAATAAGGATACAAGAAAAATGCACAGTATGTATCTTTGCTTGACATGATGCTGTGAATAACAGAAGACATAATTTCTAACAAAGATGATTATAAGCAATATTTATTGAACTTGAATATTTTGAAATCTGTATCATAACATCTATTTGAGGAACTTTCTGAACAGGAAACAGCACTAAAAAATAATAAACATACACAGACACAGACACACACACACACACATGCACAAAAAAAAAGCAAACAGTGGAACCAAGAGGCCTCTTGGTTACCAGTCTAGTATATATTTTTAAGTAGGGCAGGCATATCTTGCAAAAAGTAAAAATAGCAGAGAAAACACTGCAGTGATAAAATAATTACCCAATACATAAAGGAGAAAATAATGAATAATGGTTATCTACTTGGCTTACATTGTAAACTTGTCAGTTTTCTGGTGATAATATAGATGCTGACATTAATTTCTATGATAATCTAAGAACAGTTAAACTGTTTTATTAGCCAAGAGGAAGAAAATTGTGTTTGATTAACATTTCAAATGAAAACAAGCAAGCAAACAAAAACAGTGCATTCTGTTTCAAAATATATCTGGGACTCAATATCAAGATGACAGATGACTTAAAATAAATAGTAAGGGTGGGACAAGAGTTGTTAAAATTAATAAGCTTTGGCTAGAATTTAGAAGAAAACTCTTAATCATAACAATAGCAAAGTTTGACATACCAGACTAATTGTAATTATCAGGCAACTCTATCCACTTTACTATAGAATAGTCTATAAAATGTATGTCATAACATTATAGCTTGGAATAAAATAAAGCTATATCCAATGACACGGAATTTCTTTTCCCATTGCATGTTGCTATTATTCAACCATCTGATCAAGATGAAGATACTGATGTAGCACGTTCAAATTTCCTCAGGGCATTTGAGAAAAACTACATAATATTTTCCTTTTTCATGGAACAAATAAGCATCAAATAGATTCAAGTAACTTACTGTTGCAGATGCCAAAGATTTACTGTCCATGGATTTACCCACCAATTTGTAACTATTTTAGTAAAGATCTCAATAATTATATCAAATATTTACAAATAAATCTTGAAGCTAAGAAAAAAAAAATTGTGACATAAATAACGAAGACATTTCTTCAGCAGGATATTTTGAAGTATCTTAAAATTCTTTGCCTATGATCAACCGCTCATTAACATTTGCAAGACTGGGAAATTCATGCTGAACCTATTTGAGGGACCTTACTACTGAAAGTACTGAGAAAAAAAAGAGAACAAAAACAATGAAAACTTCTGTTCAACAGTAGAACTGTCTCAACGAGCTGACAGCAATGTGTTGAAACAAAAAGAACAAAAGTTGTCTTCAGAAATTCAAAAAGCAGGACTGCTAAATGGAAATCGGGAAATTGCACCTCTGTAGTGAGCACTGTCAAGATCTCCTTCAGAAAAATACTTTATAAGAAGGAAGATGGCAGCAATATAGCAGGAAGTTGCTATCATATATAATGTTGAAAAGCTTTAGGAGCTCATCTCATTCAGTTTATAAAGAAACTGGTTTTGGCACTGCATCTGGTAATGAGGTGAATGCAGGGAAAAAAATGATAACAAGATTCAGTGAACAGTGTGACAAGTTTTAGTTTGTACCTCCCTGAGTTGAAAAAATAAATGACAAAGTGCAGTTTCAAACCAATTAGAGTAATTGAGCAATCTAATAGTTTACAAACAACAGTGAAGTGAGAGAGACCAGAGTGAGGAAACTTCTGACTATACTTCATATGGTTGTGTACACTGATGCAACATTTCACTTCTGAGCTGTCCCCAGCTAGTTAGAGCTCTGTGATCTCTTATTACAAACTGAAGTCTCTTGTACTGTGAAACAAAAAAATCCCTACTGCAACATTTGCTTATGTACATTGTCTTACTTCAATACAAGGATGATATTTGTATGCCCCAAAGGAGATATGTTAGATAAACCTAACTGTCCAGACTCCTTCTTTTTCAAAATTGATATAAATAAATAGTTTTTTATTCACTACTGAAGGAGAACTAAAACATAAATCAAAGGAACTGACACTGTACAATTCCTGTATTTCTTCTCTGGATTTTAGCAATTATAATCTCTATTTTTTTTTTAAATATTATTTGTTAGTGTTCAGTTTAAAAAAAAAAGGTTTTTTTTTTGTTTTTTTGTTTGTTTGTTTGTTTTTTACATTTATTAACTTATTTTTTCCTGCTACGCTTTATCAGTGAGATCTTGGATTATTTTTTGCCTCCTCTGATGTTTCCTACATCTCTCTGTGTTGCATTTTTCATAAGTTCCTCTAACATCGTCTTTACATAATTACTGGAGTTTCTGCCAAAGAACACTATCATATCAGCAGTCTTCTAATCATGTTCTTGTTATGCTCCAACTGATCATTATTCAGTTTTCATGCCCCATTTGGATACTCTTCCACAAATAATTATGGTTATATAAGCTGATTTTAGACCAAGACCCCATTAAAGAACCATAGGTTTTCTGAATAGCTGAGATTGGAAGAGGCCATAGTAGATCATCTAGTCCAGTCCCCACAGTGAATGCAGCATTCCAGGTGTTCACCAGATCTAAGCAGAGGGACATCTCCCTCCCTCTACTGGCAATACTGTGCCTAATGCAGGCCAGGAGGCTGCTGGCCTTCTGATTGGAAAGGGCACAATACTTGTTGTCATCCAACTTGGTGTCCACCAGGACCCTATGGTCATTTTCTACAGAGCTGCTTTCCAGATGGGTGACCCCCAGCTTGTCCTGGTATCTGAGGTTGTTCCTCCACAGGTGTTTGACTTTGTGCTTCTCCTTCTTGAACCCCATCAGGTTCTTGTCAGCTTGTCCAGGACCCCTGGATGGCAGCATGACCCTCTGGTATACTGGTACTTACTGAACCCAATCTTACATCATATCCACACTTGCTGAGGGTGCACTCTGCCCAGTCATCCAGGTCACAGATGAAGATGTTAAATGGTATTGGCTGCAATACTGATCCCTCTCGTACCTCACTAGTTCAGTTATCTTACAGTCTACCTCACTATCTATGTATCTTCTAATATTCACAGTCTAAGGAATTTATGAAGGATATGCCAGAACCCTTGCTGAAGTCAAGATAAACATCATCTACTGCTCTCCCATTGCCTACCAAGACAGTTATCTTCTTGCAGAAATTCCTTTGGTTGGACAGGCACATTGATTACTCTTGATCTCATTTGTTTTCTTCATATGTTTCTAAATCTTTTGTAAGAGGATTTGCTCCAACACTTGCCAGTTTGAGATGATTCTGACCACTCTTCAGTTCTTGAGACCCTTGTTCTTGTTTTTTTTT
>VXAB01013928.1:132656-143045 GCA_013399175.1 Odontophorus gujanensis
GTGTTGCATTTTTCATAAGTTCCTCTAACATCGTCTTTACATAATTACTGGAGTTTCTGCCAAAGAACACTATCATATCAGCAGTCTTCTAATCCTGTTCTTGTTATGCTCCAACTGCTCATTATTCAGTTTTCATGCCCCATTTGGATACTCTTCCACAAATAATTATGGTTATATAAGCTGATTTTAGACCAAGACCCCATTAAAGAACCATAGGTTTTCTGAATAGCTGAGATTGGAAGAGGCCATAGTAGATCATCTAGTCCAGTCCCCACAGTGAATGCAGCATTCCATGTGTTCACCAGATCTAAGCAGAGGGACATCTCCCTCCCTCTACTGGCAATACTGTGCCTAATGCAGGCCAGGAGGCTGCTGGCCTTCTGATTGGAAAGGGCACAATACTTGTTGTCATCCAACTTGGTGTCCACCAGGACCCTATGGTCATTTTCTACAGAGCTGCTTTCCAGATGGGTGACCCCCAGCTTGTCCTGGTATCTGAGGTTGTTCCTCCACAGGTGTTTGACTTTGTGCTTCTCCTTCTTGAACCCCATCAGGTTCTTGTCAGCTTGTCCAGGACCCCTGGATGGCAGCATGACCCTCTGGTATACTGGTACTTACTGAACCCAATCTTACATCATATCCACACTTGCTGAGGGTGCACTCTGCCCAGTCATCCAGGTCACAGATGAAGATGTTAAATGGTATTGGCTGCAATACTGATCCCTCTCGTACCTCACTAGTTCAGTTATCTTACAGTCTACCTCACTATCTATGTATCTTCTAATATTCACAGTCTAAGGAATTTATGAAGGATATGCCAGAACCCTTGCTGAAGTCAAGATAAACATCATCTACTGCTCTCCCATTGCCTACCAAGACAGTTATCTTCTTGCAGAAATTCCTTTGGTTGGACAGGCACATTGATTACTCTTGATCTCATTTGTTTTCTTCATATGTTTCTAAATCTTTTGTAAGAGGATTTGCTCCAACACTTGCCAGTTTGAGATGATTCTGACCACTCTTCAGTTCTTGAGACCCTTGTTCTTGTTTTTTTTTGTTGGTTTTTTTTTTTGATGAGAATAGCATTTATTGCCTTCCAGTCCCCAGCACTTGATTATTAATGAGTATATTTTAGGGGAAAAACCTCTTCAATCTTCTTATTGTTCAAAGAGTCCCACTTCCACATCAGCCTGCACACTGTATTTGTCAAGCCAGTCCACACATTCCCCACTTCTTTGTAGATTATAATCTCCTTTTATCCCATTATGTCAAATAGTTTTTAATCCACTCCTACTCTCCTTAACAATTTGGTCTGCTTCCCATTACTTTTTATTGTTTTATTTAGTGCAGCTTACGAATCATAATGCAAACATGATACAGGAGCTCTTGAAGTACTCCAGTAAACACAGTTTTATGTGTATGAAGCAGAGGAGAAGTATTTTATTTTTCTCTTACAAGACTATTCTCTTTACAGCTCATACATGTCAAGACTCAAATATTGTGGTGGGCAGTGAATTAGCCTTTTTATACCTTTGCTCTTAATACCACAGAATGATGGTAGCCTAAATAAAAATGTCTACTGACTAAGGCAAATAGGTACTCAACTGAAATTCCAGTCATTGCAATGTAGTAATGTCAAAATAATGTATCAGTGTAGAATTTTTTAAGGATCTTTTCAACAACCAGCATAAAGTTTACCCAGAAGTGTCTTATAAAAACCATACACATTTTTGAAATAAAACAACTCTTACATCTCTGTTGATGCAGGAAGTGGGGAGTGGGCATAGACAGTTAGTTAGTTGCATATTTTTACTAGCATCCATAAAATAAATAATGAATTGTGCAGTAAATATCCAACCACATAACCCCTGGAAGAGGAATAACATCACAATATTTACAGGGAAGATTTTTGCATTTATTGAATATTTTATTTATGCAGTGGAAGAAATAAACATGTCAGGATTCATCAGAAAATCTACACTTGATCTCGAAAAATATATAATGTAACACTCAACTGATCAAGTCCAGTAGGATTTTATTTCATAATCTTCAACTTCTGCAGAATCCAGTGCTTTATTGTACTTTTGTCTGACATTAATTGGCATAGCTGTCTAAAAATATTCTAGGGCATTTAATGAATGCCTAACGTATCTCATGTAATGAGAAATTCATAACATTTGCTACAAACTTGATGCCATTTACATCAAAACTCAGCAGGTTTATTATTGCCTTACCACTCTTTATGTATTGTTAGTTTTATTGTTTGCTATTTAAGTCTAAATTGCATTTCTGTAAGTTGTGGACAGTGATAGGAGCTAGCAAGGGATAAGAAAGATTTCAAAAGGCCAACCTTCCTTTTCGAGAGACATTGTACTGGGTAATATACTGTTGGTCACATTCAAACCATCCCAAACAGAATTCACCTCTATTCTGTGAACAAGTTTTTCTTATCAACTTCTTGTCAGTCCTTGCTGACACACGTGACAATCCTTAACAAGCAGCTAATTGGAATAATGTCCATAGAACCTCTTGTATGTTGAAATATAGCCATGGACTTCTTTACATTAGATATTTAATGATACTTTTCTAGATTTTATCAATCATAAGTATAATTAAGTGGTGTATAAAAATAAATACAAATCATCTCCACATTATTCCTAGGTACTGTCTCTTCCACTAACACCAGCAAAGCATAATTATAATTGATAATACACATTTCTCCTAGAGTATACTTTGTTCTCAAATCTGAATGCTCTGTAAGATGAGGCTTATATAATAATTTCCGCTTTAAAGCTGTCAAATTTAAGATATAAGAAAGGGAAATAGATATATAAAATCATGATGTATCAGTGTCTGTCCAGGTCAAACCATGTGTCTTTGTATCAGCCCCAGACTTAGAATTCCTCACCTTCTGGGAACTTTTCCTTTACGCTTCACCATTCAAGACTTAAACACTGGGGAATAGCTTATGGATATTTAAATTAATAACTGGAATACCAGCATGTTCTAAAGAGAAGTCTGATTAAAATTCTTGCAGTTAAGAAATGTACATCTGCTTCCTTATGCAAGAATGCCAGCCTGTCTTCCAGGAAATACTAGTGATCATACCGCTGAAAGGTCACTATCTCACTACTACCCAAAAGAATAAAAATATATGTTCTGTGTTTCGTATTTTTTGTTTGTTTGCTGATTTCATGGTTAACTTTCCATTAGATTAGCTAATTTGTTCAACTCATCAATACTCTACAATTATCAGAAGTTAACAATTATCCCCTGGATGTCCTGCCTTTCCTGAATTCTCCATGATTGATCAACACCTGGTCTTGTCTCTTTATGGAATTCTTTAGAAGTAGGAAGAGACTGGCGTGAATTCCCCCTTGCAGTAGGGGGTTCATGTTGCTTTCAGCAAGCAATGCAATACATGGGCACAAATTTGCAATCTATCACTTATGCAACTGATTACATAGCAAAATCAATAATTGTATAAAGAACTGTAGGGCGTGGAGAAGAAGCTTTCTGCTGGGCACAGTGTAAGTGAGAAGGATGGACATGAAAAGCTTGGACAGATGAATTTGTGTGTCAAAGGGCATTACTTTTAAGTTCAGACGCCCTGATTTACTGTTATCCCACAAAACAGACGTCTTCATAAGATTTTTCATGTGATGCTCATTTCTGCTCATGAAAGATACTGATTAAAAAGGCACACTGTAGTGACATAAGCAGCATTAGAACCAATTAGTCAAGAACATATTTGCAATTGTCTCTTGACTAAGGATTTTGCAGTCACAAAGACCTGAGTTCTTTACAAAAGAAATATTGATCTGTTGCCTCATCATGCCAGAATTCAAGGAGAAGGGCTATAGAATGAAACATCTCAAAGGACAAATAACCCTTATATAGCAATAAGTTGTTATATCTGTGCTTAGTGATTTTGCCCTTAGACCTGTGCTACTAGATTCCACTGTCACTTCCTGCTGTAATATTATTTCCATTTTTTTCCATTTTATACCTATTTTGCATTGTGCAATTTAATACGTGTGTACATAAATGAATAGATCTCTTTTTGATAACTCTTACCGTACTATTTTAAGTTGAGAAGGATGTTTCTTCTCACTAATTTCCATTATTTGCAAAATACACAGGTTATGGATTTCAAAGCTGTCCTGCTGTGATGAAATAAAATGCTACCATAATTTGTAATTTTTCAGATGAGACGAATAATGGAATACATACCTGTGCCAATCTAATGCCTGCATTAAAATTTTCCAATGCAAGAATTCTGACATGGCATGTAGTAAACATTAAAATCCTGAAGGATTTTTATTCAGTGAGAAAGGAGATTGCTCTTATCTCTTACTTCTTTATGAGAAATTGAGAGATTAAGAGTAAAATGAAGCAGTGAAGATAAGATATTTAGTGTTCTGTGACATTTTCGAAGGTGTCTAGGTCCTACTTAAGGCATGAGGAATATCTTTACAGTTCCAGGTTTTCAATAGCTTTAAACATTTTTTTCCTAAAAAGCTTTATACGAGATCAGAAAAAAAGTCTGCAGAAGCACAAAAAATTTAATCTAGGCTTCATAAATGTGAAATTACTGCTTCATAAATAGGACCAGCCTTCCTAGTAAAAGCAGCTGGAAAGTGGGAAGAGTGTCAAATGAGGATCAGTATGTACTGAAGTGTCTCTCTGAAGATGACTTAACTCAGTGCTGTGATATTACATTTTTCACTGATTCAAAGTTACATTGGCTGTATGTAGCATCCTCCAGACAGGTTAATGAGTCATTTTCCAACTGCCCTTCAGAGACAGTCCTCCAGTCTCAGTGATAGTGTTAATATGCAGAGATTTTATCCTGAGGGAAATTTCATATATGAACCTAATTCAGTGAATGAAGTCTCAGAGAAAGGCTGGCACAGAGGATTATTAACTGTATGGTCATAATGAGATACAGTGAGCTTAGGAAAGCTGTTCTAGCGAGGTTTCTGATGATTATGAACCCAGTAATAATTATGCAAAACAGAGAGAGAAATTCTTCTGATGAAGAGCAATACGTTAATTAATTACATTATGTTAAGTAAGCATTGGGTGTGATTTCTGCCTGGGGGACAAACTGTTGATAAAATCTTCTGCAGTCTGACACATTAGCAAAAGTTCACAGAAAGACTAAATGTCACATTATAGGAGGAGACAACTGGGAAAAAGCTGGGTGCAACTTTTTATGACTCTGTCACTGAATTATAAATATCTCTTGCATAAATTTTGTTTCTGTGAGCCAAAAAAAACGATAATCTTATGCACAAATTCGAGTTCCTTGCTGGATCAACATAGTGTACTATTAGATTTATTTTAAATATCAATCACAAACATAAGGGAGAGGGAGAGCAGCATGATGAGGAAGCACACATTAGTTATTAGTGGCTATCGCAAAGACATATGAAAAATTCTTTGCCTTTCATGTGATCAAATAGTTTCAACCATGAGGTGGATTTAATTTGTCTTTTGCATGACACATCTACTACTGCAAAGTTTGTCTCAGTTTATTTTTCCAGACTCCTGGTAAATTCTTTCTGGAATTGCTGACATTCCATTTTAGTCATTATTCCATCTTAATTGCCTGCATACTTTTTATTTTTTCTCAAACAAGTTATTACCTAGGTTGTGGGTTTTTTGTTTTGTTTTTAAGTGTTCTGAAGAGAAGTAAAAAACCTCACTAATGATATATCATAAACTTCATGCAAAACAGAGTCATTTTCTCTCTTGAGCACTGTAGTACTTCATTAAGAAAAACTTGGTACAGGAATAACTTTTCTTGTCCAAATTATGTCAAAGTTTTTGATCACATTCTAGTAAATAGAACAACGAAAGCCTGACTCTGAGTTTTATTTAGTGATGTATGTCCCACATGTAAAAGAATTCTAAAAACAGGTACACTACAGATATACGTTATTCTGAAACCACCTCTGGAAGAAGAAAACCTAAAGCCTGATAGGGGCTCTGCTTGAGCAAAATGTAGTGAAATCTTATCGTCTTAATACTGCACTCTCCCTGGAAAGGCCATGACAAGAAAGATTTTATTGATTCAACCAGCAGTCCTGGCTTCTACACCCATAGCAATGTAAGAAAGTGAATTCATAGAATCATATAATCATGGAATCACAGAATCATTTAGGTTCAAATAGACCACTAAGATCACCAGCTGTCAACTCATCACCACCATGCTCAATAAACCATGTCCCACAGTGCCACGTCTACACTATACTTGAAGATCTCCAAGGACAGTGACTCCATCATCTTCCTGGGCAGCCTGTTCCAGTGCCTCACCAGATATTGGAGTTATCACCTCCTCACAGTATTTCACTATGTTACATGGATATGGGCAACCATTCAAATTCTGCTCTCATGATACATGCTACATGGAGACAAAATTAACAGTTATATGTCCACGGAAGGATGTTGTTTGATTTTGTTCGGTTTTGTCTGTCTCTTCAGACATTGAGCTCACAAACATACCTAAACATGAGAACACTGAGATAAACATGAGAATTTCTAATGAACCAGAGTGCAAAAATGTCTTAACCCAGCATTTTGACTCAGTCCATCCACATAATAAAGGGAAACACTGGCAAAACCCATTGATGCCAGATTCCAGCTCTAGCCTTTGATTTACTGTCATCATACAAGCAATGATGATGTTAAATTTCTACAAGGCAGTGTGCAATTCCAATTATTTCCTTAGACCAAAAAGAATAGTCAGAGTATCAGCATGCAACCAGTACATTTTGAAAATATGCTTGTTACATAAAAACTTCTTGGCTGTATCCAATGCTTTAATGCACAACCTTTCTTATTAACTAATATAATTAACTATATGTGAAATGAGAAATGCATCCAGGTGCTCCTATCTTTTTCTGAGTCTTTATGTACAAGCGATAAAAATGTTCTCAAGTGTTCTATTTGGCTTAAAATACTAAAATGTGTTTACAGTAGGTAGTTTAAATGAAATGAGCCAATAATTAAACAAGTGCCAGCGATGCTGCAAGCAAAACAATATTGAGGATGGTTGGCACTGCAGTTGCTTGGTTGGTGTGATAACAGTAGTGTCTTCAAATGAAGAAAACAACAGATAAGGCCAAAGTTCCCAAACAAAACACTTCAGCTATTGATGGGGAAGCACCAGCTTGCTATTAATTGAGTATCTGTCCCACACAAAGAGTAATAGAAAAATATTTTATGTGTCAATGTGATACCTTTCAGGGGAAAAATTTCCTAAACCAATTTCCAAACTTGTAAGCAGAGTGTTCCTCTACACAACCTGCACTTTCAACCAGCACCTTCTCTTGGCAAATGTTGAGTAAAAGGTAGAGATGATCTCCATTTACTTAGAGTAGGAGGGAAAGAAATCAAAGTGGAGAAGAATTTAACAGATACGAAAGAAGAGGTATGATTCTTCTTGCCTGCTAAAAAGCTTAGACTACGCAGTGAAAGATTTGTGAATTTTAATGTACAATCTTGTATGTTTATTTCTCTATTGTCTTTAAAATTGAAGTTATTGTTGAATAATCAAGTTGAAGTTATTGTTCAGATAGGGTCAAAAAATGGATAGTTTTAAAATAAGCCAATGTAACCTTCGTCCTATCCTTAAGAATCCAATCTGAAGTGACAAAAATGAATATCCATCCTGTTTTCCATTTAAGATCGTCCATGCAGCAAATAAAAAAATTAGCCTTTAGTAATGACAGCTGAGTTGCTTTGGGAACTAAGGACAAATTAGATGTTCGCTCTGTTTCTGGAACTGTTCCACTATTCTTATCCCTTCACCCCCTTACTGTGCCTATCTCTCAGCAGGTGGTAGCATGTGTATAAAACATGCTGTTCTCCAGCACTTCTGATTTTGCCTTGCCCCAGAGAAGTCAAAGATGTTGTTGTACTGTGTTTGGATGTGATGAAGTGAATTTTATAGCAGCTGTGGTGCTGTGTTTTGGATTTGTAGCTAAAACAGTGTTGATACCACACTGTTGTTTTGGCTGAATCGTACTTGCACTGTACCAAGGTTTTCTCTTTCTCCCACTCTGCTCGCACTGTGAGTAGTCTGTAGGCAAGAGATTGGGAAAAAAAAGCAAACAACTCTTTGGAACACCTGAGGTGAACTAGCCAGGGAAGTAGTCCATACTGTACAACATGTTCTGCAATACAACTGGGGTGCAGGAAGAAGAGAGCTGGGGATGGGAGTTTGACTTCAGAGGCTGTTGTTGCTTGGAGACTGGATGGACATGGGTCTGAGAGTGGGAGGTGGTGAGCGAATGCTTTTGCATCACTTTTTGCTTTTTTTCTCCCTATTTTTCTGTTCTCTTTCCTTCACTGACTAAACTGTCTCTATTTCAACCCACAATTTTTCTCACTTTTGTTCTTTCTGTTCTCCCTCCCATCCTGAGCAGAGGAGAGGCGAGTGAGTGAATGGTTATGTGGGTGCTTGGCTGCTGGCCAAGGCCACAACAGTGTATTCTCTACTCAAATGGAAAGCAAAACGTAATGAAGTTTGCCTGCAGTGAGGGGGCTGTGTGAACCATTTATCTGACTTGGGTATCTTATTTCAGCATCTTGCATTCTCATTCAAGGTATTTCTTGAGACTCTGTCTTTCTAATTCCTGTACAAAATTCCTTAAAGTTGTTTCAAGGTTTCCAGTTAGCATCTCACTACCTTATATTTATGTCTTATGGTAACAAACCTCCTTTCTTCTGAAATAATAGAACCACAATGACCTTCCTCCTGTGGTTGATTGGGACTAATTATCAATAATATGTACACAGTCTACATATTGATTGCAATCCTGGAGTCAAAGATGTGAGTTTGTCATAAATTTCTTTGATTTAATCAGATTTTTTAGGTTTATGGGACACTAATCAGAAAAGCAGGCAGATCCAAAGCACACAAAGATGTTCTGCAAGGTAAGCAGAAGGGCTATGAAATGGCCACTAAAGTGAGCCACTAGGTAAGTTGAATACAGACAGCAGATGGATCTCAATGTTTGCATTTCAAGAATTGGGTCAAGCTCAGGTATCTTCAACACAGATGTCAATGCTCCAGGTCTCTGAAATCTTTCTAGAAACAGTGAAAGGAATTGTGGACAAGATATCTAATCCAAATGTGGATATCTGAAACAAGCCAAATGCACTGTACCTGCACGGAGATACATAAACATATGTTGTGTAAATCTAGTTAAGGAAAATAAATTGAGTCCTGGGGGCTCAATTCTGTTGCCTGCATAGAGACACTTAATGCCATTTGTTGTGCTTGAGGGGAGCCCTCAGTGTCTAGATTCAGCTGTCACTCCTAAAAGTCATGAGTTCATATACACTAGTTCAATTTTAACATCTCAGATACCTTGAAGGCATTTCAAATAGCACTATCTGACTGTGCTTAAACAAGTGAGATGAGACCTGTGAGCCCCAGCCCACTGATACCCTTGGAAGGACTATTTCAGGGAAACTCTGTCTCTAAAGTTGTCTGTGTCTGTCACTTCCCGACTTCCTGACCATGCCATCCAGCATACACACACAGAAGAGTGCCTTTAAGCAGGTTACTTTCAGTTCAGAATTTCTTTTCAAATGTCCCAAGTCTGGAATCAGTCAATGATACCAAAACCCCATTATTACTGTCAAAATCGTTGTGCTAAAATCATCTTCTGTAGACTAATATCAGTAACTTATCATTTTCACTCAGCATTTTATTTATAAAATGGTGCTTCATGTATGGATTTAGAAAATGAGAATTAGCCAAATCCAACTAAAACAAGAAAGTAAGGGATTTCAATTACCTTATTTCCATGCTAGCAGAAATATTTTAAGATCTGCCATATATTGAAATTACACAAAGTGTGATTTAAATAAATCTGTTCCCATAATTAACATACTTTAATTAGAGTGGAATGTCATATCAGTTGGGGGTATTTGTTTTTTTTGGTTTTTTTTTTTTCCCCTATGGCATAAAAATCTATAATTTAATCTTCCATTGTTAACTATAGCTATTTTCTCTAATTATTTATGTGAAAGACTAAGCATTCTATTGGGTAAATTTGAGATAAACAAATTATTTGAGTTCAGAAAATAGTAATTTATTTTACTGTGAAAGGAAGAAAATCATGAAGTTCAGATGCACTACAAGATCAAATCCCTGCAGCTCTACTAATTTTAGTGGAACATTACTGATTTCCAAGAGTGGATCTGAATCTTCATGTTTTGTTGTAATATCCTCACAGTGACATAAAGCACACATCTCTAACTGTATATTGATACTCCACAAAAGAAGTATCCTTACAGAGGAATGCATGATTATGGTAAAAAAAAAAAAAAAAAAAAAAAAACCCTTGGCTCTAAAAATAGCCACAGGGG
>VXAB01013928.1:143060-207127 GCA_013399175.1 Odontophorus gujanensis
CACAAAAGAAGTATCCTTAAAGAGGAAAGCATGATTAAGTAAAAAAAAAAAAAAAAAGCAAAAACCTCTGGTCTGTAAATATGGCCAGAGGAGTTACGTTTCTTTTGTACAGCGACTCTATACATCATCATAGAGTTTTGTTCTCTACCTAAAATCATTATTACTTATGGATGCATTCCCCTGACTGATAATCATAACTATATGCTTGAGAATTATAAAACATTTCGAGATCAGATGCAGATATATTCATACTCGATTGGAAGTCAATTATTATTTAAAACAAAAGACTGTGCCTAAGCTAATACCTTGATTCTGGAACTGGATAAAACATGGATTATCCAAAGCTCTTTTCCCCCGGAACTTGGCATCTGATGGAATAAAATCAAGTGTGAGGGGGTGATTACTCCAGTCTGTAACAGAGTTACAGAAACATTTGGACAGGATCAGAGACTGTGGAGTCAATACCTTTCATTGTGTAACAAAAATCAGAAACCAACTGAAGTGCCAATCAAATTAATCCAGTCCTAAATAATTTTAAATCTATGCTACTCAACTGCATACTTCATATCCATCTCCAGGTGTAATAAAGTAAAACAAAAGCAGGCAACACAGATGAATTCTCTAGTGCAAAGTCTCAAATGCAATACTATTTCTGCTAAGACCAGACCAATACCTCCATGAAAATACTGTTTTAAAAAAGAAAATCTATGAAAATATGCATAGAATTTAAACATATATAATTTCTCCTCAGTTCTATTTGTTAGAATGGAATTGATTGTATAGGAGACAAGGAAAATGTAGGTCTTGATATTTCACTGATTCTGAACCTCTAAGAATCTTGTGCGGCTGTCTAAATGAGAAATCACTCTTTAATTCTAGCCTAGGGTTGTATTCCATTCCCTTGGTCAATGGTGCCAATGTACTCCAATTAAAAACATTAACTATTAATATTTCATTTATGCGTTAGTCTTGGCTTCCTGGATAATACATTGCATTATTTTTTATTTTTTAATATACTTATAATTGCCAATTGATAACCTGTTACTTTCCTTTCAAAACTTCTGTTCAGCTGAAGTTCATGTGACTGGACTTGTATGATTTGATTTATTTCTCTTTGGACAAGAGTGGAGATATAAGAGATCTATGGAGGAGCAAATAAAATATCCTTTTGTTGTCAAAAGGGAACAGCTTCCCTGAATTATCACAAAGTATCTGAAATGAAATATGGTTGTAAACAGTGTAGAGGTATTATAAAAAGCAATACATCTATTCAGAGAACAAAATACTCTAATTAAAACCTTTGGAGTTTTCTTATAAGGTGGTTGCTGCATAGGATATTTCTGTAACTATACAGTAATATTACTTGAACATACGTGGATGCAAATATCAAAGGTTCAAGTTATATATAAGAGATTCTGCATTCAATCTCTTTGAAACAACAGTGAAATGCCAGATTTAATAGGAATGCAGTCTTAAATAACAGAAAAGAAAAGCCTTGAAGCTATTTAACCAGACATACATGAGCAAGAAGATTAAAGTCCATAGTGAAGTTGCAAAGAACCATGAATCTACTCTACTTCTTAGAAAAAGAGGGCATACTTCCTGAACTAATTACACAGATATTGCCCAAGCTATGTTCACAGAAAACTGATGCTCCAAGCTGGGACTGGGAACATCACTTAACAAAAGAAATATAGTTATATTTCTATATACATTTCTCTCTATTTTTTTTCTCCACACAACTTATTGTCACCTAGAATTCTCTAGTCATCAAGAGGAAAAAGAAAAGGAAAATAGTCTTTAATCCCTAGTAACAGAACTAATCAACTCTGCACACAACAGTGTTGCAGAGTGCTGAAGCTGATTGCTTTCCCCTACTGACTTATCCCACATACACATAGAAACCTGAGATATGGTAGGAAATGGTTATTTCCCCTGACAAGGGATATCTGCTTTCCAAAGTATACTTTCTACTGCTCTAGCTGAAAAGAAACAAAAACAGAGCAATTTATGCTTTGGGTTTTCCCTCATTTCTCTTAGTAATTCACTGTAATACTCTAAAGTGCTTTCTTTTGTTTTCTTTTGCTCAATACTCAGCATAATCTTTTGTTTGCTTGTTTGTTTGTTTCATTTTTTGATAGCTCTAACTTCCTAAATTGTGCCATAGCATCATCAAATTGGATCGGTGATGTAAACTGCAGGGGCCAATCTAGTTTTCTTTTTGAGAAGGTTCACTCTGAAGGTTGCATGCTTTCTTTGCTCATGCTATGTCTCTGTGCTTTCCTCAAGTTCATCTGAACTTAACTTCATTTGATCTCCTCTGTGGAGCTCTGGTCAGTTCTAACATCTTTTCAGACTACTTCTCCTTTGGAAATAAGTAGGTAAGTATTCAAGTATGCAAGTAACATGAAGTTATGTCATCATTAGCTATGGAAATCTGTTTCTTACCTACTGTCATAAATATTCACTGCATCACTGCATCTAGCATAGAATCATAGAATCATGGAACAGTTTGGGTTGGAAGGGACCTCAGAGCTCATTTAGTTGCAGACCTCACATGGACTGGTTGCCACCCATCAGATCACACTGCCCCATCCAAACTGGCCCTGAAGGTATCCACATTCTCTCTGTGCAGTTTGCTTTAGTGCCTGACCATCCTCTCAGTAAAAAATTTCCCACTGACCTCTAATCTCAATCTCTCCTCTTTTAATTTAAAACCATTCTCAGTTGTCCTATCACCAACTACGCATGTAAAAATTTGATCTCCCTCCTATTTATAAGCATGGTATTTGGGAATTCATCAGTTCAATGTTTACTAGGGAAACTTGTTTGCTAAGATAACTTGACTTGGATTTGTCTACACTGCACATAAATCACAGTAACATCTGTCCTAAAGAGTAATAGAGACTGAGGAAATCTAATAACCCTGCACATTAATTCTTCTCCACTAAAACGCAAATGCAGTTTTCAGGTTTCCAGATTCTGCTCTTTGGCACAATACTTACTGTATGTAGGTAGAACTAGCTAAAAAGCTGTTCAAGTCAGCACAGTGCGAGGTACTTCAAACTCTGGGGGAGGAATGGGAGACATCCTGGCTTTTTTAACCTACAGAAGGTGACAGCCAAGCCCTCTGAGAAAATTTTAATGCGAATTCTGCAGGGAGAAGACTATCTTCTAAAAGAGAGAACATTTTCTTGGCATTCTTGGAAGAAAAGAAAACAAAATATGGGGGGGAAAGATGTGGCTGCCAAGAGTAATCAAATCACTCTGTTTTCAGAGACAGACAAATAGTTTCTGACAAAGCTTCAGGAAGAGCACACTAGAAATCAGAAAACGCCCAACCCTGATGGCTAAATTGATGGCTAAATTTCCTACCACATTTCTGCCAAACAAACTGTCACAAACAAATTATAGAGGACGCTAAGAATTTAGAGATGCAATGTATGAAATCAGTTTGATTGGGAAAGATGCTTAAATGACCATACTCTGATTATGAGCTGCTTTGATGACTATTTGGATGCTGTTGGAAACTGGTCCCCACACAGATCATTGAATGCATACCCATTTGTAACATTACAGTGAGAAAAACTGACTTGAGATTTAGGCACAGAATAGCTGAACTGTCATGTTCAAAGTGATATCCTTTGTGAGTCTGACATTGTCATGGTAGAGATGTCAATAAAGATGTAAAGTATCTGCGCAATCAGGTTTTCAAAACCATGAGCATAATGAAAAGCTCATTTCCCTTCGCATTAGGACATGAAATCTTTACACTACAAGAAGTGATCAAAGTATTGCAAAACCAGTAAGACAGTAAACCTTGGTTCCTCTTTAGAAGACTCTCGACTTTGCTGCTCCTGCTATTATAGTTCCATAGGACAAGAGGGAATGGCTTCAAGTTGTGTCAGGGAAGGTTCAAACTGGATATTAAAAAGAATTTCTTCTCAGAAGGAGTAGTGAGTCATTTGGACATGTTGCCCAGGGAGGTGGTGGAGTCACCATCCGTGGAGGTGCTTAATAAAAGAGTAGATGTGCCACTGAGGGACATGGTTTATTGGGGAAATATTGGTGGTGACAGGTTGGTGATTGTAGCTGATGATCTTAGTGCTCTTTTCCAACCTTAATTATTCTATGATTATTATTAATTATTTCAATTTCAGAACTTGTAACTTATTTTTCTCCTGGTGCAGAATCATAAGAACATTTGTTTATGGTAAATCAGTACTACTTTTATCACCCAAGCAAATACATTTTTACATCAACACAATAGATATGCAAGTTTATTGATGGAAATCTTAGGGATCTTTGACACTTCACTATGTGTTACAGACTGGTGAAGTTCCCACTGATTGGAAAACAAGAAACATAACCCCCATTTTCAAGAGGGGATAAAAAGATCCAAAGAACTACAGACCAGTCAGTCTCACCTCTGTGCCTAGTAAGATAATGGAGCAGATCCTCATGACGACTCTACTAAGGTAGATGGAAAATAAAGATCAGATGATTGGTGGTAGCCAACATGGCTTCACCAGTGGCAAATCATTCCTGACCAATGTGGTAAACTTTTATGATGGACTTACAGCATCAGTGGATACAGGAAGAGTGAGTGATGTCATCTACCTGGACTTGTGCAAAGCATTTGACACTGTTCCACATGACATTCCAGTTGCCAAATTGAAGAAAAAATGATCTGATGGATGGACCACTCAGTGGATAAGGAATTGGCTGGATATTCACACTCAGAGAGTTATGATCAATGGCTCAATGTCCAAGTGAAGACCAGTGATGAGCAGTGTTCCGCAGGTACTTTGACTGGTGTTATTTAACATCTTTGCAGGCCACATGGACTATGTGATGGAATGCACCCTCAACAAGTGTGCAGATGACACCAAGCTCAGTGGTGCAATTGACACACTGAAAGGGTGCTATCCAGATGGGCCAGGACAAGCTTGAGAGGTAGGCCCACGCCAATCTCATGAAGAGCAACAAGCAAGGTCCTGCACCTGGGTTGGGGAAATATTAAGCACAGATGTAGGTTGGGCAGAATTTGGCTTTAGAATAACCCTGAGGAGAAGGATTTGGGAGTGTTGATTGATGAAAGATACAACATATTCACTTATATCTCAGAAGGCCAACCATATCCTGGGTTGCATCAAGAGAAGTGTTATCAGCAGGTCGAGGAAGGTGATTCTGCTCCTTTACTTTGGAGAACTGCATCCAGTTCTGGGACCCCCAACACAAGAAGCACATGAAGCTGTTGGAGAAGGTGCAGAGGAGGGCTACAAAGATGATCAGAGGGCTGGAGCACTTCCCCTATGAGGACAAGTTGAGTGAGCTGGGGCTCTTCAGAGAGGAGGAACAAAAGAAGGCTGTGAGGAGACCTAACAGAGACCTTCCAGTACCTGAAGGGGGCTTACAGGAAGGCTGGGGAGGGACATTTTATAAGGGTGTATAGCTACAGGACAAGAGGAAATAGTTTTAAACTTGAAGAGGGCAGATTTAGACTAGATATCCGGAAGAAATTCTTTGAAGGTGGTAAGACACAGGTTGCCCAGTGAATGCCCCCTCCCTGTAAGCATTCAGAGCCAGGCTGGAGCAACCTGATCTAGAGGGAGGTGTCCCTACCTATAGCATGGAGGATGGAACTAGATAATCTTACAGGTCTCTTCTAATGCAAGCCATTCTATGATTCTATGATATGTGTTGAGATCAGATCTACAATACATAACTAAATATATTTAGACAGAGATTGGTATATCCTCAGAACCACAGGATTAGCTGCCATCAACCTCAGCAGAAGTTGCTGAAAAAATATCACAGCATTTCTTTCATAAAATGGGGAAAGGATAACATCTGAATCTCTCTATATGGAAGTGCTATACCTGACATCTGATAAGAATGACAGCATCACCCCCTTCCTCCCATTACTCCAAGAAAATAATGGTTCTGCAGAGACTCATTTGAAACTGCGTGGTGAAAAGTGACAAAGCTTCCCCTGCACATTCTTCTTGTATGGGATGGATGAGATATTTCATTTCATACATCATTTGCTGTTTGCTGCAGTTATTTCACAAAGACCTATTTTGACTTTGCTGGAAATGTGAGAAAGATCTTCCAAGTTTGGAAATTTCTGCAAGCAACAAGCTGAACGGCAACTCCAACTGGTGTGAGTCATCAGAGGCCCATTGAGTTCAATAGTCCTATATATTTATGTTATCTGTCTACTGGGTATAATTGTGAAGTCAATGAAGCTATGTTAAAATCATAGAAGTGAGATTGGAAAAAAGAATATTTTTTTCCATCTGAAACTGAATTTTACAGAAAGTTATTTTATACCCTGTAAATAAATTGACATAAGCTCATCAATTAACATTTTCACTACGTTTTTTGTTTGTTTTTCTGTCTCTCTCCATGAAATCTTGCTTCATCAGCTTATTAACACAGGTTTTCAAAAGACTGGTCTAAATTTTCTCCTCTCTAGAGTAAGAGAGGACAGCTTTGTGTAGGAGGTCAAACTGGTTACTAAACTGAGTACAGATACTGAATGGCAACTTAAAAAGAAGTCATTTATATTCCAGATATCATTAATAAAAAGTGGAAAAACAGACAGAAAGCAGCTTTGTGGAAAAGGACCTGAGGCTCCTAGCTGACATCAAGATGACCACGAGTCAGCAGTATGCACGTGCTGGTAAGAAGGTAAACAGTATTCTTGTCTTCACTAGGGAAAGTGTTTAAAGCAGGTTGAGGGAGATGATCTTCTGTTGTCAGCACTGGTGAGGCCACACCTAGAGTCCTGCATCACATTCTGGCTCATGAGTACAAGACAGATGTGGATGTACTGGAGACAGTTCAGGACTGGGACGGAGGGTTGCCAAGCAATTTCCTATGAGGAAAGGCTAAGAGAGCTGGGACTGTTCAGCATGGTGCGGGGAAGGTTCAGGAGAATCTCAGTCCATACATAGCTGAAGACAGGGTGTGGAGATGATGAAGCCAAGCTCTGCTCAGGGGTGCCCAGCGTCAGAACATGACGTAATGAGCACAAATACAGGAGACTCTGAACATCAGGAATCAATCCTGTGCTGTGTGGGTGATAGAGAACTGGTACAGATTGCCCAAAGAGGTTACGGAATCTCCTTCTTCAATAGCAAAGCCTCCAGTACTCTGTAGTTTGGCCAGCCCATTCACATACAATAGAAACATTATCTTGGGGGAAGTGTTTTCACCCCCTACTCAGACAGCAGATAGCTATATATAAGTATGGTAAGGAGATAGTTGGATTGCAAATGGCTGAAAATGAAAATAAATTCTGATACTTCAGAATATTTGCATTAAAACCTATTTAATTCAATGCTCCCAAAGGACTGGAAGATATGATTTCCCATGGTAGCAAGTCACTGGTTTTGAAAACCGTTTCACCTTTTTGTTTCCTAAATACGAAGCTTTAAATTTACTTAATATCAGAAAGTAATGCCAGTTTGACAGTTTAAAAAAAATATATATATATATATTCATTTCCACTTCTATTAGTCAGATGAAAGCTGTAAGAAAAAAAAAAAAAGACAAAAGAAGTTGTTTGGTTTCGTGAGTTGGTTTACTTTTTTATTTTTGGAACAGGAAAAATTACTATACTAGTTTAATTCCCATGATGAACCTTGTTGCTTTCTTGATATACTCATTACTTTGAAGAGGAAGTGGGAAAAATAAAAGGGTGGACAGACAAGCTCCAAATCTTTGCAAGCATGATTGTGAATGTACTTACAAGCAAGCAATGCTGCGTGAACCAGAAAACAGTAAGTGTGTTGCAAATCCACCATCTGCCTGGATTTGAAATAAGGACGTTGCAGAGCTCATCTGCAGACGGATGTTGCTATTAAATGTGATTTCCAACAAACCATTCATTAAATTCATAGCTGCACCTGATACCCATTAATGTGTTCCTGCTTACAAGTTCTCTCAAAATAGGCTGTTCCACAACTTTTGTAAGCTTTGCATAGCAGATTGTAGCAAACTGCAAGAAACTGAGGATGGATGATGTAGGGGGATATTTACTGTGGATTTCTGAAAGCATGGTGAAAAGTTGATGGTATAATTATGCATCAAAATAGAATGAGCGTCCAGTGTTCTAAGTTGCTTTGAACTCTCTTTCATGAAGACTTTTTTTAACAGTTTATGGGCCACTTTGGCCCAGTTACACAACTCACAGAGCAGGAGACTCATGGACGCACACCCCAGAAAAGGGAGAGCGTAGGGAAACGGGCCTAAAAACAGAACAGCAGCAATGATCTGAGGAGGAAAACTAATTTATTAAATAAGATATCAGAATGCAAAATAACACGATATAATGGGAATCGAAATTAATAAATCAAAAAAAATGAGAGAGAGGGTCTGAACCCGAAGGCCTTACGCTAAAGCGGAAGGCAAGATAGCTAGGGAACCTCCACTGCTGAGATGAACAGCAAAAGAGGAAGTTTTGAGACTTGAGTGCAGTTTTATCTTTCCTTCTGGGTGGAAAACAGGAATGCAAAGTCCTCCAGAGTATGCTGTTCTTCTCTTCTGAGAGCCAGGCAGTCAAAGGACATGGAGCATTAACTTTTTAACTCCCAGTGCCTCATATGATGTTATGATGTGGAATACTGATAACAAAAAGTGATAAAATCATGACAACATTGCTGTTGATCCAGGAACACTCATGCAGCAAATAACATGGTAAAAAAAAATTGCTCTTTGTTTGAAGGTAGCAGTCTGATTTCAGAAAGTTGAAAAATTTTACTGTTTGACCTGTCATACACAAGAAATTAGAACAATGATCAGAAAATGAGTTCTTGCACTGAATGATCTGTACAAATCTTAGTGCTTTTAGCCTAATATCTTCAACACATCTTTTCTCAGTTTAGATGGTTTTGCTTGTTTTGACACTGATTTCAGATTTAACCTTGAATAAAATGAAATACTATGGACAACTGGAAGCTGAAATATTCTGACTTTTACCATATATACCATCAAATTCTCAGTAAGAAAACTACCAAAATACTTATATGTACATTGGTAAAGTGAAGGTTTATTAAAATAATAAAAATAATGAAAAATCACAGATTATCTTGCCGCAACTGAAAAAAGTACTGAAGCTTATCTTACATTTAATGTTTATCAAAGCAAAATTTTAAAAAGTTTGCTGAGAGTAGAGGACCAAGCAATGTAAATTCTGTCTTCACTAATGTTGAAGGATATCATCTCACTCTTGATTTGTCTGCAGTTTTTCTGCAGGTTGATAAGAATTTGAGTAAAATCCCATTAATGAGGTATAGCGTTTCTACTGCATTAAAATCAACAAGTGTCAGGTCTATGTAAATTCATCACATCAGTTATAACAAGAGATAGAATTGTTCATGCTACATGATACATTTTTACGTTTTTTGTTTGACTTTTCCATCATTGTCCTTTTTGATCGTTGACTGTTCTCTGAAGACCTTAAAGGTAAAATCATAGAAACACGGAAAAAATATCTAAGATCATCCCGTTCCAAACCCCCTGCCATGAGAATGGTTGCCAATCACCAGTTTAGGCTGCCCAGAGCCCCATCCAGCCTGGCCTCGAACATCTCCAGAGATGGGGCATCCACAGCTTATCTGGGAAGACTGTGCCAGTGACTCATATCTCTCTTGAGGAAAAATTTGCCCTGACATCTAACCTAAATCTCCCCTCTTCGAGTTTAAAGCATTTCCCTTGTCGTGTCACTATTGGACCACGTACAAAGTTGGTCTCCCTTCTGCTTACATACTCCCTTCAATGACTGGAAGGCTGTTATTTATGTTCTGCTTCCATCGTATTCCTGTCTATTCTGCTCCCATTCAGAAACAATTTCAAAATAATACAGGAGAGATGTTTCTACCAAAAAAAAAAAAAAAAGAATTACATTGTAGGTATCTGTAATGCCTAGAGGCAGTTGCTTGATGTTCCTTGAAGGAAACGTTAAATAACACAAAACCCGTGTGATTTTGCAACAGAAGTACTACCAAAAGTTATTCACTTTATGCTTCCGTGGTACTGTTACTCAAATCATGCACAGTCCTGTAGTGACTTCAAAATTAGTAGATGAATATCAAAATCATGTTTCAGTTCTCAGAGATACATGCCAACAATTCTGATTTATAAGTTGTGATTAGTGTTATACACCTAACCACGACAATTTAGCCACTCTAGACCTCTCCAACACAAGAGAGATTGATTATGTGACAGGCTGCCCTAATAAACCACAGTGACGTAGCTGAATATCAGACTTGTGAGGTATTTCTGTGAGAACTGTTTGATCCTCACTGACATCTCTGAGCAGGTGACAGCTGTCAAACTTGCTGAATTTTGTTGGAGTTGCATCTCAAAACTCTTCAGAAGGATCTATTTTAAAAAGGTCAACAGAAATGTAGAGAGATGCTGTTTTAATGAGGATCTTATAGTTCATTGGTTTATGATTATTCTTACAATGTCTTGGTATGGTAATGATACCTTGTTAATCTTTTAGCATCTATCCTTTGCAACAGAGTACTGTAATGGGGAAACTGTTGTACCTTCCCAAGTAGACCATGATCTATGAGACTGGCTGGTTAAAAGCTGTGCACGATGCGGGAAAACAGCAGATCAGAGCTTAATGCTTGCATCCAAGCCACCTTATGAGCATTTACATGAGATTCCTATCTCTTTAGGCTCCTTATTAAAGTTATCACCTATAGCAGCTGCTTGTTTTTCTCCGTAGATTAGAGTAGATCTCAGGAAGTCTATTCTTATGTTACACTGTTAAATGCCAAAGAGGTACCCAAAGGTGCTAGTGATTCCACTTATCTCCAATCCTTACATAATTCCTTTTAGGCATCAGGTCTTCCTTGTCTGTTGTTGATTCATATCTCACTAGGAGTGTGTCCTCGTGGGTGGCTGTGGGGACATTTTGTTCTTTGTGCCTTCCTTCCTTCCTCCTCCCCCTCCCCATCAAACTTGAATTCTCTGGCAATTCAGCTGTGATATCTCTTCATAGTGGCATCTTCCCAGGGACAGAACATGCTGTACACATTTGCAGTGTATTTAATAGAAATCAGCATTCACTCATATCATTACAGCAGTTCTGGGAGCAGGCTTTAAACGAAATGCTGAATCCCAAATATATCAACCTGCTTCACCCTGTGGCTTTTGCATTACAAATGCTTCCAGCAGCTGTGAGAGAAAAAGATATAAGATCAGATTCTGCCACTTGTACCAGGTTTCTCTTGCCCTTCGTATTAAAAATTCCAGTTATAAATAGTGAATTTGAATATGTGAATATGAATACCTTTATACTAATTTAGATAATGCAACTCCCCTATTCATCATCAAAATGACAAAACATGAGTTGATCACATTTCTAGGAACATTGTCTTTCTAAGAGACCCTGCTTCTGAAATTATGAAATAATTTAAAGATCTCTATTATCGTGTGGTACCCTATGGCTATTGTAAATACTGTGGAAGTATGAGGCACAGAAAACTGAGTAGGTGCTATGGTCTTTGCAAAAAATCATTAGTCAGGCTGAAATCAACACATAGACATCATCACTGTTGCTAGCGTGATCATATTCTCTTAAGCAGTGCTTAGAGATGTTTGTCTTCTGCACTATAGCTCAGTAACTGAAGCACTCTTCAGAGGCTGGAAGACCTGGATTTATAACTGGAAAATTATATAAGTTCTAACTACTGAAAGACTGCCAATACCAATAGTTTATGTGATGCCAGGAGATATGCGGGATGCCTTGAGACATATTCAATATAAAATTAGCTACTAATATTAGATCTGAGATGTGGATAATAGATGAAGCTAGTTAGTTAAAATATTATAATGAAAATTCTGTTTGGAGGGTATTGCTTTTTCATTGATAGGCTGTGGCAGCGCAGCAGAGGAGGGTTTGCATTTGCTGTGTTTTAGCTGCTGCATTTGCTGTGAACTGCTCTCATGGAGGAGCATTGTACCTTTCCAGTTCACTATGGCTGTAATACAAAGAAGCTTTTTTCGTAGGAGGCCACCTAGTGTTTGTTGAAGCTCAAGAAGCTCTTGGAAGTCTTGTCTTGATATCACTTAAAAAAGAACCAATGCCCAAAAGATGTATGGCAGGAAGGAGATTTCTGTTTGTGATTCTTTCACTGTTTGTACATCTGACTAGTGAAATGTGATTTTTCTGTTGCTTGTTTGTTTGTTTCTGATGTGATTTGTTTTTATTTGTTTTCAAATAAAATGGACTTTCGGATATTGAATACTTGGTTTGTACTTGTGGCATGCTCCTCTTATCAAGGCAACTTTGTCTTCACAAAATACTCTGGCCACTGTAGGATTCTACCTGAAAAGCAAAGAATAAATGCCTTTATCTTTGCTCCTTGACTTCTACGTTGTGTCTTCATGTGAATCAGACTGTGCCTCATGGTGTGTATATTCTGCTTTGAAACATTCCTCTAGCCGCTTCTGCCTTTCCCCAGTTGAGACTTCATTTGTTCTGTAACAAGAGCTGGATATCTAAACATCTTTATGGATCTCAGCACAGCTGTCCTAAGCTCTCTACATACAAGAATCAGATGTCCAATTTACATAAAAGCACCTTTCCTCCCCATGAATCTAAGGCAATTTTCCTTCATTTTCTACTGTTATTATAGGCAACTGAAGAAAACATGTTTCAAAATCCAACACTCTCTGTCATTTGTTTCAGAAATACTGTATTTTAGCCACCTATTAGTCTGAAGAAAAATGTAGGCATTAGTGGTTTGTTTTTGTTCTGAATCGGCTATTTAATATATAGTTGCACTGTACCATGTTTACCAGAATTCAGTGCCAAGTCTGAAATCACTTCAGCTTAGATGACAGGAGTCCACTCTTGTTTACACCAGTTTTACCCCAGCATGACTGCATTCAGTAGCAAGGCTTAGCTTCTGACTTCTATCAGGAAAAAGAGAGGAAGATTTGTCCAGGATATTAATTGCTATATTTTACTGCTATTGCATTCCAGTCCTTGTATTAATATTACATTTGGTACCATTATCTTTGATTAAGATTAAATCATCGATGGAAGTTAAGAGTTAGCCATTCCATGTAAAGGAATTTATTAAACTTTTTTCCACAAAGAACACAGTGTACAAGAAATACTGTCTTGAGTCTACTACATTAAAGTATTAATCCCTTTCCATTTTAATTCATGGAAATAACTGTGCAACTCTTTTGTTGAAAAACAAGTGGCAGGAAGTGAGGAAAAAGTGTGGGAAAAGAAAAAGTTTTAATTATAAAACACACTTCTTCCTCCTTTCTCCTTTTTAAAAGCCCTCCCTTTTAGGGAATTAAGCTTAGAAGCGCTGCCAAACCTGTAACCTTGACATGTATGGGACCACATGCATGGCTTATTCTCATGTGGTTGTAATAGATTGCCCTTCAGTAGTCTGTCCATTAGGAATGGTAGCTGGCATGATTTAATTTGCAAATATACACATAGAATGAGACTGATGGCAATGATTAAAACTGTAATTCTCTTCTACATCTTGGTTCTCAAGGATCTGAATGGAATTTTTGTCTCTAGAAATAAAACTTTCCTTGAAGCTACACTACCGAGAGATGGAAATACAGGAAGATTAATTTAGAGAAAGCCCTGAAATCTACAGCACATAAATTGCTGCATTAAAAAAGAGATGGCCAACAGGGAGAGGGAGGTGATTGTCCCCCTCTACTCAGCTCTTGTGAGGCCCCATCTGGAGTAATGTGTCCAGGTCTGGGGCCCCCGGCACGAGAAAGACGCAGAGCTCTTGGAATGAGTCCAGAGGAGGGCCACTAAAATGGTCAGAGGGCTGAAACACCTCTCCTGTGAAGAAAGGTTGAGGAAATTGGGCTTGTTTAGCTTGAAGAAGAGAAGGCTGCGGGGAGATTTCATTGTGCTCTTGCAGAACTTCAAGGGAGCATATAAACTGGAGGGGAAATGGCTGTTTACATGGGTTGAAAGTGATAGGACAAGGAGGAATGGTTTCAAACTAAGGTAAGGTAGATTTAGGTTAGATATTAGGAAGTATTTCACACAGAGGGTGGTGATGCACTGGAACAGGTTGCCCAGAGAGGTTGTGTATATCCCATCCCTGGAGGCACTCAAGGCAAAGCAGTATGTGTCCCTGGGCAAAGTGGTCCAGTGGTCAGTGAGCCTATCCATGGCAGAGTGGTTGAAACTAGATGATCTTTGAGGTCCATTTCAACACAGACCGGTCTATGATTCTGTTATTCTATTATTATTTGTGCCTTTTTTAGAAGTCCTGAGCCTTTCCTCCATATTATGCCAAAAATTGCACTATCCATCTATTTCTAACAATGTCAGTACAAAAGTGAAGAGAGGACCATGGTTCTTGAAATGGATACCTTGAGAAACTCATGCAACACACCAAGAGTAGTGTCAGTTATACTACACAAGCATCAAAACAGTAGGCCAAAGGATATAGGTACACTTACATTTGTTCTTGACAACAAACAAAGTGTTGAGTGGCTTTGTGAAAAGTGTAAATTTTACCAAAGCGTATTTATGATCTCATAGCATTCCTTCACAAGCTTTATCCGAAAATAAAGCTCAACATAAGATTCAAATAGCTAAAACATGGACTTTCAGTTTTGTTTTGAGATCATTGCAAGCTGTTAGCTGAAAACTCCTGTTACTCTTCTATACTGACTGCTACCTTGAAGATTTTATTTCAGCTACCACCTGGACTTGTCTTCTGTTTCATGTACACAGTAAAATCTTACCTCTTCTCACATATTCCACATGATCTTTTGCAGAGTTAAACTCGTGACAGTTGCTTACTGAGAGCTATGCTATGCTGAATTGGCCAAAGGGCTTTTGATACTTGAGCACTGCTTCCAGTTGCCTCAGATAGTTATAGAAACTCACATCTGCCTGCAAAATCTGTATGGTGATGTTCTAAACGTTGTATGAACAAACCTTGCCTTTCAGATTTAGCTGGAGATCTTGAGAAGATGGAGAACCTGTCGTTCCTTTCAATACGTTATTTCTTGGTCTAATCATCTTTACTGTAGTTTTCTAGCTGATTTTCATTTGCATTTATTTGGATTTCAATTCCAACAACTGCTCCTTGTTACTTCTTTAGTATCTTCTATTTCCTCTCTCTGGTGGTATTTATCAACCATAATCAAGTTGCTTCTGAGTTATCTTTTTTTATTTTTTATTTTTTGTAAATGAAACAGATTGCACTCATTAGATTTATTTGATTTATCCAACTGTCGCTTTTGATCATAAATTAGACTCATAAACTTTCTAGAGTACAGACCATCTCTTGGAAACGTTTGTCCATAACATCTAGCACAGGAAAGTATGAATCCCTAATGGAGGCTGAGTTTTTTGATAAGTTTTGGACTTGTTAACATTAAATTAGTAAAGCTGCTGTTGAAAGTTTATTTTCCTTAGAAAATATGCAAGAGTTTATGTAAAATTTTCTCATCTACCTTATTTCTTTCAAGCCTACAGTCTCACTGCATTATGTATGGTGAAATAAGTGCCTTCATCACAGCCAAACTATGATACTTCTTGGTGAATCAGCTACAAATTAACTCAAGCTCAGTTCATTTCAGTGAAGTAAAATCTAATAACTGGTGATGGTTCCAGTTTCTTAATGATTCAGTTCTTATCTCATTTAAATCATTCATACTTTCTCAGATGTAAAATGCATGTATTAGAATTTAATCATTCTCCATCACTGGGAAAGGATTTTTTATATTTTTTTTTTACCATTATAAAGTAGATTTTTGGAGTACTCTACTACAGGTTTTCAATAAATATATGTGTGAATGCTTATAGCTGTGAATAAGCTCTTGACTACAGGAAGTCAGCAGGAAGTGTTCAATGCTTCAGAGCAGTGCTGCAGAGACAGTATTTTCTGACTTTCAGTTGATCATTCTATAATTAGAGAAAAACTTGTGAATTTTGCACCTAGAAAAATTTCCGTACAATACAGAGCAAAGAACAAATTAGAGAGACCAGACTCTGAGAGGATGTAAATTTAATCATTTGTATTAGTGGTACCATCTCAGTTTACAACAGCTGAGAATTTTGATAAAATTGGTAGGTTTTTGATGGGCAGCTTTTTAAGGGCTTCTTTTTAAGAGCTGCCTTTTAAAATCCCATGAGACTAAGACTTCTGATACTCCAGAAGCATGGAGGACTCAACTGATAGAGAGGTCAAATCTCAATGTCTTTATCTTTCTAAAAATGATTGGAAGCTTCTCTGTTTGGCTGTGCAGCCTCAAGCAGCAGAGAGATTAAGGTGAAAGCTCTGATCTTACTGAAAAGTCAATCTTCCAAAATGAACAGTATTGTCCAAACTTAAGACATATTTGTCACCACCCACCTAAATATACTTCATGTAGCAAGTAAGCAGGGAGCCCAGTGATTCACAGGGAGACATCATTAATTTCAACAGCTATATCATCAGCATTTCAGCTGGGTCAGCCTTACTGTAAACCGAAGAGTAAAACCCAGAACAGAATATGGAAACATTTGTATACTGATCTTTTCAGTCTGCTGTTCTTGCTCCTACTTTAGTTTAGACAGAATACTCATAATTAACAGCTAGAAAGAGGCCAAAGGAAAGGGATTAAAATGATTTAGCAGAAAAAAAAATAAATAGTTGTGTAGCTGAGAGAAAACCTGTGAATGAATCACCAAACTACAGAAGCACTTAAAATCTTTGGTTGAACTAATGTACCATATACAGGCTGGTGCTTATGGTTCCAAACCAATAAAACAAAACTCTCAATATTGTTGCTTTCTATTTTCCTCGCAGAAGCTTTGTTTGAAAGGGTAATTTATGCTTTTGCTTTTTATTTTTTTATTATTAATATTATTTCACGCATTTCTTTGGTGTAGAAAGACATAAAATCATGCAATAATAGCCATGCCTTGATAAATGCTCTGCTTTTAAGGCTAGAACATGGAATAGAAATATTTAATCTACTACTAAGGGGAAAGAGGAATGATTCAATTCCTGGATTGAGTAGACAGGTGTATTTCTAATTTGTCAACCTTCAGCAATTAGGTGGACATATTTTTCTAAATTGTTTTGATCAAATTTCAATGTAAATTTTGTGATTGTTGCAGAAATGTAATTAATTCTGTAAGCTTAATCTGAATAAACATACAAGTTGTACTCATTCAGACTTTAAATTATATAAGAAAGCAAACATCCTTAATTAAAATATATGAATTTTCTGGGAAATCTATTTTTAAACCAGAGTTGTATATCAAGGGGTGAGTTGCTAATTCTTACAGATTTCTTCTTCAGTTCTCGACAGTTTGCATGTGAATCTATTCCTCTCATGTTAATTAGCTATAATGCTTATATTTTAAGATAATTTAATTCAGTACAGAGCAAACATCACACAGTATTGTGCTAAATGTAACCTTTCCCTTCTCCTCTCTAGTTAACATTGATTTGTCTTTATTTTTTATTCATTTTGCGAGCACTTGCAAACAGATAATATGTTGAACTGACTATTTATATAGTGTCTAATAGAAAGGGCTCTGCACTTCTCCTGTTTTCATAATAAAAGTATTATTAAAATGAAAAGTTTTGTCTTCTCAGATAGATGGCATAGAGGCTTTATCTCCTTCTGTATAAGGCTTCAATTACTGACCAGCAAGAATGAAAATATTTATCTCCTTCTATTTGTCCCTGTGCCACCCAGAACTCCACAGGAGCATTACAGTTCTGGTTCACAATGGCTTCAAGTGATTGCATTTGCTGGCATATGTAAAGGCATTTGTCATTCTTTAGGACCTTCAAAATATTTACCTTAGTGCTGCCAAATAGGGGTTGATTTTCTTCACTCAGTGTTCTCTTCATGACATTTTTAAGGGCTAATATATTTGCATTCTACCTTCCTTTAACATATCTGATCTCATTTGGATCATGGATTCAAACTACGTGTTGGGGGGAGATGAGGGTCACAGGGAAGATGTGCAGAAAGTTCATAAACATCACTTGTAGAGAACCAGACTGAAAACACCCAGTCACTGACTCACTTCTACTGCTTAAATGAATAGGTATTTCACTGTTTTACCCAGGGTCCTTGATTCTTGCTGTGAATTTCCACTCCATGTTCAATATTTTTACATTGGAGTGGAGGTCCTAGAGATATTTCGGCATATTGCTTTCAAATTTAGGTTCTGATGCTGTGAAACATATTTTGGTCTATAGCTACATCCGTGAATATCCAAACTGGCAAAATTCCCCTTTTCTTTTTTGTAGTTTCTTAAAACAAATATTTGTCATAATGAAACTGTGTCAAAAAGGAAAGCATTAGGAAGTGTTAGAATCTGTTTACTCCCCTCTTGCTAAGTCTGTAAGTAGGCCAGCTTGCTTTTTTTTTGTTAGCCTGAAAGAGGGACTGTTGTCTCTCTCTTAGCCATGAGATCATGATAGTCTATCATTTTTTAGTACTACTTTTACATTGAACCCTATGATTTCCAGTTAGTCCAGAATATGCATCAAAGCTTCTATTATTTTCACTGCAGGCTTTTCTGCTAGCTTTAGGACTCTAGTAAGAGTTCAGTAGTTCACTGCAAAAAATCACAGTTGAAGTAGGCATAGGCTGTCTAAGCCACACTCTGCCAAATGTATCACAACCCAGAAACTAAATAATCTTTGGTCTGTTGAAATAGAGTATAGAACAAAAACAAGAAGGGAAACTATAAACTCAGGTTTTAAAAACTGCAAGATTTACAGGACTATATTTGATCCTGTTCTAACCACTAAGCTGATAGATGTGCTGTGTAATTTTCTTAGGCCGTGCATATTTTTTTTCCTGTTTGCCTAGAAAATCTGTCCGTTAATGAATCAAAATGGTAAAGGCATACAAATTGATGGGTCTCTCTGATCTACTGATTAATTATAATTAATTCTACAGCAAAACTGATCAGTCAGTGCTGTTCTCCATTTTGCATTCCTGAGGAAATATTGAAGAAATGTTATTGCTTTCCCATGTTTTTTCATTAGTTTTCTATTCCCTGTCAAGGCTCAATGGTGCATGTTTGCATTATATTGAAATTGTTTTTTTGGAACTAAGGGTTATCCTTTAGAACTACTGCTAAGAAATCATTCCAGCAGGTATCTGCAGATCTAGATAGAAAACCAGATGCTACATTTCAAATACTGAAATTTAAGGTTAGTTAGCTATATGAGATAAGGTCCAGTTCTAGGTGATCTGGCCACTCAATTACTCATTTGAACAGAAGGCCTGCAGATTAATAGCAGATACTGAAATTAGATCTACTTCTTTTAAATGTCCTTAAAGGAAAAAAAAATCACTCTAAGGACATGGAAGTAGAAATAGTGGGGACATTAAAAAGAAAATACTACAAAATGCTTATAGAATAAGTATTCTGTGAAACACTGATTTTGTCTTAATTACAACCATTAAAGTAGTGTTTGATCTCCCTGTAAAAGTAAACTAAATTTATTACTTCAAATATTTGATATGTAGGCTGGATATTGTTCATAGAATTGCTATGTCAAAGAAGGCAGTTCTGGGAGCTGTAGGAATACAAGATGGTGCCAGATTCTTTGGCAAAGTCTTCAGTGTTTTGCATTGTTATATATGAAGATCTCTATTCTTGTTTGAAGTATACCAGTTGAAAGTCAGTAACTTGGCACCTTTATCTGTTTACGTGGAGATCTATAACTTAATTCAAAGATACTTTTATGGAATACTGTATTTTCTTTCCAAATCTATGGTTTTGCTGGACTGATAGTGTGCACATTCCTTTATAGCCTAAAAATACTTAAATTGCAATGATTAAAAATCCTTTTCTAAAAAACTAAAATTCTTATCTTCTTCTCAATTAAAAATAAAGTAATTGTGCAATTTTTTTGAATTTCTTAATATGTGACATAAATATCACTTTGCAATAGTTTCTGGGACACCAGTTATATTTGGGAAAGCCCATGAGCATACAAACGTCCAGGTGCCAACTTCTGTGAACTTCTGTAGCCCTCTGCAAGGCTACTCTCAACCTCCTTCATCCCTCTGCACTGATGTTTGGGACTGTTGTGACCCAAGTGCATGACATTCTTCTTGTTGAACTTCATGAGGTTCATATGGGTTCATGGTTCTCCTAGTTGAACAAGCCCCAGCCACCAAGCTTCTGCTCACAGACCACATTCTCCAGCACCAAGTATCTTTGTTACCTCCACTGATCTTCCAGTTTATTGATGTTAGATCAAAGATTCTAGACAAAGTTCAAATGATTTCATAGGGTAGGCAGTTGGATCACTCAGTTTAAATATTTTAATTGGGGTTGCTTAGGCAGAGATTCATCGTGCTGAACTCAGTTTTCAGAGAGAGGAGAACAGATTGTACATTTGACTGACTAAATTGGGAAAGAGGGTAGAATTACAAAAGCAAGGCTCAGAAGTTCATGCATACAAAAGTCTGATGTGTTCCAAGGAGACGTGGATTTTTTTTATTTGTAATGCTATTTTTTTATTCTTACAGTAAGTTGTTGCATTTTCGCAAATGCATTTGGATTTGGCACTCATCTGCATGTTGTCAATTATTTTGCAGTCCCTCAAAATTATCTGTGAATCAATAATGAAATTCACAGCTTTTATAGGCTGCCAGATTAAAAACAAAACAAAACAAACAAACAAACAAACAAAAAACACCACAAAAACAAACAAACAAAAACCAAACAAAACATCACACAGTTTGCACCATGCCTGCCTGTGAAAGCAAAGTCACATATTCCTTTGCGTGGAGAGAGTAATCACTGTAAAGTTAAAGTGTATGCAATTTCCAAATGCCAAATTCTATAGAGAGAAAAATATTACTTTGCTTTGTGCTTTTCAGCTAGCTGAGGTCCTCTTATATGACAGGCCATAATCAATAAATCATGTGCCAGTTGTGCTGATTCTGTATGTCAGGTCATATCTCTCCATTTCAGTTTCCATTTTCTTACAGGGTATTCACTTCTGTTCTATTGTCATAGCTTTCCACTTTCTCAGTGTCAATTTAAAAGCTGTTATTTTTAAACCAAAGAAATTACAATCCACCTGTCCCTCCACAAAAACAAACAAAAAACAAAACACACACACACACACACAAAACCCACAGCTATTCCATTGGCCTGCTTCAGAGCAGGGAAATGGAGAGACAGATCCTCTGCCTGAACATCAGATGCTGTGATACACCAAGGAGGCTGTGTGAGCACACATTGTAAACAGAGGTACCATGATGACAACTGTAAAAACTGAATGGTAACAGATTGTAGAATCTCAAACAAAGGTTCTTATGGTGAAAAAATATTTACTTCTCCCTTTCATAAGAAATTATTTACACATTCACACCAATATTTATATTTTTTAAAGGAAATTAATTATTTGACAAGCCCAATGGAGTGGGAATTCTCAGACTTAATATCAGAAATGTAGATCTAACACAGGCTGTTTATAACTAGCCAAGTTTTACACTCATTAAGTTGCTTCAAAATCATAGGTCAAGGACAGGTAAATCCCTCCAAGTGCCTGCACTAATTCTGGCTCCATATCCTAACCTTTTGATTCTCCCACCCTTCTCTTGGCTCCGGCATTCCCTGTGTAACTTCAGGAAAAGTCTAGCTTCTCTCTACTTTCTCTTTTTCAATAGTAAAGGAGAGATGCTGATAATTGCTTGCAACTCTATTTTGAGTATTGATTACAACAAAGTTTTGCCTAGTGGTTATTAGTTGTGTGTTTTCAAAATCATAAAGAAGACATTTAGAGACATACTGCAGTTCCTAAGTACAATAATTAGGGACTTTGAAATTAATAGCATATTTATAAACAGCAATGCTGGTTTATTTTGCTGCCAGTAATGCCATTTTCACCAATGCAATTTTTATCAGTACCATGAGTGGACATTCAGACAATAAAATAACCTGGAAAAAAAAACTTTTCTGGATCTTTCAAGGACTATCTTTCAAATAAGGTTTGCAATTGGTGAATTACATTGATGTGATCACCTCCAGTGATTCGAAGTGACTGTGATGATTCAGCTTGAGGCTGACAAACATGGAGATGGGTGGCAGTCTGCATATTTTTTTTCCATTTAACTTTGTTTTTTTTACTTTGTTTTTGTTGTTGTTTTTCACTCTGCACTGATTAGAGCTCACTTTATGCAGCCTGCCCATCTCTGTCTCAATTTTTTCTTAAAGCTCAGTTTTCCTGCTGGCATTTAAGTACTGGCTTCCACCAGTCCAGAAATCGAGCTTTGCAGCTTGAGCAGGTATTGCAGTTGGCTCAGCTATTATTGTTTGGCTTTTCCAATATATCCTGTTCCTATTTCCTAAGCAGTATATTTTATTTATTTTTTTTTTGAATGGTTATAAACAAGAAAGTATTCTTGTCTCATCCCCCAGCACCTGCTCAAAATCTGTTGTTTAGGGCAGGTAAGTCTTTGTCTACTGTCACAAAGCGTTGTTAGACTACCTGTACTCATAGTACTGACATTTCTGCAAAATCATGTGTTTTCATACTCCTGCTTATATCTTAGTTTGAATAACCTGGAATAATTCGCCGTCCTCTTGCTTATCAAGGCAAGCCTCATGGAATAAAGGTATGAAGTCAGAATGCTGGAGGACAACATTCAGGTCTCCCCCTATCTGGCCTGGGACGCTCTCATTTTTAAGTGCCTCCCTCAAACCCCATCTTGCTACAGGCACATCTACAAGACAGGTCATATAACCTTTCCTACCTTAACTTATCTTAATCAGAATTTGTATAATCTTATCCAACCTAATTTATCCTTACCTACCCCATCTCACTTCTTCTCCCTTGGAATACTGCTTAGTCATAGGCTAATATATTCTTTGCTTAGAACACATGTGATTATAGTTCATATGCACAACAGCTTGTTCAGAATACATTTAATGAACTGTTTTGGTGCAACTGATACAGGTCAGTGAAGTGTGCCATAGTCACTATCTTCTTGCTGGGTGAAGTAAACCAGATAACGGGACATGACAGGTAGTCACTCAAGATCTCAAAAACAAAAATGGCACTGGATGCTATTCTGGGAAAATTAATTTCTCTCCTTTACCTTTCTTTGCATGGGACTAAGTTTGCCAACCTGACTCCCATTGTATTTGAGACAGATTTTGGTTACTTAATGCAATAATTGCAACTTCAGTTGAGATCCCTGGATGAAAGAGGTCTACTTCATGGAGTATTCTATTTTACTGACTGCGGAGATGGGCTCTGCTCACACTAACAAGAATTACTACTTTTTTTGTTGTTGTTATCGTTCTGATTGATTTGCCTATGCTGTGAACATTCATATTTAATCCCAGCTAGACACCGACTACAACTAGTGAAAGTTTCCCAATTATATGTGAATTATGACTGTTAAAAAAAATTGCCTAGGGAAAAGAAAATATCCAAGGATTTTTCTTCCAGAAATTCAAGAGTTAGTTTCCCAGCAAGTTTTGAAGGGACTAAGGGACTTTGGACATTTTGAGAGGTAGAGTATGTACCAGATAGAACTGTTCTTTCTGTTTCATCTGTGAAAGTGATAGCATGTCAGAGAATGTCTGAGATATTACTGCATGAGATAAATCATTACCAGTCCTTCATTTCCTCCCTTGCTTTCTATAGCTAAACTCTCCCTGCCCCAAAAGAGAACCATTTGAGTTGGAAGAGACCCTCAAAGTCCAACTCTAGCCCAACTCCCTTGCAATGATCAGACACATACATTTAGATCAGGTTGTTCAGAGCCTTGTCCAGCCTGACCTTGAATATCTGCAAGGATCAAGCATCCATCACCTCCCTGGGCAACTTGTTCCAGTGCCTTACCACCCTTACCATAAAAAAAACTTCCTCATTACATCAGGTCTAAATCTCCCTTCTTTTAGTTCGACGCCATTCTTCCTTGTCCTATCACAGTGTACTATCGCAAACCGTTGACGTCACTACTAAAGAATCTGTCCCCTTCTTCCTCATAATTCCCCTTTCAGTACTAAAAGGATGCTATCAACTCTTCCTTAAGCCTTCTCTTCTCCAGTCTGAACAGCTCTAATTCTCAGTCTGTCCTCATACGGGAATGACGGTAAAATTTAATTAGTGAACACAGAACAGCATTGATATTTAAAAAAAAAAATGCAGAAATACAGTTGAACACCACAGTGTCTAGATTTTATACAGCAGGTTTGTAGGTAGTAAATCAGAAATCTCTGAAGAAGCACAAGTGATTCAAGGGAAAAAGCAAAATAATTTTGTGTGCCAGCTCAGAAATATCTCTACTCTGAGAGAAGAGATACCACAGGGCACCCAATGGGAAACAGCCAAATGGCTGGGTCTGAAAACATAAACATTCTAGAACTTACATTTCTTTACAAAAAGACTACTATAATATATGCAACACAAAACTCTTTGTTATATATCAGTAACAACTCTTCTAAAGGACTGATAAAGTTTCACTCTTCTCCTTAAGACACTTTGGCAAGCAGCAGTGCCATCGATCAAATTTATGTCATAGTCTTCCTTGACTTTTCTTCCCAAGCACTTTCTTATCTTTTTCCCTGTACCTGGGTAAGTAAGCCTTACCAAAATAACAGAACTCACTTAAATTTCCTTTTTAATGCTGGTATGGAAATGCTAATGGGAAATGCTAATAAAAAGCATCCAAATTGTAAACAGGGCAGTATGAGCTTCCTATACCCAAAGACAATGCAGTTTAATTCTCATGCTATACAATTTCAATATGTCATATTTCACACTCGTAATTTTGAGCACCTAACACCCTAACAAACTAGCTATCTTCTAGGTTGAGCACTCGAAATATATGTTCTGCATTATTGTCTTCAGGAAATGATACACAGTTAGACAGAAAAGCTTATTTAAAGATAACCCATTTTTTTATTTCTTAATATGTTCTTATTTATTAGTTGCTTATTTATTCTAACCATGTTGGAATATTCTAACCAGTATTACCATTTTCAATATTTCATTTCAATTTGTAGCTCACTATGTTCTGAAAATCAAAACCTCTTCTCTGATTTAAACATTCTAAGAAGAATGCTCATATGTATATTTACGCTGTGTAGTAGGCTGAGCTGATAACACAGATATTGATGTATTTCCACAATAAAGACTTGTTTTCCATGAGTAATGTGATCTTGCAGCCATATTCAGCAACTTTTGTTTTTCTTTACTATCTCCTAACTCTGCAGGATGTCTGAAATGTAGATTGTGTATAACACAGGCCGGTAACATACACTGCAGTCTTTGAGCCTGCCTAGCAAGGTAGGCTGCTGTGCAAAATCCTGGTTCAGTCAGAAGAATAAATAAGGAAAAACACAGTTCTGTGTTCTAGTGATTAGACTGAAAATTTGGGACAGGGCAGGGCAGGTTTCCAGTCAGGCATATTTATAAGTCCCATTAGAACTTAAGTGCCCTGTTGAATCCAAGCCTTAATTAGAAACTGTCCTTACTGAATGTCAAAATGTTCCTTTTCCCTTCATAAAACATTAACAACCACCAGAGATGAAGAAAATGGGCATCATAATTCCCCTCTGTCAGTATCAAGACTCCATTCCACATGGTTTCCTCTGTACTGGTATTCAGGGAGACATACAGAGCTCAAACAGGGCAAGTATATTCTTCTTTTCCTTTTTTATTAACAATACTGAACACCAAATTCAGAATTCTCAGTAAGAAATCTAAAACACTAGAAAACTGCACTACACACAACAAACATAATAAAAATAACTAGTCTCTCTGAATCTGATAAATTGTTAGTGGAAGTGATATTAAATACTTCTACCTCTATAAAGATGGCCTTATGGTATAAGCAATTTTCCTGTAATAACAATGTCAAGAAAAAAACACTGTGATTTTATAACATAGCTTTGCTGCTATGAATGTGTTATCCTTTTCTTTAGTTATAGCCTTGAATGAATTAGTGTAAGGAACTTATTCAAAGGTACAGAACTTTCTCAAGCACTTCACTTAGGTGAAAATCATAGAATAATAGAATCATAGAATCCTTTTGGAAGAGATCTCCAAATGCCATCCAGTCCAACTCACCTGCAATGAACATGGACATCCACAACTAGATCAGGTTGCTCAGGACCTGGTCCAGCCCTACCTTGAAAGTCTCTACGGATGGAACATCAATAACATATCTGGGCAAACTGTTCCAGTGTCACACCACTCTCACTTTAAAACACTTTTTCCATATATCTGACTGAAATCTACCTCCTTTGAGCTTGAAACCATTTCCCCTTTTCTATTACCACAGATCCTGCTAGAGAATCTGTCCTCTTCTTCCCTGTGGCTCCTTTTTAGGTACTGATAGGCTGCTCTCAGGTCACCTCACAGCCTTCTCTTCTTCAGGCTGAATAGCCCCAGCTCACTCAGCTAGTCTTTGCAGGAGAGGTGTTCCATCCCTTAGATCATTTCTGTGGCCCTTCTCTGGACGCACTCCAACAGGTCCATGTCTCCCCTGTACTGAGGACTCCACATCTGGATGCAGTACTACAGGTGAGGCCTCACCAGTGCAGAGTAGAGGGGCAGGATCACCTCCCTTGCCCTGCTGGCCATGCATCTTCTGATGCAGCCCACGATACGGTTGGCATTCTGGGCTGTGAGGTCACATTGCTGACCCATGTCCAGCTTCCCATTCACAAGTACCCCAGGTCTTTTTCTAGAGGGCTGTTCTCACTCCTTTCACCCCCCAGTTTGTACTGGTAATGGTACTTGCCTCAACTCAGGTGCAAGACCTTGCATTTGGATTTCTGAACCTCATGAGATTCACCTGGGCACTCTGCTCAAGCCTGTCGAGGTCCCTCTGAACGGCATCTTATCCCTCTGGTGTGCTGACCACAATCCACAGCTTGATATCATTGGCAAACTTGCTGAGGGTGCACTTGACCCCAGTGTCTATGTCACTGATGAAGATATTAAAGAGTATTAGCCCCAGCGCTGACCCCTAGGGGATACCACTCCTCACCAACCTCCATCCATACACTAAGCCATTAACCACCACTCTTTGGACTTGATTCTGCAGCCAGTTCTTCATTTGTTAACACTCCACCCACCAAATCCACAGCTTTCCAATTTGGAGAGAAGGATGTTGTGGGGCACTGGGTCAAAGACATTACTGAAGTCCAGATAGATAACATCAGTGGCTCTTCCCTTGCCCATTGGTGCAGTGATACCATCATAGAAGGCCACTAGGTTGATTAGGCAGGTTTTGCCCTTTGTGAAGGGTCAAAATACATCATGGATTAAAAAATTACTTTCAGCTAGTCTAAATTGAAACAGCCCTTTTGAAATGATCAAAAATCTTTTTGTTTAGACTGGCTAAGTATGACGACTATTAGTTAATATTTTTAAGCCCATACAGCAATACAATTTACTTTACCATCCCACCAACTGTGTTCAGTAGGAGCTATAGTTTGTTGATGCCCCAAAAAGTAAAGTTCTTTAAAATCACTTTACAGTGAATTCCAAAGTACAGGAACAATACAAATTAGTGACTATTTTTTGAAAACTTGATCAATTTGGTTCAGGTACAACCTCCAGAAATGGTAGCTATGTAAGACAAAAGACAGTGATCAGCTTGCCAATAGGATGAATAGTATATTTCATTGTTTTATTGATCTAAAATATGACAAAAGGAATAATTAAGAGTACGTTTCACTTGACAATGACTAGTATTATTCCCTGCTCTCTCTTTCAAATTAGGACCTTTTAATTAGCTTTTGAAGCAGCTGCAATGTGCAGTTTAAGAATATATTTTCTTCAGAGCATAAATTTTTCACCAGAAATCATGTTGTAGCTACCTTAAAACTGGTTGGATAATTTGACCTTAATTCACTGAATAATTTCAGCAGGGCATATGGAGAGAAGAAAAACACAGTTCCCAGCTAGATTCATGAAATAACTAGAGCAGAGATTGCTTCTCTGTTATCTGGTGACCAAGTGAGTGCTGATCAGCCTGTGAGGGATCAGTTCAGGTTCTTTATAAAACTGTTGGAGCTCTTCTCCCACTGCCCCTAAGGAAAGCCCTCCAACATCTCTGCTTTTGGTTATGTTTCTGTTGTCTCCTCTTGAAGCTGTGCTCCTTTGCATAAAATACTAATTTAAACAGGAACTAGGATCTAGGCAGTTTGTCCCTCAGGATTTTTTTTTTAGCACTAAAGTATACAGCAGAATGAACAATAAAATAGATATACTAAGCAGAGAAGCTTTTACAGGAGAGTGAGACGGACTTTCCTTATATATCCACAGTTTATGCACTTGGTGTCTACTGAGGATAAGATGTCCAAGTCTCTGTGCAGTCTGAACCAGCAGAAGTGTTTGAAACGAGTTTTTTCATGTCCTTTTAAGCTATTCTGAAATGTCCCTCAATCTCTCCTAATGATGCTGTCCCATTTAGTATAAAATATTTAAATGCTAATTTAGTCAGAAACTTATGAAACAGCTTCATGGTCACTTGAGATCATGAGTTTGACTTCCCTCCTGAAACGAATGAGTGGAGAACTGGGTTTCTCAATTTCCTAAAGAAGTGCTTTAAGAGCAATATCTTTCAGCACTTCTAGCACTGTTTCTTCTCTTAATTTTTAATACAAATTTTCAGATATAAGCGACTTTGTTTCAGATCTACAAAATATTTACCCTTATTCAATCATTACTTTTTAGCAGGAAAGCACATACTTTTGCATGCATACACTGCTTTTCATTTTGAGTCTCCATGAACATTTTTGTTTGGATATTTATTTATTTTTGATCAGCACTGAAATAACAATTTATTTAATATTGTACTTGAATTAGCTTTTCTAAATTAAGGAGATTTAGTTAATTAAGCAAAATACATATGGGTATTTAATAAAATTGAAAGTATTAAGCCTTTGTTTTGACCTTTGATTATTCAAAGTGTTATCAACAAATGAATGCCTGAGTCCTCTGAAAAACAAAACTTTCAAAAACCAATACTGGATCTGGTTCTCCTTAGGTAAAGGACAATTTCAGTCATTTGTGTAGGAAACAGGTCTTTGTTTGGCTTGTCCTCAAACTATGAAATGAACTCAGACAAGATTCCAGGCCTTTCAAAAGCATCACTACTTCTATTCCTACATGAAAGAACACAACTTGCCTTCTCTGACAAGAACAGAGACCAGAAGGCACCTTAAAACCACAGTTAGGGGGAAAAAAAAAAAAAATAGAGGAAAAAGCAAAAAAAGAAACCTGACTGAAGAAAAAGAAAACAAACATGACACAGATATTTTGTCCCCCACGATAAGATTAGAATGGAACAAACTATATAGCAGATGTTTGTTGTGGCACTTAATGTACTACTAGATGGTGCTCAGATGCCTGTGTCTTTCCAGAGGAAATGTATTATGTTTCTTGGCATGCTTGGAGACTTGATGTTACTAAAAGTCAAGCATTTCAGATGCAACAAACCAACCTGGTCCGAATTTTGGCAACTTGTTATTTCATATGGTGCAAATAATCATAAAATCAAATGGCATCTACTTATAATTTTATAGTAATTGCCTCTATAGCACTTGCCAGTTTTTCCATAATAACTTCATGTATAATTAGTACGCAATCTTCAGGCATAAATAACTCTCTAATTACTCTGTAATCTGTAATTATAATGTACTTGCAGACTAGTTATTTGCTTATTTGGACTTCATAAAATAGGATACCTTTCTGATAAAACACTGAAGGAGAATTACGTAGATTTTGTGTTTAGAGCTGTCAAAAGAAAGAAAACAAGATATAAGACAGTCATTGAAATTAGAAAATGTTTATGACAATGGATGATAAAAGAGAAGATGTAGATTAAAGAAAAAAAAACAACCCAAAAATATACAAAATTACTGTCAACAGTTCACTGGCCAGTTCAGTCCATTTCCATGACTAAAAGGGCAGGGGGTCCATGGACCAATGCCCCAGGAAAGAGGAAGGAGAAAAAGGAAGAGGGCAGGGAGATGAGCCTAAAAAAAAACCAGCAGCAACAATCTGAGGAAGAAAACTAATTTACTAAATAAGATATCAGAATGCAAAATTACAAAACATAGTTGGAATTGAAGCCAATAAATCAAATAAAATGAGATAGAGAGTGCCCAAAAGACAAAGGCCTTATGCTAACACTGAAGGCAGGGTGGCTAGGGAAACTTCACTGCTGAGATGATCAGCAAAAGATGAGGTCTTGGGACTTGTGTGCAGTTTCATCTTTCCCTCTGTGTGCAAACAGGAACACAAAGTACTCTGGAGTATGTAGCTCTCTTCTGAGGGACAGGCAGACAGTAGACTTGGAGCAGTAACTCTTTAACTCCCAGTGCCTCACATGATGTTATGATGTGTAATATCAGTAACAAAAAATCATAAAACCATGGCAAACATACAAAAGTAAACAAGTATTTTTCTTTTTCCTGTGAACTCAGGAAACAAGGCATAAGGCAGTATTTTGTTTCATCTTTCTTTTTCTGGTCTTCCTTTCCCTTCATTTCTCCTCCCCTTCCCCTTTTCTCTTTCCCCTTCCCCTTCTTCTCCTTTTTCCTCTTCCCTTTCTCTTCCCCTTCCTGTGAATGGTGGGAAAAAAAAGAATAATACTTGTTGTTAGATAAACATCTCAATGGTAAGAAATGCATGAGATGCTAGATCTCAGGAGAAAAAAGACTCATGAAAAAACTTATAAATTACAGACCCCAGATGACAGTAAATCTTAGATAAATGAGCTGGTACATGACATTTCATTTGTGACAGCTTTAAAACTGTGATATTAAGATAATGCTAAAACACTTTCAATTTCCTAGAATTATTATTTTTCAGAACTTTTTTTTGACATACAGAATATGTGAATATTACCCTTTTGCATATTGCTAGCAAGTTTGCCTGTGTTTCTACAATGATGTAAAGTGCACCTTACAATTTTTAGTGTTCTACTCTGATTGTCACACTTTGATATAGAGAGTAGAACACCATTGTTCTCAATCTGGCAAAAATACGTAGCAAGAGATATTATTTGACTTGAAATTGGTCTCTATTGTGAAACTTGAGGGGTTTTCAGCATTTCTTTAACATCTGCTGACTGATCTGCCAGCTTATTTTCTTTCCTTCTCAGTAAAATTAGCACAGATAGACAAATTAAAAAAGACAGAATGACAAAAACAGAGATAGAGAATTTTTTCTAAGTTGGAAATAAAACCAGAGATGGAATTCTGAAGAATAATTCTTCATATCAAGTATCTAAAACAAAACATCTCTGGAATTGAAAGAAAATATATTTGCTTTTCCTTTATTTCATAGAATTGCATAATGGGTGAGGATGTGAGGAACCTCTGGAGATCATCTAATCCAACTCCTCTACACAAAACACAATCAGCTAGTAGAACTTCAGAGGCAAACCTAGTTGGATCTTGAATACCTCCAAGGATATAGATTCCACATCCTCTCTGGGGAACCTGTGCCAGTATTTAATATCAAACTGAAAACAAATTTTGAAAATTCAGAATTACTGTTGTGAAACTGTCAATTCAGCCTTACAGGGTAAAAGAATCTTGTTTCGAAGGCCATTTTATATTTTAGCATGATAAAATATTGATATTCTGATAACAGAAGTGTATTCTGTATTGTGGATAGTCATGTAAGAATAGATGAATTTATCAGAAATTGTAGAATTATAGAATGGTTTGGATTGGAAGGGACCTCGAAGATTATCCAGCTCTAACCCTCTGCCCTTGGCAGGGTTGCCAACAACTAGGTCAATTTAAAACTGTGCCCCTTGTCCTGTCATTATCAGAACATGTAAAAAGTTGATTTCCTTCCTGTTTATAATCTCCCTTCCAATCAATATTGGAAGGCCATAATGAGGTCTCTGCAGAGACTTCTCATCTCTAGGCTGAAAAAGACCAGCTCCCTCAGACTATCTTCCTAGAAGTGCTGCAGCCCCTATAGACCTGCTCTGGAACTGCTTGAGCATTACCTTAGATAAGAACATAATTTCTAAACATACCTTGATACTAATTTATTAATAAGGAATGGAGAAGTTCTAATAATGCCACTGAATTACATTTACTTGTAATTGTGTGGAATAAATCTAATTTTATTCACAATTATATTTTTAGTAGAGAAAAACTGCTAAAATGCATAATGTAAATCACGGTACAGAGACAAGTGAATTCAAAGACTAAGTGGAAAAAAACTATATATAAAGTTAAAAACAAAGAGAAAAAATGATGAATCCCAAAGCATTGCTCTTTTTTTGGGCTGATATATTCTTTGTTGCTGTTGTTTGTTTGTTTTATTTTGGTTTGTTTGTTTGCTTGCTTGTTCATTTCTTTTTAGAAGTCAAGTTATCCTAACATTACTTACCACTCAGTAGCTTTAGTAACAAACAATATCTGGAATATTTTGGTAGGCAGATGTCTTGTCCTGAACTCATTGAGATAACAAGTCTCCAAATGCAAAGCAAATTCTCCTGCCATAGTCACAATAACACCCGACACGACATCATGCTTGTGAAAAGCAGGTATATTTAATTGTATAAAGGAGGAGCTGAGACATCTTCATCAGTATAATAAATTAAAGTATCCTTGAAAGAACAGGGATTTTAACATCAGCTACAGTGGCTGTTCAGTCCTTGTTTCAAAATTCCTTTTTGATTTATATAGATAATTAAGTTTCTGACAAAAATAGAGACAATGGCAGAAAAGAACATCAAGATTCTGCTCCACAGTTGTCTTTTTTTATATGTAGGTTTGCAGAAGTAAATATTCACTTTGAAATACTATTGATATAGTACTTGAACCACTGAGAAAGATAGAGCAGACTTAGGTTATTATTCACTGTAAATAAAAATGACACATCTTGAATCTGTACAAGTTCCTTTTAAACTAATAAAACTCTTTTAGTTGATCAGAATGTAATGAAAAAGAGATCAGATGCTTCATGAGTCACTTCTTTGTTCCTGGTGAGTATTTAGATTGCAACTCTTGACTAGGATAATTTGTCATGATATGTTGGTGGTATGAACATGAGGTTTTCTGGGTAAAAAGGAGGAGGTGAGCCAGATGAAGTCTGAGAAAGACAGAAGAAGTTGACAGCCCTGGCAATCGATGGCATATTTAACTTCAGAAGAGAACTGTGATACTGTTACCAAGATTTTCTACTTCTAATGTAATGCCACCAATCCTTCAATGAAGTTTATCATCAGTCTTATGCATGTCTATGTACATGGCTGTGTTTCTGACAGGATGGCCACCAATTACACACATTTTGAACTCCTAATATGCTCTAAGTGAACCTGCAATGCATAGTTAGCACAGTTTCTGAAAGATGGAAATAGGTCTGATTCTTAAGCCAATTCTCCAGACAGTTTAAGTCCATGGAATTGAAAGAGTAACGGAATTTATAAAATAAAACTGAATGTAAAGTGTCAAAATAGTAATTGGGGAGTGAAAATTAGGTGGTTATAGAACATATTTTACACAGATTCTATTCCATTTCAAATGTTACTGCTTCTAAAGAACTATAATTGAGCAATTATGAAACAAAGAAGAGAATGATCATTTGTGTGTGAGTGTTATAGAACAATGATAGACCATTAATTGAAACACTAATTACCTTTCATAAGTGTTTTACGAGGCAAATGGTTTCTAACTTCATGCTAGAAGCAATACTCAGAGCCTTATTTCCATTAAAGCTTTTTGGTTGAATTACACTATTGTTTATAGCTACTCTAACTACCCTCAGTCTGCATTGTTAGGTATTTGTTTCTGTACCTTTCATTTATTTCTTACCACAATGTAGAAATGTTGCATTATTTCCTGCCTCTTCTACTCATACTGCGTGGGTATTTACTCTGATTGTGGTCCTGTTATGAGTATGGATCCTATAGTTGGAGTAGAAGAAGCTGTTCTAGTGGAGTCTGCTAACGTAAACATACCTCATAAGCCTACTTTCATGAATAACTGTTTGCAAGTATTCACTGTGAAGGTTCCAGGACCAGTCCAGTGAAAGCAGAAAACATTTTAAAATAAATATTTACTAATATTTAGTGAGAATGTGGATAAAAAGCAGAAATTTTTGAATTAAATCTATCTTTCAGATAAGAAATCATGGGTTATATTAATGCTGTTTATAACATCAACTTAATCAGATTTATTTTTTTATTTTTTTAATGACTTTTCTTTATAGAGAGAAAAGAATACTGCATGCTCAGAATAAGTGAACTTCTTTGTAACTTGTGAATATTCTCTTTGTCTCTGCTAATACACATTGCTCTCTGAAGCTAGGAAATTTGTCAAATGGTAGTCTTGGCATCTGACTCGCTATTATTTCATTTTATTTTATTTTTAAGCGTCCCAAGAACCTCAAAACTGAATGTAAGTTTGGATTATACATAATCTGTTTCTTAGAAACATAAAGATGTACGGATATTTTAGATACCTTACATCTGTTTTTTTTTTTTTCTGTGAATGTATATGCAAATTAATGTTTTGTGTATATGTTTCATGGTGTGTCTTGTATAAAGTTCTAACATTGCTGGATTTTAAATGTTCTCTATTCTTAATTGTTATGTACTTTTTTAGTTAATTATATAAAAATGCCACATTGCTTTTTTTTTCTTTACTGACATTAAAAAACTCCAAATCTGGTGGACCTGACTTGAGTAGCTGTGTGTCTTAAGACTGTTCTAAGGAACTTACTAGTGTTACAGAGAACTTCCTATTATTAATTCATTGTTGATAAATGTACAAGATCACAGAAAGGATAATTGCTTAGTCTCATGAATAGGAAGTGACTGAGAAACTAGTAGGTGTATTAATAACATCTGAATGAGGAATAACTCATGAGTATTAATTTCTGCTCAGCAAAGTGTTTATTCTGTAAGTAAAGGTTGAATATCTATCACATAAAACATTAGTTCAGAGTTACAAATAAGTGGCTTATGTTAAGAATGTTTAGCAGTAAGTAGATCCTAGGAAAAGTCTTGACAGGACTTATCACGCCACTGAGAATACTACTATGAGCTTTATTATACACTGCCTCTAAGAGAACAGTGAAACAAGGATACTGGCATAATTTGCTTGGATCAAAGGAGTTGGAGAGGGAGATAATAAATGTACTTTGCACTATAATTTACAAATGTATTTTAGAAGATCAGTGGTAAGATGAAGGCCTCAGGACATACCTAGCCTAATATGTAGTAAGACGGAACCTGGGGAAGGGCTGTCTATGTAACAAATACGTGTCACTTAATAAGAATGCTCATAGGAGTGCTTAAGAAAACTTAGACTAGGCCTCTAGACTTATTCTTAACGGCTGGGAATGCTAATGGTATGATGGGATGCACTGTAATGTAGTGGTGGGGTAAGCAGATTTAAAGTGTTTTGACTCTGGCTCATGAGACATCCCACTAGACCAAAGGCAAGCCTATATTTCACAGAAAATCATAGAATCATAGAATATCCAAGAATGGAAAGAACTCTGAGACCAACCAATCAATCATCCACCAATCAGAATTAGTTCCCACTATAAATGTCCCTCTGTACAACATCTAAACATTTCTTTGAACAATTTCAGGGACAGTGATTATACCACCTCCCTTGACAGCCCACTCCAACACCTGACCACCCTCTCAGAGAAGATTTCCTAATGGTCCAATTGAATCACTCCTGGAGCAACTTGGGGACATTCGCTCTAGTCCTATCATTAGCTACACAAGAGGCCAACTCCCATTTCGCCACAACCTCCCTTCAGATAGTTGTAGAGAGCAATAAGGTCACCCTGAAGTCTTCTCTTCCCCAGACTGAACAATCCCAGTTTCTTCAGACACTCTTTATTTGGCCTGTGCTTCATACACCTCACCAGCTTTGTTGTCCTTTTCTGAACATGCTCCAGGGCCTCAGTGTTCTCCTTGTAGTGAGAGGCCCAAAACTGTACACAATACACAAGGTGAGGCCTTGCCAGAACTGAATACAGGGGGATGATCACCTTCCTGCTCCTGCTGCCTGCACTATTTCTGATACAAGTCTTGGCCACCTGGACACACTGCTAGGTCACGTTCAGCTGTGCATCAGTCAGTACATGCAGATCCATTTTCTCTATGCAGTCTTCCAGTCACTGTGCACCAAGCCTGTAGCATTGCCTGAGGTTGTTGTGGCCAAAGTGTAGAACCTGTCAGTTGGATTTGCTGAACTTCATCCCATTGGCCTCAGCCCAGATATCTAGACTGTCCAGACCTTTATATAATAAATCTGAAAGGGAGTGGGGAAAAACAACAACAAAAAACACCACTCATTTTTCCCAGGGGAAAAAAAAAAAAAAAAAAAAAAAGAACAGCAAACAAGCAACAAGCAGAACTTAATCTCTGGAAAAAAAAAAAAAAGAGTTTTCCATTAGAGAGTATTTCAAATGATCAACCAGGCTCATAAGGTGCTTTAACCACAGAGGTTGTCCTTATGAGTTACATGAATGCAAATTGGGTGATATAGCCTGTTCAGAGCATTTATTAGCACTTATCACCTGGGCATTTATTAACCTTATTAAGCAGGCAGGAAAATCAACAAGCTTTTCACAGGCATCAAGGAACTCTGAAAGGGAATCTGAAGTAGTTATATTACAAACCAGTTCCTATGGGTTGGTTCCTATATCTGCCGTGCAGTTGCTAGTGAATGTGGAGCCTTATAATACATTCAGGGTCCAGAAGAAAAGATTTCTGAGTCTGCACCCTCTAGTCAGTAAAAAGAAATTCTGTGAGCACCCATGAAGACTGCAAAAAGCTGCTGCTGAATTAAATGCAAAACACTCTTCTGACACCATGAGCCTTATAAACACAAAAGGCATGGGAAGAGTGGTATATGTGGATGGTTAAAATCTTGATCCCAGTTTATCTCTGTTTATGACAAATAAATATCTTAATGGTCACTGGCTCTGATGAGCTAGTGTTCATACAACAGGAGGTGAGGCAGAAGAGAAAATGAATCAACTGCCTCATCACTAACAGAAGGCAGAGCCAGAATGTGACACATATCTCAGTTTTGCTTTTCCAAATAGCTTTACTAATTACTATTCAAACTAAAATAACAGATTTTATGAATTTTGCCATGCTTCTTCCTTTATCCTTCTCTCACAGTACAGTTGCATTGTTTTTGTCCATTCCCCTATCTAGATGAGTGATGAAAGCTGATCTCAGTCTACTAATGAAAAATGTTAGGGACAAGTATTACAGCCAAATAAATATATTCTGTTTCAGAGAGAGAGAAAAAAAAAATATATATATATATATATTAAAAAAAAAACGAAAAAAAATGAGAATCACAATCAAAGGCTAAAAAATCCTGTTGTGACCCTCCAGTCTAACACATGTAACATTGGTGATAAAATTTTACACAACAGTTCCTGAATCAGACCCTATCTCTTAGAGAGTTAATCTGTCTTGAAAGAATCTGAGTGTGAGAGAACTTATTTCAACTCTAAATTAAATCAATGAAAGACACTAAAAAGAAGAAAAAAAAGGAAGAGAAATAGCAGAAATACTGAAGAACAGACACCAAAAGACAGAAATAGTATAGGCACTTGAAAAATATAATTCCATTTTTGTCAAGGATGAAGGCACTAGGAGAATACTGGTCACAGACACTAAACCAAATGAAGCTGGACACCCTTCTGTTATGCCTAGAAAATGGGTAAGAAGAAAGGATGTAAATTAAAATACACGGGATTCTGTATAGATATGTTATATATATAACATATTTAATGTATTGCTTGTTAAATACTGGAACAATTCAGTTTAGAAAGGTTGTGGAGTCTTCTTCCTTGGAGATAATAAAAAAAACTGACTGTACTTGTCCATGACCACATCCTGTAGTGCTCTCATTCATGCTGCTTTTAGCTGTGAGCCAGACTGGAAAACATCCAGAGACCCATTCTCACCCTAAGATTTCATGATTCTTTGGGTAAAAAGATACATCACTTGTGAGGGTACCTGGTTACCATTTCAGCATTGAAATAAATAATTACAAGAAATATAGTATTTCACACCTATATGCAAACCAATCCAAACAGGAGACAATTGAAGGACCCATTCAAAACCTTGTGTGGGGGTTCAACCAGAATTTTTGGTGGCTTAATGAATTTGCCGTTCCTCAGCAAAATGCTACACATGAAGTGAACGTGTGAACTTGCAATATCTACCTAAACATGTTTGTCTGAACAGTTCACTAATTGTTTTGCATATGTTGAGCTTCATATTTTAAAAAAGCTTACCACATTTAAATTCCCTGCAGTCAGGCAAAAGAGCAGTCAAGAATCACAGAGATTTTCTCAAGAACATGAAACACATACTTCAAAAGCTTCTTTTTTGTTTGTTTGTTTGTTTGTTTTGTTCTTGTCTGTAGCTCTTCAAAATATTTGCAAGTAAAGAGTACAGGACACCACATTAACTCATTCTGGAATTGTTCTACAAAATACAACATTTTTAAAATTACGTGTTTGAATCTACAATTATATAGCACAATATAGAGCTGCAAAAAGATTACCAGGTTCCCTCTGCAACATGGCAGCTGTTTTATTTGTCCATAACTCTTATCAATCATGTTTATTTTAGGCTGACTTATTTCAGCTGCAACACCATCATTTGAGAATTCTTGCAAAGAATTCTATTTTTGTTGTCTCAGTGTCTGAAGTCACCCACACAGGGACCATAATGCTGCATCTCTGGTGTAGTATACATACTATCCACCCTCATCTTCAATGTTTTTGAAGAAATAAACAACATATTCTATTTCCATTGAGATCACTGTTTCCGTAGGTCATAGAACACAGTAACCGGTCACTGCATGTTCCTTCCAAATTCAGTTTTCTATCCGTGAGTCTTGAAAGAATCACAGAATCAAAGAATGTCTGTAGTTGACAGGGATCTCTTGGTCCATTTGGTCCAACCCCTGCTCAAGTAGGGACACACAGAACAGGGTGCCCAGAAGCATGTCCAGGTGGATTTTGAAAATCTCTAACAAGGAGACTCTACAGCCTCTCTTCTACAGGGCTCAGTCAGTGCACTGCACAGAAATGCTTCTTAATGTTCAGACAGAGTCTCCTGTGTTTCAGTTTGTGCCCATTGCATCTTTTCCTAGCACTGGGCACCACTGAAAAGATCTCGGCTTCATCTTCTTGGCAACCCACCTTCATATATTTATAAACATTGATGAGATACTCCTGTGCCTCCACTTCTCCAGGCTGAGCATTCCCAATGTGCTCAGCTTTACCTTAGAGGATGAAGTCCCTTTGCCACATCTGTTGTGGTGTTTCATTGGGCTGCACATAAAAGATTGCACTCGCCTTGCAGGCATTTTTAAAAGTAAAAGGTGACAGACACCAGAAACAATTGAAAACAACCTCTAAACATCTCCTTTTTCAGCATGTGAAAGCACTGAATTTTCTTCTGAGATAACCACACCCCTTATACAGTCCAAAGCAGGAATAAATACATAGTCTTCCAGAAGCATTTTCTTGTCCACACATACCCTGTCTTGATATTGTGATATTCCTTAAACAGAGACCTGAAAAAATAACATTTCAAATAACAGTTTAAATAACTGTACATTTAAGTAACAGTTAAGACAGAGGAAAATTGGAAATTTTAGTGTTTCAAAGACATATGACAACAGTCTTTGATGACTCACAGAAGAAGTTGCAGCTTCTAAAAATGGCAGTTTAGGAGCTTGAGCAATTTGTGTCTTGTTCTCTGTCCTCCCTGACATGATCTCAGGTCAGAATGGGATGAATTCCTTCAGAGTTCACACCTTAGAGATTGTTTGTAAGATGGAACTGGTTGCAAAAGAGAATTGTTTGTGCATTTCAAATTCTATGAAGTCTCTTCATTTCAATAACTTCACAAAAATTTTCCTTCCTTTTTAAAGGAAAAAAAAATAAAAATACATTTCATAGGGCCTCATAAGCCATAGGCCAAAATAATGGTTTGCATTCATGCAGAGAAAGTGTCCTTTATATACAAGCACAAATCCTTTGACATAGGACAGAGATAGAAAAGAATGGCTAATGCATGACATTATACTGTCTACGTTGTTCATTGTAGCATCTTTACGGGATGTTTCACCTGGTAATTGGGCTCACAAAGCATAAGAGATTTCTATGGAAAGCATTTCCTTCACTCTAGCTATGTATAGCCATGAAAAAGGGTTGCCATCTCCCTCTGCCATGATTCAACAGTCCAGTCTCTCTCAGTGCTAAAACTAAAGTGTTTATTGTTACCACAATATCTGAGCACCCAATAAAGTTAACAGTTTCTATCCCCCAAACAGGAATGAAACAGAACAGAGCTATTAGCTGAAGATTGGAAACAGTACAATAGCTTGCCCCAGCTTTTTATTGGAAGTCCGTACAAGAGCAGACCCTAGAGTTAGATGCTCAGCCAACTATTTGGCAGATACTCAAAAAGCAATTAACCAGCATTTTAGAAAAACAGGGTCAAAAAATTTGCTTCGAATCACTCTCCTTGAAATATGTGACCATAGTTAGAAACATTCAAGTCTCTGGTATCACAGAAATGCCAGGTAGACTGGAAACCGGTGGGAAAAAAATAAAAATGATAAGTCAAAAGTAATTATAATAAAAGGTGTTAGGATAAACTTGGGTGTTTTTTGTGTTTGTCACACTTCTACTGTGTCTTAGGTGTTCAAAGTAACATGGAAGATACATTCTGGTCTTAAATGACCGTTACTCAAGATGCCAAGCGTACAGAGATAAGCTTATATAGTATTTTTTAAGTGACTATAATCACTGAATGCTTTAAATTATAATGTAATTACAGTCCTTTGGACAAAGGGAGGGAGAGGGCATTCCATTCTCCTATAAAGCCCCAAAACCATATTAAAGTTTGTTCTTCCAATAATAACAGCACCTTGAAAGAAAATAAATATTTTCCATTCATTTTCTACAAAACAGATAACTATGAACAGGCTAACATTTATATCAATTACAGTAGAGATGAAAACATAACATGATGGTAAAATGACATTACTTTTATTTCCACTGATAATGTTAACTGGTATTAGCATTCTTCACTGTTTCCTTTTATTAGGATTTGCAAGTAAAAATTCAAATCAAACCCAAAAATAGTTGTGTTTTTTTTCCCCTAAAACTATAAAACAATTTTATAGAAGAGAAAGAATTTGTCACTGTTGCTATTAAAAATAATAATAATAATACTTTTAATGATAAGTAACCTGTGAAGGCAATTTTTGCTGTAGCTGAAAATGTCTTTCATTTATTCCAGGCAGCAGTGGGTAAGACCTTATATTTTCAAACATTACTGAAGGCTGTGGGATGCATTCACACTAGATAAAGGTGATTATGCAATGAACAAGCTTTCCTAACACAGCATTTTACAAACTTAAAAAACTAGTATGATATCTATACAACTACTTACATATATAGATGGTACAAACATATGTGTGAAAGTAAATTCTCAGGTGTTTTTTTTTTTTCCTGCCATAATGGATTATTTGCAAAAATGGAGAATGTAATTTTATTCTTAATTCTATTTTAAGTCAGATGATTTTTCTTTGCTTTGCCATAATGCAACTGAGAAGACAGTTTCATCCCAACATTGTACGAGAGCTTCAGGAGAGAATACTATCTGCTGAGCCCTCTGATTCCACATATCACTTCTACCATGGCTTTGTATCTGTCTTTTCATTTAAAAGAAAATCTGTGGTGCTCAAAGAAGAGTTCATGATGAAGTGAACTTGTCATTTTTTCTATAAATTTCTGTTTGTTGTTCTTGTTATTGTATCAGTTTATTTTAGGTTTTTCCCCCAATTAAATTCCCCAGGCATCTCACTTTTCAGATAAGGTATAAGAATGCAAGATATTGAGCAGCAGACAGGCAAGTAATCATAGTAGGTGCTCCATAAAGATATATCAAACTGATGGTCCCTGCTCCAACAAGTTTAACTGATTTTAATGTATTTTCCTAAATCTTGACAGTATTACTTCAAAGGATACCATTGTCTCTCTTTAGATTTAGGTAAGAATAAAAGTATTATACAACACTAACATAAGCTGTTTTTGCAGACCTCTCTAATTTTTTCATTGTAGGATATCACAGACATCCCAAATCATGGGAATATAGTGCTTTGTGAAAGACACTTTTCTGGATAAGACATGGGTATCATTTTTCTAGCATGATTTTTTTTGAAGAAGGGCCTTGCAAGTAAATTGTGTGAAATTTTAATTGTGATCTAAAATCATAAAATCTTTTTCATACAATTGTTTTCTTTCTCTCAGTCCCTGATGAATCCGAGAAGCCAAAAAAGTATGGGCTATTCACTGGAAGGAGAAATCTCCTAGTTGGAGATGCTCATAGGACATTGGTGAAAAATAAATAAGGTCTAGAGATGTGGAGAAAGGATCCAACTCAGAGTCATACTCTGGTGCTTGAGCAAGAGGAGAATAAGAAATACATATATATTTCAAAGAAAAGTGTTAAATCACTTTTCAACTTCTCCTTCTCCTCCTAGGACAATTTTTTTCATTTTCCCAAATTCTTTCAGGTTAGAGCATGTTTTTATGAAAAATTGGAATTTTTGATGAAAAACCACACTTCGGAACAACTAATGAAATCAGTTTCCTGAAAAACACGACTTTTTTGAAAAAGAACTCCACCTAGTATCTACTGCAAATTTCTAAACGGCCCTAATAGTCCTGGGAAATAAGACATACCTTCGTCTCTTGGATTTTCACAGCAATTGACACAGTTGTCTTCAAGTCCTGAGTGGCAGAACGGTTTCCTTACCTGAAATACATGAGATTTTTGGCCCCAGCCTCTCTGATGGTTATAATTTCTCTATTTACAATTTTGAATAATCTGATGGCTCCGGTGTGAGGGAAAGGATTCTTTTTCCCAGTTATAACAGTGATTATCTTATCACCCATAGCCTAAATGAAATATCAGATATAACGAAAATATTGGGAATCAGAGAACCCACAAATAAGGAAAGCATAGAAAATCTTTTTATAAATGCCGTGGAAGCTGAGATTTTTAGAGCCCTAATCTTTGTTTACAGCAGACAAGGAACTAAACTCTAATAACATCTAGGCAATGAAATTCTGATTTAAGACTCCCACAGCACCCTCAGTTCAACCCTGTTACGCTGAACAGTTATGAAGGTACTTTGTTAGACGATTAGGTGAAATATCTGACAGCCTTCTCAAGATCAAAATACTGTAAATTAAGCACAGTTTTTGTTTTGCTTTTTGTTCCTTTTCTTCCCAGAGGGATTCTTTAACAAAAATTCTTCTTGAGAACAGCTTGGCTGGTAGCAACACACAGTTTGCCTGTGCCTCTTCCAAGATCACTACTGTTAACAAGTTTATGGTTTCATTTTGTTATTTGTTTGTTTGTTTCCATTTATTTTTTTTTTCCAGATGTAACAGTCTTTGTAGATCAGACTAATAGCTTGTCTCATTCATACATACGCATACACCTCTTGGAAGTGGCAAAAGCAAATGATGTTGTTTGAAAAACAGCAGGGAATAGTGGATGTTTAAGACACAAATATAAATCTGACTTAGAGGTAAAGATCAGACTGNTCTTTGTAGATCAGACTAATAGCTTGTCTCATTCATACATACGCATACACCTCTTGGAAGTGGCAAAAGCAAATGATGTTGTTTGAAAAACAGCAGGGAATAGTGGATGTTTAAGACACAAATATAAATCTGACTTAGAGGTAAAGATCAGACTGCATTTGACTTCAAAGGCCCAGATAAAAATCTAATATGAGAACTCTTCTAACACTATCTTTTCATATGCACAAGTTTCTGCTTACATCTTTCAAAAAGATTCACAGAGATTAGCTATGTGTTTTCCCATGAAGTTCAGAAGTGTCATGCATCTCAAAGCCACAAGCTGTCTGCTTCGAGAAGTTTTCTTGACTCATTCTGAACTGAGTAGGTGTTTGTAGAAACAACTCTCAGCTTTGCGACAAAATTGCCATAAATATGACTGAAAAATCCACAAGAAGAGCAGAAAACTGAACACTTTATTTACAAAATTCTCTACTGATTGAGCTAACTTCGAGATTATAATGTTATAAATAAAGGTAAGTTATTTAGTGTTAAAATCTTTGAGAAGTAATGATGAAATACTATTTTAGTTTAGCAGTGATGAAATGACATTTTAGAGCATTCCATATTTCTATTTATTAAAAAACAAAAGCAAACAAACAACAACAACAAAAAACCTGAAACAAAATCCATCTTCAAAGTGTTTCAGTGATGTCCAGAATATTCAGAAAGCAAATAAATTCTCTTAGTTATATATTTTTGCCTTGCTCGGTTGTCTACTAGCAATTGGTCTAGATGATCTTAAAGGTCTTTTCCAACATCACTGTTTCTATGATTCTGTAAAACTAGCAGCTACTTAAGGTGTAAAGAAATAGCTAAGCTCTTTCATGTAGCATACACTTACTCAAATTCTCTTGAGATATAATCATTAAAACATTCCTCATACATAACCGTTAATCTACAAACCTGTTTTCATCAATATTGCTCAGTTGGGAAGAGGAACTGTTATGTTTTCTTTCTATCCTTGCTGCCACCAGTTGGAAAACATTAAAGAACTTTTATCTTTGACAACAGTGGTCATTTTGTTTAATTTGAAAGAAGGCAGCTACACCAACATTGTGTTTTTATTCAAAATTAAGTAACTATTAGGTATCTTTATAGTTTTGCATTTATCTTCATTGAAATGCATGAAAGATTTGAATTCCTGTTTTCATTTTTCCTCCTTCTATTCCCTTTCCTTATTCTTATGAATAATAATTATCCTATACAGTAAAACAATAATAAGAGATACATACTATTCTGTCTTAGCAATAGCAGTGTGGGATACTTGCCTATGTACAAACAGGAAACATGTACTACAGTGTGCAGAAGTTTCCTCATTTTCCTCTGCTACTCTTCTCAATGTCAGCACAGTTGCTGATGATATGTGACTGTACTAGTGTTTGACTAAATATTGGTGTAGTAATGTCGAAAACTCCTTAGAAATAAACTGAAGGGATATAGGTAAAGAATAAGCTCCCCAGGTAACCTGAAGGAAAGATGATTTTACAAATCCCTTCTAATTGTTTTTTCTATATCAGTGTGTTGCCATGTGTATAACTTCTAGCCAAGGAGAGCAATCATCAGCCTCAACAAAATTTATGTGTCTTCTGCTTTTGCATTTCTGAATGGTTTATGACAAGACTAATGGTTATTTTTGAAATCCAATGATTACTTTACTATTCTTTGTATTTTTATAAAGTAGAAGTCCGAGAATATCTTCTTGAAATCACATTAATCTCTGTGCTAATGATATAACTTTATTAGTACATTTTCCTTAGAGGAGACAGCTATTCTTTATAGATAGCTTCAGTTTCCTGAATTAGAAAGGTCTAAATTACTTTATTTTATGTAACCATCCCTAAAGTTCATAATTATCAAGTATATTAACAGCTGGTTTAGTATAAGCTACTTTTTCCATTACCATATTTTTTGCACAACAATTAACTATAGAGCTCTACAGTGTTACCTTTTGTAAATAAGATTCTTCTATGCACATCTTTTGAGTGGCAGGAGCAATAAGGGGATAAATTCTCATACGTGTGTGATGAATAAACAATGATGTTTGTGTATATATATATATGTAGTGGCCTTCCAACACTTAAAGTGAGCTAACTGCCAGAAAGGATTTACATGGCTAGATAGTGGTAGGACGAGGTGGAACAGCTTTAAACTAAAAAAGGGGAGATTTAGTTTAGATGTTAGGAAGATATTTTGCACTGAGAGGGTGGTGTTGCCAGCAGGAGCAGGAAAGTAATTGTCCCTATGTATTCAGCACTGGCAAGGCTACACCTCGAGTACTGTGTTCAGTTTTGGGCCCCTCACTGCAAGGAAGACATTGAGGCCCTGAAGCGTGTCCAGAGAAAGGCAACAAAACTGGTGAGGGATCTGGAGCACCAGCCTTATGATGAGCAGCTGAGTGAGCTGGGACTGTTCAGTCTGGAGAAGAGGAGGTTTCAGGGGAGACCTTATTATATAAGGGAGGTTGTAGTGAGCTGGGGGTTGGCCTCTTCTCTCTTGTAACCAGTGATAGGAGTAGAGGGAATGGCTTCAAATTACACCAGGGGCGGTTAAGGCTGGATGTTAGGGAATCCTTCTCCGAAAGAGTGGTCAGGTGTTGGAATGGGCTGCCCAGGGAGGTGGTGGAGTCACTGACTCTGGAGGTATTCAAGGAACTTTTAGATGTTGTGTTGACATGGCTTAGTGAGAACTGTTGGTGACAGGTGGACAGTTGGTCTGCATAATCTTGTATGATGTATTTTGCATTATTGATTAAAATAATGTTGATAACATACTCATGTTTTAGTTGTTGCTAAGAACTTCTACGTTTTCAGTTCTCACCTCCATCTCATTTTGGGAGAGTGAGTGAGTAGCATTGTAGTAGTGCTGTGTAGTGCTAAGCTGCTTGCTGGGGTTAAACCTTAACGGCTTGCAATCAGTACACAAACAAGAAAATAAGTGGGAAAAAATATTATCCAGGAAATTAATTGTGAAGAATAATTCAGCCAGTTTCTGTCAAATGGGTTTAAATAAAAGCCAGAAGGAAAAGTTACTCTAATGGTTAAGAGAGTAATCTGTGATTTTATTCCTACCTCTGGCAAAAGTGTTCTCCCTGCCCTCATTTGAGCACAAACAGTTTAATTTTTCTGTCTTCAGACTGTAAAATGGGGCTGATGTTCTGTCTCTTCAGGTTTTCACTTCCATGGAGTTATATTTCGCTTTAATGTGTTTTTGTTTGTGGCTTTTATGTACACATCAAGACAGCAATCCTACTCATATGATCTACACTTATGAGACAGGTCTTACTGTGTTTGGACCAGAAGAAGGCTCAGTGCCTTATTCTCTACCTATACAGGGCTTATGGTGAAAATTGTCTGAGTTCCATAGTCATTACATAAGGAAGAGTGGATCTCAATCTGTCTCATGATACATTACTGAACAATTTGGATAATAAGAAATGTGCTCTTTCCACAGAAAGATTTCAAGATCTGAATAGTATTTCTTACAAACCTGAACCAGATAAGGAAAAATTTTTGATGACTACAGCGCAAGTAAATTGAAGGAGAACTTCCCGAGCCCATGGTTCATAGTTAAATGAGCACATCAGACAAACAACAACAGCAGTAAAACATACAAGAAATGAGTTATAAGCAGGTTTTCTTTGGTTAATAAAACATCCCTGTGAAAAAATTGATTATCATGAAATCAGATGTCAAAACTAGACTTTTCATTTTTAAAAAGTATGGTTCAGGTATATAACTTCAAAAAGAATATTAGCCTTCCCCAAGACTTCCTAGGTAAAACAAGGGAGTAATTACCCTTGACTATTTTAGACAAAAGTACTAGTTGGAAAAATCAGATCCATTGCAAAATAAATCCAAACTCCAGATGTTCTGTAAGTGTGAGAAGTCACTATTACTGTCTCTTTCAGTGACAAAGATCTGTATGAACTAGATTGAGATCACCAAATGCTTCCCTGTGTCTTACTTTTGTTCATTGCAATGTGCTGGATTTTCTTATAACCTTCTAAATAGCGACGGATACTGAAGAAACATGCAGACATTTACAGACACATATATTCAAAGATTTTAACAGAGAGACAAGGAGAAAGTTTTTATCAGATTTGAATTCCTTTTTAAGGTATCTACATGCTATATGAATAAAGTTAACATTTAAATGTAAAAAATAAAAATAATGTTGTACTAATACATTCACAGGCAGCACAAAAGTAGGGAAAAATGTTTAATGCATGCAGTTGGTATAAAGTCAATAGGCCAAGCCACAAACTGTAAGCATCTGACACATTTTCAGTATGTTTTATAAGGTGCCCTTTGTGCAGATTGATAACGAATGTTCTCATTATTGGGAAGAGATAAGCAGAGTTTCCCGGTAAAGGTTGAAATGATGAATTTCAGAAGTTTTCAGCTGCAAGCAATTTTTTATCTTTTGCATTTCTCTGAATACCTAGAAATTATACTACAAATGCATAACATATTTGAAAGTTAGGAATAACAAAATCAAGCACTGCTTCCCCAGTAAGTAAACCATCCTTGAAAATGAATGCAGCTGTAGGACAGTTACGCTCTTTAGAGGGTGAAGAATCAATCTATATCATTTTCAGAGGATCGCTTTGTTTCTAACAAGTGTATTTTGAATTCAGAAAGAAAGGGATAAATTGTAGTCTCACTTCCCTTTCTACCTAGAAGGCACAGTGTCTATCAGAATTATCAGTGATGGCAATTATTTCTATTTGCTGGGCTTCCTCTAGGTAAACTACCTCATATGCTATGGCTACAGACACCTTCAGTTTCAAAAGTCAGACCAGTTTTTTTCATGTTTGATTTTAAGCACATTTAGGTAATTTATACATAAATTTGTCATCATTCTGCAAATGATTAAGTTCTAGCAGGTACTTTCATTGTACTTCCATGCTTTGTCAAACTGACATCTAAGTACCAATTTATGAATGACATTGCTGGGAGAGTTATTTTTGGAACCTACTGATAGCTCAGAATTAGGAGGTATCCTGTATCTTTCTAGGCCTGTTCTTTTCAAAATCTTTGGAAGGATTTTCAGAATGAATATTAATAATAATAATAAAAATGATAAGTATTATATTAAATCTAAATATATAATTTGACATGAAGTTTAACACGGGAAAATACTCTTCTTTCAAAGTGACACTAAAAGGAAACCGTCACACTTCACATAGACAATGCCAGAAGAATCACTTCATGCCAGACATGACAACTTTTATCACATCTATTAAATCCATTGATAATTATTTGTGATTATGCAAATTACACTTTCCTTAATTTGTAGTTTCAGAACAGTCTCTCATGGAATCCTATATCTAGTAGAAATAGTATAATTCCATTAATAGCAATGACACCATTGTAACTAAAAGAAAATATTATTGTCCAAGATTTTGTCTAAAATAGTTAAGGGTAACTGATGATTAGGAGAGGGGGAGAGAGAGAGAGATAGAAGGGGAACCCATTATCTCAGTGATTGATATAGGCCCCTTTCTAATTACATCAGCGCTTTCCAATGGAGACAGGTCATGGTACTTATAGATCTACAGCTAGAGTTTTAAGAGTATTTGACAAATAACCATAATTTAAAATACAACCACTTAAAAGATAAGATGGATGTTATACAACTTTTCTGCACATGTCGGGCAGCAAAAAAAGAACAGAACTTTTTCCACAGTTGTAAACACAACAGGATTACATTTGGAGCTCTGTTTCAACTACATTAGAAAGAGAAAATTGAAAGGACAGGACAAAAATCTTTGTTAGCATTTGAAAATTGAATAGTTTTCCCCAAAACTAAACAAGGTGGAAGCATGCGATGTAAGTAATAACAATGCCAGGTTACAATGTGTAACTCCTTGGTTATTGTTATTGCTTTTTTGCAAGAAAGTGTCAGGTTCCTAAACATCTGACTATAGCTTCACAGAGTGGATACCAAAAATCAACGACATATTCCATTGAGGTTACCATGACTGACAGAATGAACCAAAAATGTTACCCTGGAAAGTGTGGTGACTGATATTTTCCCACTAATGGAATGTTCTTAGCTCTCAGATGAAGTAGATATTCCAGTTTTGGTGCCCATTCTTCAAATTATAAGAGTGCAGGAATTTCCACAGAACTATTAAAAATTTATAATTGCAGAAGATTGAAATGACAGATGGAGAGAAAGTAACTGTCCATTACTCCAGAGACATCACTAGAAAACAGATAAAAATCCTGATTTCCCTGTCCATGCTGAATAATAAGAAGGAAGCAGCTAGGTTAAATTGAAGAAGGAATGATTCATGGTAGACATAAAAAAAAAAAAAAAAGAATGGGCTAGGTTAAATTAAAAAAGGAACAATTTATGGAAAAAAAAAAAAAAAAAAAAAAAAAAAAAAAAAAAAGGAAGCTTTTAACAGGAAGTGTAAAATGCTGAAATAGATTGCCTGGGATGTTATGAAGTTCCTCTTAGACATCTAAAAGAACAAGTTAGACATTTGTCAGGAATAGTACTTGTATAGTTCACATTACCCTGGGAAACAAGAAGCTCAACAAACCATTGAGATTTTTTTTCCTAGTTCAATGTTTATCATTAAAATAGGCAAACAACCTAGAATGAGTTTATTTAAGTTTAGATTTCATAAGCAACAGGTCAAAAGATCAGTCTTTGTATCAGGTTATTACTTAAGTTCATTGACATGAACATTTTAGGCTTTTCACAAAAATTTTGTTACAGTACTTTTAAAAACTACATGTGAAGATAATAGAAATATCAAATGCAACAGACAAAAAGATAATCTATTTGCTGTGGTTTTTCTTTTACAAACAAATGTCATCTTTAAGTCAGAATCTCTTGAAATGTTATTTAAAGCGTATTATTTCAGTTTTCTATTTGTTTAGTTTTACTTAAGAACAAGTAACTAACTCTTCCCTTTGCTTCTTTTTTCTCTTAAACTTTTGTCCTTAAGCAACATATGAATTTACGGATTTTTTTTCTTTCAGTTAACTTCATTGTCTTGTATGTATGAATCTTTTTTTTTCTACTTTGAGAAATTGAAAAGTATAAATTAAAATCCTGAAAACTTTGCATGCAGTTTTACTTAAAGAGTATTTCTACAGAGAAGTGTTGTCCTGCTCTAAAATTAATAACTCCCACATATAAGACATTAAAATATTCTGGAGTGTTGTGTATGCTCTTAAGAAAATAAACAGTTCAAAAAAAAAGTAAAAACAATAAAGATATATTGCCTATATTATAATTTTAGTTCAGTATACCTGAATATGAATCCGATAGTGAACTCAGGATGACATTTATTAATCTGACTCCCATTATAAACTGCTATTTACAAGTGAGCTGTGGCCACTACAAGATTGAGCCAAGAGGATAAACCTAGTGACCCTTTAAATTACCTGATATATTGCAGACTTCTTCAGGATTCTGGCAAAGACCTGTGGAAATCCATACCCTTCTGGAGCCATGGCTGAGCAAAAATGCTCCGAAGATCACAAATGTATAATTAGCAACTTAACTTCTTACTCTTACTTTAGGCAAACATATTTCAGTGCATTTTCTCTCAGTTCCACATACACCCACAACTCAAAGCAGTTACTTTTTTGTTCACCCAGTCTTTTACCTTCTTACAAAACACACAGTGGAAAAAATAAAGAAAACTAACCATAGCTCAAAGATTGATACTGTATGACTAGTTTTTAAGTCGCAACATGTCAGGATCTTAATTGATGCCATGGATACATCCTGAAAACTCAATTCTGAAATTCTTCCTTTAAATGTTTAGTCCTCAGAAATAGAATAATCAGAATTCCACTGTAGAACAGGAATGAAAACTGAGATCAGATCAGCACAAAGCAGAAAATGTACAAGTCCAGCATTTATTAGGAATCTTTCTAATCTGATTTTATTTCTTAGTCTATAGAGAGAATGATCACTAGCTAGCTACACAATAGCTTGTTGCAGTCAACTATGAGCTACCTAAAGAGCTAAATCACAGTGAAGGGGAACATTAACAGTATTTCATGCACCATCTTTTCTCTTTACTTGGATCTATATTTTCTGAGAGAAAAAGAAAAAATTTAATGGGTAAACTGGAAAGAGTTAAGTCAGTATTACCTACAGATATTTATGAAATGGAACAAGGAAAAATAATAACCAAAGCCAGGATCACAATAATCTGAATCTGTCTGCTTAAACTTAGAAGAACTATGACACATTACATCATGAGAAAGATGTGGGTTTTTAAAATCTGCAGATTGCTCATGAAGTCCATTACTTTTTTTCCTTATTTTCCATTTTCAAATGTAGGATTAAAGGCTTCGAAAAGGATAAATGAGAACTAAGAAGTGGTAGTAAAAGGATAGCTTAAAAGTATCCTTCTACTAATGAGAAAGCAGTTACTTAAATCAGGATGAATCATAGAATCTGAGAATCACAGAATAATTAGAGTTGGAATGGACTTTTAAAAATCATGTAGTCCAGCTCCCCAACAATGAACAGACATTCACAGATAGATCAGGTTGCCCAGGACCTGGTCCAGCTCTGCCTTGAAAGTCTCCAGGGATAGGTCATCAACCACATATCTGGCAACCTGTTCTAGAGCCACACTACCCTCAGTGTAAAAAACTTCTTTTTTATATATAACCTAAACCTACCCTCTTCGATCTTAAAACCATTTCCCTTTGATCTATCACCACAGATCCTGCTAAAGAGTCTATCCCCCTCTTTGCAGTTGATACTGAAAGGCCACCATCATGTTACCTCACAGACTTCTCTTCTCCAGGCTTAACAGCTCCAGCTCTCTCAGCTTGTCTCTCCTGTACTGAGAACTCCACATCTGAACGCAGTACAGAGGGGCAGGATCACCTCCCTTACCCTGTTCACGTCACTTCTTTTGATGTATCTCAGGATACGATTGGCTTTCTGGGTTATGAGGGCACACTACTGGCTCATGTCCAGCTTCCCATCCACCAGTACCCCCAGATCTCTTTTCTATAAGGCTATGCTCAATCCTTTCATCCCCCAGCATGAAGATGAAGGTCAATAAATAAATAAAAATCGGTTCTGTTTGTTGGTTGGTTTTTCTAACAAAATGATGTAAACATAATCGCTTGAGCTTTAAAAGCTGACCTAGAAGAAGCTTCTAAGTAGTCTATCAAAGAAAATAATTACATGAAAATGAAGAATCTTTCCCATGTTTAACTCAAATCTTGACTTACATTTGGTCACAGTCAAATGATTATAAACATTAGTAAAACTCTGAGAGAACGCATGCTAAAGGTAATGAAGTCAAAGTACTCAAAGGACCATGTCCCTTTTATATGTCAAGAATGTTCATAAAGTCCCTCTCTGCTTTTGAAAACTGGGACTTTACAATAGGTTCAGGTAATGTTGCTTATGAGCCATTTCTGGTCTGATGTGACTCAGAAAGACGATGTCCCAGATGTGTACACGCGATTCCTAAGCAGGATCAGGGCTAAATCCTTTCACTCAAATGGAAGTATGGACTTGTCTGTGAAATTGTGATACTTGCAAATACGAGTTAGGCTTGTAGCGATTCCTAGCATTTCAGTGTATCAATTAAATTCCTTTAAAAATATTTCACATTATATCTTCCTCTATTAGACATATGCCACACTTCATCTTGCTCCAAATCAGATTATGAACATATAAATCAATCTAAAGAATGATATCCCAAACAGAGAGCTCTGATTTATTATTTTTTTTAAATTTTACCACTGTGCATTATTTCACACAATGGGATTCCTGAATGCTGTTCACTAAGAGGAACTAATGAGATTTCCCCCAGTTGTGTTTATTTGAAACACATTCTTAGAAAAATGGCCAACCTTGTCTCAAACCTGACCCTGAGGTAAATCGGGAGAATGAAAAAATGTAATGAACTTAAGACTAATCTTATACTGTCCAACTGACACAATATAGCACACACACAGTAAGAATTTGTACCAAGTCTTTGTGCCAGATATGTTGTACCTGTGACATAAATTGATCCACTCAAATGATTGGAATGAAATCTTTGACCTGGTTTAATTTTTACCTATTTCATTGTTCTTTAGAATACCTTAAACATTTGAAAGCAAATGTTCAGGTTTATATTCCATTGTAATAGTTCAAAACATAATTTTTAAGAGGACATCTCAAGATTTAACATCTACTCCATTTTTGTCAGTGTGTTCCTTGAAAAGCACTGACAGCAGATGGTGGTCTATACATAAAAATAAACGTATTTATGCATATGGATAGAAGTAAACATTTAAGAGGTAGCAGCACAGACCCCTTCTTATTATTGAGGACTGAAAAAAGTTTTGAATAACATACCTGGGAAAGAAAATACTGCACAAAATATTTCATAGACACTTAGTTCTGTAACTCATAAGCTACAGATGAATGTATTTTTAAGTGGTTAGGTATTCTGTGGGGGAGGGGGGGATTGGAAATAAAAGGAAAGGGAAAAAAAAGAAATTTGAAAAATTATGACCATGCTTGGGTTGGAGTACCAACATGATAAGAGAAAACGAAATTGAACTTAGACTCAGGGATCATGAACTCAGTGAATAGTACCATTCTCCAGGATATCAAAACAATCATTTTCCTCTGCTTTGAGAGAAGTATCAGCATGAAACCACACCTGTTCTATTGTGTTCCCTGACAAAAAGAAGTTCAAAAATACTTTGAGGTACTTGTTTTTGCTTCCTATGTATTTTTTTTTTTTTTTCTGACCAAAAAGTTCTTAATGTAGAAAAGAGGCTGATTAGTTTTAACAAAGTTATTTCCATTTGTTTCATTTAAAAAATAAAGGTGATCTGATCTTCGTTGCTGTAAGATGCAGTAGAAGTGATATGTCCACATATTCTTTCCCCAGATAATTAATATTTCAGGACTGAAAGGAATATTACTATTAAGAGAGCACTTTCTCTGTAAGAACATCATAGGTGTGAATATGAAGCTCATCATCTCTGCCGCAGAAATGTACACTTGACTGCTTGATTGGAGATCTTGATGTTAATTTTGATTTTAAGAATTTGAATGATTAGCTGACTGAAAACAGAAATCATTGGCAAAGACAAAGTGAAAAAGAAAAAAAAAAAAAGGAAAAGGAAAAGAGAAAAAGAAATAAGAAAAAGAAATAAGAACTTGCTATGGCATGTTGGCCTCCAACATAATTGTTGGGAGTCTCCATGCTTTGGGGATTGCATAGCTATAGGTAGGTAGCATATCTATTTATAACTGGAAATATATTTAAATAATCAAGATGATTTTTTTTATTGTTTTCTCACTTGAAAATTCCAAATAAAACTGAAAGCTGTCATCATAGAATTTGTTTTTCATATTGATAACTTTCGTAGAATTCAGTTTCTTATTTTATGTATCTTGTCAGTGTTCCAAAATTCCAAAGTTTAAATACCTAGAAAGAAATATTGATGCTTTTTACATCATAATGTGAAAGCTGCCATTCAAAATGGATTGTATAACCAGAAAAGAAAACATCAGGAAAGCAACCTGGCAAGATGATGGTCTTTGTCTTCATTTCTCTCTTCTAAATAGCTATCACGTTAAGACACAAGAGTGAGAACATAGAGTATAGAACTTTTATTACTAAATAGACATAACAGCATAACTTCAAAAGTATCTTTGAAAAGGCTGAAATAATCTTTGCCAAGAGGATTCAGATATAGATTCTTGTCTATTTTCGATAGAGTAACCACCAGCTTCAGTGGAGAGAAAATGATACCAGAATGTGGCATCAGTCATCCATTACTGACATATGAAACAACTACAGGCATTTCTTAGTAGCCTCTCTCAAGTTCATTTAATAATATATATAGTTACAGTCAAATCTGTTTTTCAATACATGAAAACAATAAATTTATTTCAGAGGTGAAAAGTATATGATGAAATACTCATATTCATAAGTGTATGCTATAAAGATTAGTTAAATAGGAATATATTAACGTTTATAATATGTTTATATATATATGCTTATTATGATTGCTCAACCTTTCTTAAGACTAATCCCAAAATATACAATAGGGCTCTCAATATCATATTATATCACCATCCCTGAAGGTGTTTAGGAGAATGATGGATTTGGCACTGAGCAATGTAGTTTAGTGGGCATGGTGGGGATGGGCTGACTAGATGCTCTTAGTAGTATTTTCCAAACTGGTTGATTCTATGATTCTATAATACTAAATCAGAAGGACACCTCAGTTACTGTAAAGCTGCTGAAGAGATGTTTGAGTATGAAAATGATCAAGATGCAAGGAGGCAGAGAGTTAAGAACTCACTGATAGGAGAATATAACCTGGTATGAGGATATGGCCACATGTTTCCTCTTGGGATTTAAAGTCATTGAAAGAGACAATATCTTTCTTTTTAGGAGACAATTTAGGGGTCACATCACCACAGCAAACTGGAATTGCATGGCATATCATGTGTCCATGCCCAGGGGTCTGTAAGGCCGCCTGTGGACAGAGGCTAGGGCTGCCTCATGTTAAGCACAGGTGGTTCCAGCAGGTTTCAGACAGTTCCAGCTGGCTCCAAAAGCCCCATCACAGAGCACAGCTGAGCCCAGCACCAAGTTGGGCACATTCAGAGAAACAGATTTCAGCATGGGCACAAACAGAGGAGGATTCATAGATTCATAGGTTCACAGATACGTTAGGTTAGAAAGGACCTACAAGATCATCTAGTCCAACCATCCTCCTATCACTGTCCCTACCCACTAAGCTACTAAATCAAATCCCTTAGCACCTCATCTAAATGTTTCTTGGGAGATCTCGAGTGAGAGAGAAGCAGCTGAAAATCCCCAGGCCTGAGGATCCCCCTGCAGCTCTGCAGAGCTCCCCTGGAGCAGAACTCAGTGAAAGGAAAATGAAATCCATATTTACACATCTACCTAGATTAATTTAGATTTGGTTAGATTAGGAAAAATTGTCCTATGCATATGTAACACCACTGAGTTGAGAGCTATAGTAATACTAACATATTGCTGCTAAGAAATCCTCTTCTGTACTTAAAAAAATTAAATTCTCATCAGTTGGTGCATAATAGTTCCATTGTCATTGACTTAAAATAAAATGACCTGATAGTAAGGAGACACTTTCACTATTGCCATTACCTAGTATTGAAAAATGTGAATTACTTTCAGGCAGTAGAGGGTTCCACTTGCAATTAAATTAGTGGTAGTGGACATTTCACCCACATCCAGGGAGATCACTGAAGAGGGGGAAAAAGACAGATTCTAATTTATCACAAGCTACTGGTTCTTTCTGAAAGAGACAGGCTTAAACAATTCTTGTCCATTTTCTGAAACCCACAGGAGCTTGAAAATTACCTGATCATGTAACTGAATGATTTATAACTCCCTTTTGGCTCCACATCAGGATTTACCCCCAACAATTAATCTTCCTGGATATAATTTAAGTTAAAATTAAAGCTACATTACCTCAGTTTATTGGGATGATCTTGACATGGACTTTTGAAACAGTTTCAGATGTCATTCCCATTAAAAACAACATATCATACCATGTTTGGCTGTCCAAAAAAGAAAACAAGGGAGAGAAAATTAACATAAATAATAATCTTTAATCAAGGCTTCAATACTTTCCAGCTGCTCAGTTCTCTGGTAGCAAATTACCATAGCAGTATTACCTGATATTGGTAAAATGAAGCTATTCTTAAGCCCTAGTGGTATAAAGCACAGCATCATTTAAAAAAAGTCACTGTAAAATTTCTCCTCCCCATTCAAACCCAACAAAAAAAAAACAGTGCCCTTAATAAGGTTCAGTATGGATTAACAAGGAGGGGCAGATCTGCTCACAGGACACCAAAGACCTAGGCACAAGGAAAAAAAATATTTTATTTTTTTATTTTTTTACTATAGCCTGACTGCACTTTTGCAGAGAATATGCACAGTGTCTTTTCATAAAACCCCTTAGATGCCATTGCAAATGAAGTTCCACGGCTAAAAGCACAAACTCATGTGGCAAGGATAACACTGCAGTATCTTGGAAAGGGGGGCTGCTTTTCTTTTCACAGCAGTGTCCTGTGGGGAAACCCACCACAAAGTTTCATTGATAAATTTTTCTTCTTGGCTTCCTGAGTTTTATTCACCCATTTTTCTTCATTTTCACTGGCAGTTTTCTCAGACAAGATACTGTAAAGAGAATCCATTTGCTGAGATGTAGACATTTGGTGACATTTAGGGTGCTATGAAATGTCCTTCCTTACTCCCAGATGCAAGTACAGAAGGATCTAGGTATCACAGAGATCTAGGATCACATCTACCAGTCTCTGAAAGATGTTTTGTGTATTCTGATGTGACTCAATCTGCAGAATGTGATTGAAACTACAATGCTCACACTTCAGACATGACACTCAAAAAACATGCAACAGAAAATTTTTCAACAGATAAAAGCATTTAGTTATTATTGTGAAGGAATATTACAGACTAGATAGTCAAGATTGTTAGCATAAACAAGATTGTTTATTCTAAACTTTATTTCCCTCTTTGTACTCACTAGTGAGATAAGGTAGATTTTCATAGGATTCTCTGGTAGATATTTCTACATCAGTGAATTCCTGAGATGCATGAAAACCAACAATGTAGAATCATAGAATCATAGAATGTTTTGAGTTGGAAGAGACCTACTCATCATCTAGTTCTAACCCCCCTGCCATAGGCAGGAACACCTTCAACTAAACCAAGTTACTCAAAGCCTCATTCAATCTAGTCTTGAAACACTCCCAGGGGTTGGACATCCAAAACTTCTCTGGGCTACCTGTTATACCAATATAGATTTGTCTTCATTCAGATTGGTCCATGACTGGTCCATAATGGCTTGGTACAGGAAGATTGTACTACTCCATTCGTTTCCAAGTTGGATGACTCTGAACAAGCTGTTATATCTGTGTAGCACAATATGATGTAGGACAGTAGTACTGGTTTTGGCTCTGGAAGCAGCAGAAGAGCTATCAAAAGGCACTTCTGTAGGAAAGATAGTTGTTTCTGCCCAGTGCTACACTGTATGCTATAAATATATCCTGAAAGCACCACATGTAATAAATCAGGAGTAGAGCAGAACTCTCCTTTGCAGCAGTAGCGTCATTGCTTTGTGGTAGATAAAACGTTATTTTCCCTTTCTACAATTTTTACGGCTTCCATTGTTTTTTACCCTTAAGGGTTTTATTGATTTTTTTTATTCTCCTTTTCTCCATCTTCTGCATATTCATCACTCCTACTCCCCCTTCTTGAGCTTTGGATGAGTCATAATCTTTTTTACATGCATTTTCAGTGCAGAATGCCATCCAAGAAGAATAGAGTGTTAAACGAACCTGCTGTTGGTATTCCATCTTTTGCTTCATGCCAAGACAACACAAACTCCTGCTATGCAGTTTGAGCTGCGTCCCAGTTCTGAAGAGAAACTCCAGGTGTTAGGAGTACAGATGACATAGGATTTCAGCTTTCCAATAAAATTTCACATCAGTTTTGGTTAATCTTGGTGCAAGTCAATTGTGATAAGTGAGCACTGTAATTTCTAGAAGCATAAAAGGATTACATGACCATATTGATGGAAACAAGAACCATAGAATCATAGAATGGCTTAGTTTGGAGGGAACCTTAAAGATCATTTAGTTCCCATTCCCCTGCCAAGGGCAGGATTACCACACACCAGAACAGACTGCCCAGGGCCCCATCCAACCTGTCCTTGGGGCATCCACAATTAATCCACTGGGCAAACTGTTCCAGTGCTTCACCACAGAATAAAAACTTTTTTCCTAATATCTAACCTAAATCTCTCCTCTTTTAGTTTAATATTATTCATCCTTTTCCTATCACTATTGGACTGCGTAAAAAGTTGGTTCCTCTTGTTAGCTCACTTGAAGTACTGGAAGGCTGAAGCAAGGTCTCTCTTCTTCAAGTTAAACAAGGTTTAGTGCTTCAACCTTTCTTCATAGGAGATGTTCTCCAGCCCTCTGATCATCTTCTTGGTCCTCCTCTGGACCCGCTCAAATAGCACCAAATCGTTCCAGTTCTGGTAGCCTGAGGCTTGAACTCAGTACTCCAGATGAGGCCTTACCAGGGTACAGTAGAGGAGGACAATCACCTCCCTTTTCCTGCCAGCCAAACACCTCTGGGAAAATAAGTAAGGAAAAAGTTCACTGAAAGACTGAGGTTCATACTCAAGACCCTGTTCTATGCTCTCCGTCATGAAAGACAATAAAAATGAAATGACAATAATATTGTTTTACTCAAAGAAGCGCATTGGTGACAGTGAGCTGAAAGTAGCAGCAATTGAAGCTTTTGCTGTTTTACTCTGTGTTTTATTGAATGTGCATTGTCAGCAAATATGAGAGTCGGTAGCATTGCCAGTAGGACAGTCATAAAACAGACACAACTATGAAATAACGACTCCTGTGTTATACTGTTTCATTGATTTGAGTGCTCTACACGTCCATAGCTAGGAATGTCATAAAGATAAAAGCTTTACAAGTTTTCAAAACAAAATATAATTTCTACCTTCTTTTAAGAGTGGAGAATTAAAGAAAAAAGAAGTTATATAAGTTCACAATTTAAGCAGACTTACTGAGGAATTTCAGTTCAGTGGTATTTGGTGGTATTCAAGAGCACTAGAGAATTCTGATTTCTTTTGCCAAACTTTCAGCCCAATGTCATCCAGGAAGATAAATGAACCAGGTGATCTTACTGAAAGCTGGTTTTCAGTAGATGACAGTACTAGAAATGTCCATCAGAGGTCAGAAGATTATCCTTGCTTCTTCCACACATCAAAAAAGCTGATCCTTCTCAAATTCTGAATAGATTTCAAATTGGAGAAATTCTTGAGGTAAATAAGACGTATCTTTGCTGAGAAGAGGAAATGAAGTGAGGAAGAACCTACCTAAATATGTTGTAATTTCTTTTGTCTTTTATTTTTTTTTCTCTCTTTTACTGTTCTAACAAAGAAGGATTATGGTGAAGCTTTACCAAATAATGAAGACATATGACATAAGGCAATAAAAGCTGCTGAAATTGTCAATACATTTTGTTTTGCAGCTCAGTATAAATCTTTTCTTTGCAGATGTTATTCATTATGTTTTAGATAAATTCAGAAACGTGGTTTACACTGATTTAGCATTGTACTTAATTGGTTTTAAATCTAATGCACTGCAATAACCCTTAAGTGCTACTTCGCTGTGGAATTTAAAAGTGAACCATACTGTAATTTTGCTTTGGTAGGATTTCTCTGGAAGAAAATATGCTTCATTTCAACAGACACTCACCGGAAAAAGAACAACAAATAATCCCTATAAAGTGTCGCTTTTTTAAATGACCTCCGTTTTTAAAAGTTCACATTTAAGGACTCCATTATTTGTGGAGTATGAGACTCTTACACAGATATAATAGCAAGACTGAAATCATGACATTTAGCATTTAGTGTCTAAAAATCACGCAAGAGATGCATCAGATTATCAGGAAGTGACAGCTGGTGCACTGGAGCAATGGTTATCAAAAATAAAGGGAAACAACACAGAATACAGCAGGCGTTCTACAGATCTGAACAGTAAGCCTGTATCTTCTGCTACCTACACCTGGAGTGTAATCACAGGACTTCTTTTGTCATCACTAATACGTATATTATCTAATTGAGAGCCGGGACACTTAGCCAGGTTGCATTTTTGAGCAGTCAACACTTCTGATTCCTATCCACAAAATATATTTTTGATATCTTTGAATTTTTAAGAATATTGTTTTTTAATTAATATTTTTCAAACAGTAACTGTCTGTAATATGTGGCATCTAGCTACCAAACATACTAATATGGTAGCCCAATTACTAGTGGCATCTGTGAATTCCTGAAATTCTCTTCTTTTTTCCTTTCTTTTCATTCCCACATGAATCACAGGCCATATATTATCTTTTGTACATAAATGACTGCCTGTGCAGAATATATCTCCTAAAGGAAGGTCAGAACATTTATTTTCCTCTATAAAAATCATTTCAAAAATTTATTTTCTCTTCAAATGTTTTTTCTTGAAATATTCCTCTTCAAAATACATCAACCAAATTGACATAAAACACAATTTTTACAACAAATATCTTCATTTTTATATTTCTAAGTTGCTTATGATATGTTTCATATATATTTAAAACAAAAATATATTAGATAATAAAATCCTAAATAACTGGTACCCATCAAGCATTTTATATCTAAGGTATCATATCTTTATAATGTTTGTGTATGACTTTCTGTTCCATATCTCAGCATTTCTTACTAAGTTACTAAGCTCTCCAAAATAAGACTAGAGGATGGAGAGGGAAATAAAATTCATTTGTTTGTAACATTAAACAAAAAGAAAGTGCCATCCAGTCTTTTATGAAATATGTAAGAATTTTACTCAGGATTTGAGTAAGAAAAACACATAGCAGAAATTGAAGACAGCTGTGGTTCATGGTATTAGAGAGGAATCATGTGAATGCTGGTTCTATACGCAGTTCTAAAGATGAATGTTCATGGAAGTACTTACCTGGAAAACATCTGTCATTACTATTGAAAACTTGCTGGATGATGTGAAGACAGACTAGCTGATGACTTTGCTCGATAAACATAAAGGAACATTAACATTAGCAGTTTATTGATATTAGATTAAATACTTTATGTAAAGGCACAAACCAGCCAGTGTATCACATTCATTCATGGGCTATCCATGAAAACATCCATGTCTGTGTAACATATCTACATGCATTTTCTCTATAGAATTTGTTCAGTAACATCACTAAGTCAACTTGGAAATATCTGAGCTAAGAGATAATTTGCTGTTGAGCCATCTTCAGGATAATCTCACAAAAATTAGGATGCATCCTGAGCAGTGAGTCCCCCATATTCTTATTCTCTAGCATACTTTGGGAAATATAATCTTGGGCATGCTCTTAATTTTACTGTATTATTTTGATTCCCCTCTCCCTCAGCACATCTAGTTCACCCTAAAACTAGTCTGAAATGCACTCCTATGAGAGAAGTCATTGCATATGTTGGGATAATATACCCTTAATCCTGTTCAAATCTCTCATAAAATGGCTGGGACATATTAGTGCAAACAAAGAATAAATAATCAGAGTAAATCCTCCAGATCTCTCAGTGTTTATACATCAAATATATATGTCTAAGTATCAAAAAGTCTTTAGAATCTATAAAGGTTGAAATCTCAGCTTTCCTAATGCCAATAAAAATCATTGCCATTAACTTCAGTGAAATCAGTACTTAATGCTGGGACTTCAGATGACAGTTTCCTGCAGTTTTTTAGTAGTTCTGTGAAATAGCTTTGTTTGCATTCTCTTCTATTCACATCCATTAGGACCACCTGTGAGAAAAATGCTGAATCCACAATGAAGTATGCTTAAAGAAAAACACGCTGGTGAACTCACTATTTAAAATGATTGAAGTTTCTGGAAGCAGCGTATTTTGTAGCCAGATATTTCAGCTTTGTGTTGTACAATCATTTTGTGGAGGTAACCTGCTCTTAAGCAGACTTTTAGAAAAAGATTCAATGGTTGTACATATAATTAATGGAATATTGTATATTAGATCCCATTTTAGTTCTTGTAACAGAATGGAATCAGCTTGCCAGAATTTTCTTACAATACCATTAAAATGTGCTATGCTGGTTAATTACATACTCCTTATACTTGTTTTTATAGTTTAACATTTAGCACTTTCACTGGTACTCTTACAAAATAGTATCTTAGCAAGATGCCTACACCTTTCTGCCAGCAGAAACTGGAAAGATGTCACAGGAGCTGACTGATAGTTGGAAAGCAGATGTTTGCAGACGATAATACAATTTTTTTAAACACCAAGAGATCTAACTATTAAGGATATTGATAAAAAGAAATAAATTATGACTTTAAAGATAGATGAATATTTTTACTCAAAGAAAGCGGCTATAATGGGGAAAATGCTCATAATTTCAGATGAGGTGGAAAAGAGTGAAAGGAAGACAATTCTTGAAGGAAGACAGAAGAGTGAAAACACTAGATGAATCTACTTAAGTTCCAGCTTTATTTCATTTCTGAGAAGACTTGTATGAAATTGAGGGAGCTGGTCAATAGAAACTTGATGCAAAACATTCCCACTTGTGTTTACATCGATTTCTAAATGCTGCTAGGGTTAAGGTGCTGTTGGACTTGAAGATCTTGAAGGTCTGTTGCAACCTGAGCAATTCTGTGATTCTAAGTATTAGAAAAATGACAGCTTCACTCAGGGTTTTCTAGAATTGACCATGGCCTCAGAGTTGCTTCTGCTGCAGACTTAGTAATAGGTTAGAAGAAGGGAGGGGAGGGGAAGGGAAGGG
>VXAB01013930.1:0-184623 GCA_013399175.1 Odontophorus gujanensis
CAAAGCTGTAGTCAGGCACATTTTGTGGCACTGGGGGCAACAAATCCATTGTTCTAGAAATTATTCCATCTTCTCAATTTTCAGTAATTTTGCATTTTCCAAAGAGTACATGCAGTACAATAAACAAATAAATATAACCACATAAATATGTGAACAGAAAATCAGCACTCTGTATATCTTCTGTCTGGGGATTTTGCTTTTGTTTTACAAAAAACAAACATGAAAGCCAGGTTCCTTCTGTAAGTATGATACAACAAAATATAGTACTGCTGGCTATCTCTGCTTTGTTTTTATGTCCTGCAGAGAGTGACATCTGTGTGCAAATTAACAACAGATTTGTGTAAGTGAGCTGTGAATGAAATATTTGGGGGAAAAAAAATAAAAGAAACATATCTATAAAATAATTAATGTAACAAGTAATTTAATTCAATTTTGAAACACTCACATTACCTAGCTGATGCATACATTGCTAACAAATCAAAGTATTAATTAGCACTAAATCAAAGAGATATGTTTGACTGGAATGAGTGACTCCTAGATGTTTAATACTTAGGGTTTTAATGGCTACATTAAGTTGTGCAGGACAGAACAAGTGTGTCTGTGGAGCAAAACAGCTGGTGCTGAGGACCCAGTGTACACAGAAATGATTTGGTGGAGTTTTATTTTGGACTAATCTGATACACATGGTGAAAACAAATTAGTAGCTGGAGCTCATTATGTGGCTTCTAGACCACATCTTTTGAGCTAGTTTCATTCAAAAGGGGATACCATTTGTGCACTCTACAGCTGCTCTACAGCATTAACCACAGCATGGAAAGTGGGAACCATCAGGATGCTGACTTAATTCCTGATCTGAAATGAAACATTATTGTAGTTGCATCCACTAAAGTTAATTTGAAAAACTATCCATCTACAGACACAGAAAAGAAAATCTTCAAGAAGTATCAAAGTATCACAGAATTATAGGAGTTGGAAGGGACCTCTAGAGATCATCTAGTCCAAGCCCCCTGCCAAAGCAGGCTCCCTAGGACTGATAACATATTGTTCTTCAAAACAGCACTAATAAATTTCTTTTTTATTTGTATTTTTAACTCAAAGGCTGTAAATTCAGGTTATTTCCACAAGGGCATTGATATTAACATGATGTCAACATGTATTAAACACTTAAGTGGTCTTTGGAACAGGAACTAGTAGTAGTCCCACCCTATTGCTCAGTTTATGCCCTGTCCATCACACTAGGATATTCTATTCACCCTCAGCCAAGTGAAAAAATATAGACACTGATGTAATGCAGCTCTTCAGCTAGGGAACTTGTGATAACTCTGCACAGCCCATCATTACACTTAACCTGGACCAGCCAGAAATAAGGAATCTAAAGTGGGATTCAGCTGCCTAACATCAGTGCCTATGTGGGTGTGCACAGGAACATACAGATGTCAGGCAAAACACAGCTTCCAAAACTCATCTTTACCGAGCCTCCTACCCGCAGTGTTCTAGCTTTATGCATCATATGCATTATACTAACTGACCTTTCCTGTTTTGCTTCTTAACTATCTTCTCTTGCTATTCTCCTCTTCATGATTAGCTACAAAATAGCAGTTTGGAAAAGAGTCCTTTTCTGAAAGTGTACCTTCTGTTTAAAATATCTCAGCCTTTGATAATTATTAGTGCGCACACAGCAGCAAAGGAATGCTTTATTCACAATGTCATGGTACAGCTATTAATGATACTCAAAGGACTGAAAATTACCATTTCGGATATGTTCAGAGCAGTAAACTAGTAAACAAGCCTGCAGTTAGTGCTATGGATGATTCAAATCAACAAGGGTGAAAAGATTTGGTTACTCTGTGTATTAGTGTTAATAGGAATAGATTATAGAGGAATATTTGTGATGTGACCTTCTGTGCACTAATTGAAATAGTATTCAGAGTCAGCAGTGGAGTAATCAAGTTAAACACTGAATCATAAATCATCATGAAAAGTGCTGTCACAACTTAGCCATTAATGCCCTGTATTGCTGGGCAGCCTTACGAAAATATCTGGTATGCCGATCTTTAGGTTAATAGGAACAGAAATGGCATTTAAAGACTATTTGGATCAAATCTGCTGTAAGGTTGAAAGTGTTACTCTGTTAATTTACTGGTAATTTGAAGTGATGTAGTTAGGGTTAGAAGCAACACAGCTGAGCCCCATATAGCTAAACAAAGGATGGTAGAAATTCATCTAATATTTATCTTTTGCTATAAAGTATAATACTGACACAGTATAAATAAATATGTGTACTTTCCCTTTGTCCATCAGATAGCATTTGGTAGGGAGGTCAAAGTCAAAACACATAGAAATGATATGGTTATATTGCTAATGCAGTTTGAGAAGACATTTCTATATATTTTAAACATAGACAACCAAGTCTGATTTTACTTTCATGAAAATTGAGGGCTTTTTAACAAAGGATTTCTATAAAACAAATTATTTCTGTGTGTAATCTCGTATATGCATGAAAGAGAAGTAAAGCTTACTCTCCAGAAGCAGAGAGAAATGGGTTTCCAAAGACAGTAAACTTCCTTAGAGTAATTTTATGATGCAGATTTGATAAAAATAATAATCATTAGAAATATCACAGCTGGAATGATGTATACTTCTTCTAATAAAGACCTGTGTCTCAACACTGGCAAAGCTTTTGCTAATTTGATTCGTTACTCACCAGATTACTTAGACAACTATATGCATAATGTTTGGGGGGACATCTATTTATCATGATTTGCTTCAGTATTGTTAATGAACGTTAACATAAATTACACCCAGCATCTGGTACAAAGGAACTCATTTTAAACAACAAGCAAAACCAATCCTTTACAGACTTCATGGATATTAACTTCAAGGAAGCATCTAAATGTACATTCATACAAATGTCTGTCAAATGCAGCTATGAAATATTAAAATCCAGAATAAACAATATTTTCTGCAAAACAATACTACATATGTACAACCATACTACAAATATAGTGTCTATTCATGGACAGATCAGAACGGAAGAAAATAAAATTTTAAGACTAATGATGGACAGCAAAACAAACCCAAGCATTTGGCTAGCTCCAATATACTTTCCTACACTTCCTTTTTTTATTATCAAGTGTTTATGAAGTTCCCCATGTTGCTGAGATTAAATTCTCTGTGCTAGTTTACTGGTGTAAATTAGATTGATGTTATTCCAGAACTTCCCTAATCAATCTGACAATAATATTTAGGCATAGAATCCGAGGAGTTTGTGCTTTTAGTGGTAAATTATAATGAAAAGAAATTAATAAGTAAGCTGCAAATGAATAAAGACATACAATGCATTTCTAAACAAAACATGACTGCAGACAACTGCTAAATAGAACTGCCATAAAATCTATCTGAGTTTGCAAGTGCCTGTCATTACCTTGTGCACAGCTCAGACAGATTCCCATAGCTGATTTATTCTGAAGTGTGAAAGAGTGTTGGAATTAGGCATATTTTCAGCATTCAGATGACAAGTACAACAACAGAGAACTATGAGTTAAATAGGGTTTATGATTCACCACATGTAACTTTAGCTAACTATCTGGAACCTAACCTGAGCTGTAAAGCCATAGAAAAAAAAAGTCACTCCACGGAAAGGATTCATTCACTTACTCTACCATTGTGTAGGCTAGGAGAGACACTGTTGCCTTACAAAAATGCCTATAATGACTACAGATGATCACATATAGGAAACATAGTTTAAACTTGTTCCCTTAAGATGATGAATTATCCATCCAGGACATCTAGAATGAGATTTAATTGCCTTAATACAGGCATATATAGTACCATGTGAGACAGGACACTCGAAACATCTGCATATGTCTGGGCCAACTGGTATGGTACAGAAGGCAAGTTCTGTGAAAAGCAACTGGTGATACTGTAGGGCATCTCACATGACATTAGACTCTTCTGAGTAAGCAACTAAGCCATGCTCATTCTTGGGTGTGATGTATTCCACTCATAAATTTGAAGCAGGTTTCATGCAAACAGGCATGACAGCATACTACGCAGAGAATTGCATTAACTTACAATTGGTAGGACAGTGAAAGGAAACCTAAACATGGTTGTCTGCCTTCTCTACTAGGAAAATAATGAAACTTGAGTAAGTTATGTTATTAGCTAGTTCACAGGTAAAGGACTGAGGTTAAACTGCCCAAAATCATAAGCAAAGATAAATTGTTCATGTATGCTTTTGTCATATATATATGTATTCTTTACTCTACTCTTTGAAAGATAACTTCTAATATCTCAACATTTTATTAGCACCTGGTTATGTGAAGCAAAAAAAAAAAAAAAATTACCTTTCATTTCATTTAATATGAAATCTTCCCAAATTTTGTACATTGTGAGCATAAATACAATAACTATGAAGAGTTTCTTCCCTCATTAAAAAAAAAAAAGTTTAAAGCACTAGCTGGATCTGAAAATCTTGATATTTCTGGAAATTCATCTAGTAGCATAAACCTGTATTTCAACAATAATTTCACCACAAAAAAAAAAAAAAAATACAGTTAACAACTTACTTTATAAGGTTATGTTCCTTAACTTAATCCTGCTGCAGAGAAATGCTGCACTTGCTTTATGATCAAAGTACTCAAGGACATTGAGAAATCCATGTTTAGAACAGTTTTACAGGTCCTGGTAACAGAAAAACACTCCTTCATCCTGAGAGCCAGCGCAGCTGGCAAATGAAACAGAACAGACTTACCACAAACACAAACATCATGGTAAATTGTCTTCTTAACTGCTGTTAAGTTTTTCTGCAATACTATTTTTGTCTCAGGATATGATTCCTTTCACTCTAAAGGTCTTTTGCTGTCTGGATGATGCTAACTATACTTGATACAGTACAGCATAATGTTCTTAGAACATTAAGTAATAGGAGATTCCAAGCAGTTTTTTCATAGGGTTTTATGAGAAATCACAATTTATTGCTTTTCTGGATATGTTCATTTTTAGCTGTTATTGCTAAATTCAGCCTTAGTATAAAAGAGTATAATTCTATTGAAGTCAGTGGTGGTATATCAGTGCTGTATATTTCCTAGCTGGACAATGAAGCTGTAAATAACCAAATACATCAAAAATAAAAATTGATTACTCTATTTTATAGTCTCTTAGAGTGAATAAGTTTATGATTTAAAACCGTGTCATAATAAAACCATACTGGGAGGAAATGAGAGAGAGAATGCAACATAATGGGCCAAATACAGTTCTCAGCCAGAATAATTACATTAACTTCTGCAAAACTGTGCCCCTTCCAGAGGTTTTTTTTTCAGTTTGAGAGGTTTTTTTCAGAAAACAAGGGAATAATAAGTCACCTGTTTACTTTCTTTTTTGCCTATGAAATGGGAAATTAGTATATGCTTTAAATTTAAACATCATTCTTAATAAAAAGTGATTAATTTAAATAACAGAGCACTTTGTTCATTTTGAGTACTTGTATCAGTAGATTAGAAGCTTACATTCACACTAGGAACACTTTGAAATTATCTGTTGGTCAGATAGAAGCTGTGGACAGAAAAAAGTTGAATTTCCAGAATAAACAATAGTTTTTCAAAAATACGTAAGGTGGAGAGTTGCCATCTACTAATAACATCCATGATTCATGTGGCTCATGGGCACATGGTGGTTTTTGTAGTTCAATTCTGCCATTTGATATTATTTTTACTGCTGACCTTCTAATCTGATCTTCTAATTTATCCGTTATTGTGTTTAATAATATTTACATTTTTTCCATTTACCCGTATAGCCTGTACCACCTGATAGATGTAGTAGAACAATAGCCAATGCCTGTCCTCAGAGATGTTGGAAATTGTTCTAAATTATTCACACAGTTCTAACTGAAAAGCATTCTTACATATTTATTCATATATACAAGTGTGTGTGTTTCTGTGTATAAATAAAACCAAAGTAAATAAACAGTCAATGAAATACAGATCACACAGTGTAGCTCAATGTTCTACTTTGCCATAACCTTCTATAAATTCAGCTTGCACAAACTTAGCAGGTGCTTTTAAATTTATACATATAAATTGTAAATCATGAATTATTATGCACACGCAAATTACGTTTTCACACAGTATGTAGTTTACCTCATTTGATGATGAAAAACATGTAATTTCTTTCTAGTTAATTATAAAGTAAAGGAAGGAAAAGATATTTATGTTCACTGAAATTGTTAAAGCTGCCTTTTCTTAGGTCGGAATTACTGAAATCTACTGTAGTGACCCTGTCTTGCACAGTATAATTCCCTAAAACTTCTAAGTCAGTCAATGATAAGAGGCTGATCTAAATGCTTCCACTGCATTAATCAAATACCAGGTCTAATTAAAAGAGCCATGCACAAAGCTTTTTCAAAATGTTGCTCAGGTATTGCAATAATTTCTGATCACCCAAGCCTGGAAGACAAATAATTAGAGCTGCCAGAGCATTCTGATGAGTGATGTCAGCATCTCCAAGTGACCTTCCCTCTACTAATTAATTTTCATCTTAAGAAAAGAGACCCTGTTGTTGCACATTATTAATTGAGTTCACTAAAAGATGCGCCTGATTAATTTTTGTTGATAATACTTGTCATTCTATGCAGCGGCTGTAATCATTCTATTGGGTTTTATTTTTTAACTCGATCTAGGTCTTTTACAATGTGACTGATACAGTATCTACTATACAGAATACCATGAATAAGGGCATAGTCTATAATGTGAGTACACAGCTTTCATTGTTGTTGATAGTTTAGGTCAAGTGGAACTTTGATGTCTAGTTTGCTAACTTATTTCCAGTTGAGTTAATAGATTTTTTCCCTACAGTCTTCTTTAGTTTGTATCAGTTTCCCAGATAAGGGATTCCTATGTATTTCCTATCTCTCACCTGCATCTGGCAGTTTGGTCATCTGCCAGTCAAAGAATATTTTGAGGCTGGCTCACAGAAAGTGTCCCAGAAACACAACAACTCACGTCGTCCAGGACAAAAGCTAACAGAACCAGAGTACATGGCTGAGACTTATCCACCACAAATCACCGATGTCATGGATCTGATCTTGAGTCTAGCTGTCTAGCAATCATCAAGTGTGTTTTGCCAATCAGGGGACATCAGTCATTGATATGAAAATAGTTATTTTGCAGGGTTTTTGGTATGGCCCAGGAAGAGAGAAGACATGAATTTTCACATGGATAGAAGTCATGCTGAAACATCAAGACCAATTTCATGAATTTAAATGTGGCTACAGAAACATCAGTAGATATACGCTTCCAGTATAACTCAATAAGGGTTATATGAAATAGATGCATATAACTTTTATTTTCTGATCTTCCATTTCCTAATCTCAAAGGCATTGTTGACCCAAGATTCAGTTGTCTCAGACTCTCCTGATGAAACACATCTATTTCTTATAGTTAAGTGTGCCTGTTAGACGAGGGAGAGATGAACTAATAGGACAACAAGCTGCCTCAGATCATACGTCATCAGTTCATATATTTTGATATAGCCCAATCCTATTCAGTCCTGTACGTGAAGACAGAGCCATACATTTGAACATGTTGGGGATCTTAAGTAGTCATGAATCCCATGACTATAATGAACACAGCTGAGCACAAGATTTTGTAATAATAAGCAGTACATTATCAAGAAATTTTCAGGAGGTGAAACTGATTTCCTGTTATATTATCTGAAAATGTATAGGCAATGTAAGTCATGAAAATATACATTTTTTTCCTACTTTGAAGAGCATTTTAATCATATTTTAATCAAGATAGCCATGATTACCAATTTATCAAATACCAATTTAACAACAAAGATTATGGAAATTTTCCCCAAGCCAGTGAACAAAATATGATTAAAAGAGTTCTTCAGAGCACTGTGATGAAAATATGCATAACTCTATTCTTCAGATATGTTCTAGCACATGAAGAGATCAACATATTGATAAAGCAGTAGGCTATCTAGATAGAAAAAAATGGGGAGAATGAGTTATAAATTGCAGTAAAAATAATTATTTCACTACAGATTTGAATGTTTCTTTTCTCATATATTCAAGATTAGATATAATTTCTGCCTATCACACTAGAAGGAAAGCACCAATGTACCTTTATTTATATTTGCAAACCATATTTATTGATCAGTCCAAAGCTTGACTGATATATAGGTAGTAGAATTATTTGGAAGTAGAGAAATATTTTGTTTGGTGCCTCGGAAATTCTTAAGTCCTTCTGTATACTTCAAAATTGGTTCTGAATTTTAAATCTTCCTAAAATTTTCTCCAAAAAAAATGCCGGTTTCTCCTTTTTCTTTTGGTACCCCAAAAAAACCCACTATTCCTCCATCTACAACGGAACTTTTGATTGTTCATTAAAGAAGATATTGATACATAAGCAATGACATCAACTATTGGCTTCATCTCATTTGCTTTTGCTTTTCTTTCTTTGGTTAGATACACAAACACAGACCACAATAGTTAGATTACATTTGCTATGTAAAGTCTCTTTTCATTTATTCATGTTTACTTTGATACTTCAAATAGATCCACAATCCACTGAAGTATTTTTTTATTCTTTTGTTAATATAGCAAGAATTTGAATATAACAAAGCTACTTGCCCCAATGTTTAGTTGCTTATATTCTCACGTTCTTCAAATACTACTGAATGAGGATAGGTGAATACATGGAAAGGACAAAATAATTTTGATATAATAATTTTAGCTTTACAGGAAAGATTAAAAATGCATACTACTAAAAATAATTACTTAGTATATGAAATATCCCACAGGTATTTAAAAAATGGTTAATTAATAAAATGCTCTTTATTTTAAAATAATTTTCTTCATAATGTATTTATCTTATGGTATGATCACCAGGATGAAGAAGCATTCAGTATAAGTAAGCATTTATCTTGAAGTGGATGTGCACTCATACACCCACACCCACACCCACGTGACTGTGGGAATACAAGAAAGATTATTCAGAACAGAACCAGTGGAGCAAGATAAACAGCACGACTGGACACAGGCAGAAACACACACACACTTTAGCTTTCTCAATAGATGCCTTCCAGGACATTTCTAATGCACATCATTTCCCCCAAGATAAATACTTAGTGTGTATGAAACACAGGAAGAATTTGGACAATGCAATCATCACATATGAGCAATAGATTTAACAGCTATTATACATTGTCCTTCCTCTATCCCAATACCTTAGGCCAATGCTAACATCACAGGTAAGCCAAAGTAAACCCAAGATCTTCCAGCAAAGGTTGCAGTCTTCTCTTTCTTCTTTTTGTCCCCCTGAATAATGAAGAAGCAAATGATCACAGAATGAACTTTTTCATCTATGGGGATCCAGTAGAAAACAAGCTCTGAAAAATACAAATATGTTTATATGTATTTGTCCTCTCAGGTTTCTGTACCAATTCCCTCTGCAGACACAGTTATTTGATTCAATTCAGTAAAATAATAGAAGCTTGTGACAATTTCAGGGTCAGGCAAAAAGTGCTTCCTTGCAAGGGGTAGATGGATATTACAACTTAAGATCACATCCTCAGTTTTTTTCTTCTACTTACGTATATATCACTGTATGATATTTTTTGACAATCAAACTATACTTCTTTCTCATCTTACACACATTATTTGGGAAATTTCCAATTCAGCTGCTAGCTGCAAGAAAGCCTTCTTTTTGGTAAAAAGATACCTGAGGTTTCTCAGCTTCCAATTAAAGTCACCTAGATTGGATTGTATAAATCTGTGAATAAAGTAGGAATCAGATCTCCCAATGTCTTTGGAAGGACAAGGACAAGGATTTGATTTATTTTCTTAAATAAAGGTGTTTAGGAACGCTATACAAAGCCCAAGATAACTGCTTAGGATTTGTAGGTATGCTATAGAACCTATGGGATACACATGCACTTCTGGAGAGGCAGACAGGTACTGATGAAATATCTTGGGATGTCTCAAATGGTATTAGATAGATATCGCTGTTGATGGTACTGACTGTATTGATATTTTATTTTTATTAGATGAGACACCTCACTCCTGTTTAAGTATGTTTAGCTATCAACTCGTGAGATGAATTCCATCCCCTATAGCCTGCTCCAAACTCTCACTTTCTGTGCCACTTTATCTGAACAAAATACCAGTTTTTATAACATAATCAAGTCATATAATGCTGCCGCCATCTAGCTCAGTTTTAGTATTTTGCACCTCTAGAACTGAGTACAATCCTCTTATGAGTTAGTACTGACTCTGATTACTAATTCCTAATGTCTTTAGCTACAGTATCACCTCTACTTTTAGCTGTTGTTAAGTAACCTGATATATCATAATTCTCCATAATTCTGTATTCACCTTATTTCCTCAGAATTAAAGCTGGTAAGTAAGTACAAGCAATCTGCTTTGAAGAGTTAAAGAGGCGACAACCTCATGAGCTTGCACACATCATTTATCAGCTGAGATGTCCACTTTCTTACTCCCTTACAAAATGACACATTAGTTTAAGCCACTGCAGCTCACGTTTACTTCCCACTGAGAGTAAAACAGAGTCTCTCCACGCCATTTCATTTAATTAAGTGACAGAAGAAAAATCTTTACAAACCACAAGGTGTCTTGACAAAATCAAGTTCTCTCTCTCCCATTGTGCCTTGCCAATAAACTTCCAATCTTTTGAAATAGTCAGGTTTTATTTCAACTTTCTGAAGAAGAAAGGTGTACCTTATCAGCATATTGTGTGAATCTTAGAATCTTACCTGGACTCCTAGATGTTTGGAGTTACTGGAATTTTCAGTTAAGTTTTATCTAAACAGTAGTGGTTCTGAAAATATTGATCTTCTAAAATTAACACTTGAGCAGGAAACTATCATTATTAGTGACTGATTTAAGGAAAAGCTTACAAGGGGAGCTTCTCTTCATTTGGCACTAGACAGTTGATATCAGAGGCAGCTGCAAGGATTGTTCCAACCACAAGAGAAGTATCCAGGAGAACTCTCAGGTTACTAGATCTCAGACAATTTAGATAGGAATGATAGGTCTGTAGAAATTTAGTTTCATGGGATTTTGCCTTGACTCCAACTGCAGATACCCTTAGTACCTCATCTCATCTACTTTATTTGTACATTCTGACTGTGTCGGCATTGTTCTCATCTTTAGATTGGTGAGGCCAGCAGGATTTGATTTACTGGTGATGGGTTTTGAGCTGTGTTACTGAAGGAGCAGCTTCAGCTCATGGTACACTGACTAACATAGACATTTGTCAAGCAACGACTTTTATCTGCACCTGACCTGGGCTGATTGAAATGAGTTATGGATGAGAAACTTTGCTGTCCATTACAGATCCTCTGAGTCTACCAGTCCTTCAAACAATCCCCAACATTAGTGCTAAGCTACTTTTGTCAATGACATGCAATGATAAAGTTTTATTATTATTGTAGACTTTTTCTGTTTAGGGTATTCTCAGGTTTGTCTTTGAGTGTTAACTTGATGCCAGCTGTACATGTACACATAGTGTATGTGTAATTGTTTTGGATGATATAAGCTTCCATCTGAAAGAAGATAAGCTCAAATTCCCAATTGTGTTTTCATCAGTGACCTGCTATTAGGATCAAGAGTCACTGGGTTAAATGTCAATGATCTGGTATCTGCACTGTTGCAAAGCAATCTCTTTATTCACCAAACATCTACTATTAGACCAAGTACAAATCAGAGCAATTGTTTCCCCATTTATGAGATTTATACATCCATTCAAAGAAATTTTTCTTGTGAAACCACTGATAATATCACCTCAGTAGTAAAGTGAATGGTCTGAATTAAATTTCCTCCCAGCTAGGCACAAGTTTTGTGTGTCAGCAGGATCTTACGGAACATGCTAGCTTATAGAAATGAAGATAGATATAGGCAATATAGGCATATTAAGTCTGTCTTTTGTCAAACTATGAATCAAACCTCCTATCAAGTTTTTAGGTTACCTTGGAGGAGGGAGAAAGGAAAATAATACTAAAACAAACCAACCAAACCAAACACAAAATAAGTAGTCCCAACTGAACTGAAGAAGGACATTGTAATTCTTCTGTCCAGTTATCTTTATTTCAGAACTATTTTTACAAGGTCCCACTGATAAAAGAGGAGGCCAGACCTCCTAGTAGACTGTAAAATGTCTTGAACAGCCATCTGATGTATCCCATTCGCGCCTGACTTGATTCCCTTTCTCCTGCAGATCACTGTCTCACAGCTGTGAGACTCCTGCTGCTCATAACCTCTACTCTCATACTTGGAAATAGAAAAATGTGCCCTGGCAATCCCCTTTTGTACTTCTGTCTTTGCTTGACTTTTCGTTGCAGCATGTGCAGTGGGGATCCCCTTCTCTTTTTATGTTTTCTTTCACCTCTCTCAAAGCTGTTATGAAATGCTGACATCCTGAACTGACTCTGCTCCTCTGCCTTTAAGGATCATACTGTCAAGTCAATAATGTATCTGGCCTCTCTTTTGCTCCCTGGGATATAGTTCCATTTGAGTTTCTTGCATTCATAAGCTTTCTATTACTTGCTCACCAAAGTTCACCATATAGAAAACTCTTCCCATCCTCACTCCGGGAGATATTAATCTTGTTTCCTGGAGTAAGAGAGCTCACCCATTACCATAAAACAGTCACCCTCCTGGGAACAATAGATAAATATTCTCAACACTTATTTTAAAACCAATGATGTAAATATTTTAGAGTAGATTCAACTAACACTCAACAGCGGTCTTGTTATAGTCTCAGTGTGGAGATAGAAGAGAAAGGTGGGTGTTAAAAAACCCTGGTTATTAATAATTAAATGTTCCAGCCATGTCCCTTGTGCCATACAGTGCTTTGTCACTCATTATGTTATAATCATGGGCATAAGGAACAAGCTAGTCTACACAAACTGGGATTACAGCCACGAGAGGAGAAGGACTTTAGTTAGATGCAGTTCTGAATTATAGCTACTGCTCTTATAATATTGAAAGGATTCTGTCTGTCTGATGCAAAAAACTCCTCCACCACTTCTGTTTCTATGTACTGTGGAGGCTCACAGTGTTTGTTTTCATTCCAGTTTTATTTTCCAATTGATTTCCATTTGTTTCATTTTCTCTTGACATATCAGAAGTCATCAATCACATAATTAAAAAAGGAGCTGCAAAATAATGATTAATTACTATCCAGAGCAAAGGAATGTGAAATCTCCACAACAATTGAATATGTTCTGTGAAGGGGTGAGTATCTCTCCAAGAAACAGGCGTAACTGGTTACGCCAGCTTCACCCATTTTAGAGGCAGAGTTTAGAGGGTTGTTTTTCTGATGATAAATTGTACTTCAAAGTTCCAAAGTGGATTCATCAAGAGTCAGGAAATGAATTCTAAAAAAATGCCTTTGCTTCATTTGGCATCTTTGTTGTAATTACTTTTTAATTATATGATTGCACGATACATTTCCATTGGAAAAATTGCCCTATTTGATCTACAACGTGGACAATGCTGCGTGATGAAACAACTTGTCTGTTTCCTTTTAGCTTCATATTTCAGAACACAGTCCAAAGCCTAATTTACTGAGCAACATTCAAACGTCACCTCAAAAATATTTTCCTTGATAGGATTTGTTTTTATGACACATCTAAGAAGTGTCAGAAAATTTCACAAACATTAATGGATGCATGCATGTTTACAGCACTTTGGGGGACAGGAATGCAATCTGCATTTTCAATTTTATGCTCTTTAGAAATAGTCTTTGCTTCATTTCACATAGTCCTCATAATGGCAACTGCAAAGATGAGCCTTCTTTCACAATGCTATAACTTCAGATCTGTATATTTTCAGTAGTGAAAGATGGAGCAAATCATATGGACTTCCCTGGATACCACATGTTTACTATTAATAATTCAAAATTTGTAGTAACTGTTAGATCTGTTGCAAATAAATTAATTAATAAATAAGTAAAGAAAATCAGTCCACAAACAAAAAGTTCATTTTGAGGACCCTAAAACAAAAAAAAAAAAAATGTGGTTCTTACCTTTCCAAATATCAATTCCTGTCACCACTGACAAAAGACATCAGTCCACCAAAATCATAAAGGCAAAATATTTAAGTATTATGCTATACTATAAGGCAAAATATTTAAGTATTATGCTACACTACTAATAAGTAAATAAATACATAAATAAGCAAATAAATAAATAAATAAAATCTCTGTTTTCCAACTAAAATACATCTGGACATTTTCTGCACTGACATCTCAGACAAACTCGCAAAGAATAGTCCAGAAAACTCAAGTCTGGTATAATAGTCAACTGAAAATTGTAACTCAGAAGTGGAAAAAATGAAATGTGGAAACAATAGGATTTGCTGGAGTGAAGCATGAGTTTAATAATGTTCATAAATAAAAACTTTGTCCTGGAAAATTTAAAGGCTACAAGAAGGCATTTAATCTTCACAAAAGTATGCAAAACTATTCTCTATACAGACTATTTAACAAAGTTCAGACAGATACATAGGTTCAGTTACTTTAAAATATAGAATCTTCATGACTGAACTAAATGGCAAAGCTGAGACATTATGAATCTTGCCTCATCCCACAGTCCATGGTGCTTCATTAATTAGCATTTTCAGTCCACTACCTATGACAACACTGTTAATTTTACAGTTTTTCTGAGTAACTCCTCTGCATCAGTTGTGGATGATAGTGTATCGTCTGGTGAGGCACAGACTTAAAAATGTTTTTGTAACCCAAACTTTGCAGGAGGACCCACTGATTTCAGCTCAGAACACAACATTTTCTGTTGCAAACAGCGCTGAGTATTAAAACCACAGTATTATAAGTACTGTACTGCAGCAAAACAAATACTGATGTTTATATCTGTGCTGAAATTAATTTGAAGTTTAAAGAAGCAAAAGGATTATCTATTCTATACATATAGAAGTCAGAAACATAATTTCAAGAGTTGTAAAAAGATGATGATAGGAAAGGGAAACCAATAACAGGGTGTTTGACTGAGATGCCAAAAAGATTTGCAATGATTCTAGGCATCCAATTCCATAATGGATTTATTTCTATAGTGTTCCATTAGGAGACAGATACAAAATACATAACTACATTTGCTTCTTCAGTTACCAATACAGTCCCTAGAACAGTTTCTGTAAACTCAATTTACATATAGTACAGAAAACACTACTCTTAAACATTCCCTAAGTATTATCACTTTAATTCTGTTTATACTGTTCTAGTAGTGGTGTTCAAGCTCACAAAATGATCTGAACATTAGCTGTCATGCAATCACCTTTAGCCGACTGTTGTCCAAAGAATCTTTACTAGATCTGGTGTCACCAGTTTGGAGATGTCAATTTACATAGTTATCATCTTCTGCTCCAGACAATCTCATTAGGCTTCAAGGGTTTATCAAATATGATCCACCTTATATTTAGATTTTATCTATAGTACAAATTTCATTGAGTTCAAGTAGAAAATAAAGAATTTTTAGTTGTTCGTTGTTTAAAAACCTCAAAAGAAAGAAAGAAACAGAAAACACCTTTAATCTATATAACTAAATAACTTCTTGAAGGTCTGATATATTAGTTTTTTTACAATTGTATTATGGGCATGAATAATAGAAGACATCCATATGTCATTAAATGATGTTGTTTCAAGTTTCATTATGTTTTCAATCTAATTTTTTATATTCCCAGAGATATTCTTATGGTATTACTGAAAAGCAAGTACAGCATATCTAGCCTGAATTTTTTATATGGTATCCTTAAAAACACTGTGAATATTAATGTATTCTGTACATTGCTAATTGTGGTTTAAATAAATGATTGTATAATCAAAATTTATTTCATCTATGTAATGACAATCTATTTGCTACTGTTATATATTTACAGTAATACTGTAGGATTATATATTAACCTACTAATTTTATTTTTTTTAAACATTTGTGGACTGCATTAAAATCTACCTGTAAAGTGCAATCTGATTATAACTACAGCATTGTAAATGCGGGGCAATCATTTCACTGACAGTGAAATTTAACTGTTTAACTGTTTTACTGAGCTCCTATATATATAGTTGTAAGAAAAGAGCTCAATTACAGTAGTAAGGAAAGAAATCTCAGTAAAACATGGCAAAGCCCAGAGACAAGCCCAGTCGCTTAAAGTTTATCTTCTATTCAGTACAAGTAGATCATTAGAAAAATCAGTCAGTGCTGTAATTCAAACTCACACATCACCTCTCTGATTAAAACATATGAATGGGCTTTGACGTCTGACTCAAATAAGGCTATTCTTGCACCCCCATGGAGGGAAAAAACCATGGGGGTGAATATACAAGAGAGGATGGGAACTGACATGATCCATCAGTACCAGGGACTAGGGCAAGGAGGTATAGTTTAAAATGGAAAGGTCATATTAACTCCATCAGTCCAAAGCGGATATATGTAATGAGAGACAACCTACACACCATTTAAGAGGGCAGCATTTGAAAGAGTATACTGCAATTCATTAAGGCTGAATCACCCTTCATTCTCCTTTATACTTCTTCTTGAATCTGCCCTACAGTCTTTTACAAGAAAATAACAATAAACTCTCTTATCAGCAGCTTGTAGTAGCAGATACAATACATGGGGTACTGAGATCAAAAAGAGCATGAAAAGCATTTCTGCCAACATCGTACAAAATATTGAACATCTGCTATATCTGGGATCCTGGGAGTTGTAATTATAATTTTTGAAATCTTCACACAAGAGTTATAAATATTAGAACTGTAGCCTGTGAAAGCCATGAAATATTTAAGTTGTTTGGCAGGCTTAAGAAAAACTCATAAACTTAATTTAAGCAGCCAAACACTGTATTTTTACGGATTTTACATCTTTCATGTCATTAGTCATATAAATTAAAGCAACTATAGAGCAGCACAGAAGTTGCAACAGCAAGTCCTGTGGGTAAAAAAAAAGGTCAGCTTGAGATTTAAGACTTTCACCAACACTTCACCTTTCCACTCACCCTGTATTTCAAATCTTGTATTGAATTTGTCATAGGTATTTTTAAGGCATCCATTATCTTATTGTCTATTAAGATTCAGTTCAGTGCTTAATGCTGTATGCATGTATAAAGACTGGGGGCCAGATTCACCAGTTATTTGGCACAGGTCTAGCAACACAAAATAATCCCTAACTCACCCTATTTAGGCTGTCTGAACTATTGGTGAGATACTCAAAGTCTTTTCCACCAATACTGCTCAAAAGAAGTAGGAGACAAATATACCACATCCAAACAGTGATACAAGCTTGAGGCAAAGTTCATAGTTTACAAAGATCAGTGATGAAAGGTTTTGAAAAGGGAGCATAGATAATTTGGTAGAAGATAAGAAAAAGGTACTGCCACACCTGAGAGTGTACGATGAACAAAAAAGCCAACGTAGTAAGAGAGGGAAAGGAGAGGTGAGGGGAATTAAACATAAAACCATAAAGCTGTTCATGGGGGCTTTTCAGTTTGTTACAGTCCTCTAAACTTGTTCAGACACATCAAAAATGTTCTGGAAGAGGATGAGTAAATTAGAGTAGTAAATGCAACAGCCAAATTCACAGAAGCTAAAGTAGGAAAAGACCCAAAGGCAAATTCTCATACGTAGAATATCTTCCCCACCTGTTAGATAGCCATATGGTACTAGTGAAAATGCATTTCTGCAAAATGATTTGAGGGTCGCCAAATGTGCCACCAAAAGTGAAATGAGAAATTAATTTGAAAAGAAATAAAGAAAAGAATGCAAGGATGAGAGGCCAAATTATGCTCTCCATAAATCCACTTTTCAGCAAAGAACACCACTCACCGGACAAGAAACTCATCTGACATCAGAGATGTTACAATGGATTAGCGTAGGGAAAACAAGGGGGAATGTGCCCCAGGGGGCATAAATATGTACAACAAATTCACAGAAATTCTCCTTTGAACTGCTGAACTATGAGTAAACAGACAAATACATCCCCACCCTTGACTTATCTAATAATACATGTATCTAAGTGCCAGATGCCATGGGACTATGAGATGTTAGGCTAGCTATTAGTTACTTTAATGAACCTAAATATGATCTCACGTATACATATTTTACACCAGCATAATACCATTACATTTAGTAAAGTCATTCATGAACTACACCTTTGTACTGCACTGCCAGCAGAATGTCTTCACAAAGGTGCTGTGACAAGATTGAGATGCATACCATAATTAGAAAGGGATCACTGTGATTTAGAGGCTCTTGTGAAACCATTTCCCAAGCTGTCGTTTTAGGATTAGAGGGAAAAAGTGTCCTGAATGTCCACTATGCTGCAAAAATCTAGGCCTCTTGTTTCAGACTGATAATGTCTGAGGGTTTCTCATTATACAGGAAGCTAAATTCTTCTTTATTCAAAGAAGATAGCAATGCATAGAAGAGGATTTGAAAGGTTCTCTGCAGTGCCTCCTTTCTTCCATTGTTTAATAAGGAATCTGGTCTCTGAATAATGATTGGAATTTAGCACAAGTTTGCAAGGAATTTTTGCTCCACGAACAACCCCAGATTGCACAATGTAACTGCAAATCCGAACATGTAATAAAGTCACCTAGTATGTAGTAACTAATTCATTAGAGATCACATAATAATAAATGTTCCAGACACAAAGTATTTTACAAAACTTTCTATAGAGCTAATTAGTTCAAAAGACATTTCAGTAACAGTCACTACCTGATCCAGTTTTTCATGCACATATTAACAATCATCTTTGTGTTACAGAATAAAGAACAAGGGCCCTTTACAACCCCCCTTTTCACATGAAAGACCAAAAAGAGATTTCCTGTCATTCTCCACATAAGCAATTATATATACATTCATTTGCCTGGTATACAAATGTTCCAGAATAACAAAAATGTCCAGTTCCCCTGAACAGATGTACACACATGCACGTACATCCATCCAGTGAGGAAAATACCTTTGGAAGTCATCCAAACTATTGTAATCATCCTCATTCTGTCTCAACTTGTTTTTTGTGATAGGTCTTGCTGGAAAGAGTTTTCTGATAGCCAGGCTGTGAGTGAAATCAGCACAATATGCTCAGTGTAGAGGACCTCCTGATTTCTCATGGATACAGATAGTCTAAAAAACTTCATACAAGAACACATACGATGGATACTGATAATCTGCATGAATCCACAGGGAGAATATTTACTCAGAGGATGCTGAATGGTATTGAAGTAGAACCTGAGAACCAATTCAACCAGCACTAAAAGCAGGGAGTCAAGGGAGACAAGTGGGCCCTAGTTATCACCATGACCTTCTGGTGACCACTTTTCATATTTCAAATGGGGGGTAAGTTTCAGCATCACACTATGGTTTGTTTTCTCTTTCTTTTGGTTCTGGTGGATAACTGAGCATGTCCCTAACCCCTAAGCCCTTACACCACATTCCTTTGACCTTTTCCTGCTCCCATACCAGTGACCATTTCCATGTAAATTAAGGTGACAGGTAATGGACTCAAGTTCTGCTAGGGGATGTTCAGGACATTAGACATAATTTCTTCTCAGAAAGAGTAGTGAGACATTGGAACAGGCTGCCCAGGGAGGTGCTGGAGTTACCATCCCTAGAGGTGTTCAAGAAACGTGTCGTTGTGGCATTGAGGGACATAGTTTAGTGGCCATGGTGGTGACTGTCTGATAGTCAGACTAGATGATCTTAGTGGTCTTTTCCAACCTTTATGATTCTACAGTTCTACGTCTGTTTTCCTGTTCCATATATGTGTTATCACAAATAAACTGAGATGACATAGTGAGGAGAAGAATGTATAATGTGTTTTGTTCTTCAGCTTTGTTATGGTTTTATGATTTTTGTTGTATTACTGGTATTCCACATTATAAAATCATGTGGTGTATTGGGAGTTAAAGAGTTAATGTTCCGGCTCCATGGATCATTGATAGTTCTGGGTGTACCTGTCTCAGAAGAGAAGAACTACATTTCCCAGAGGACTTTGCGATGCTTTGCATTTTACGTATTTACGCTCAGAGGGAAAGATAAAAACTGTCTGCGGTCACGGGACTCTCTCTTCCCTTCAGGATCGAGCTCAGCAGTGGGTGTTTGTTGCAGCCGTCGGCCTTCAGCGTTAGCATAAGGCCTTCGGTTTATTGGACACTATCTCTCTCTTGTTCATTTTATTTGATTCATTAGTCTCAATTCCAATTGTATTGTATTATATTGTGTTATTTTGCTTTCTGATATCTTACTAGTAAATTAGCTTTCCTCCTCAGATCGTTGCCGCTGTTTTGTTCCTAGGCCCATCTCCACTCTCCTTTTTCCCTTTCCCCCTTCACCTTCCCCGGGGTGTGGGCCCATGGGTCCCCTGCCTCAATTGTCATGGTACTGGGTCAAACTGTCCAGCAAACCATTGACAAGCTTATACTGATGTCCATAGGAAAAAGGAATCAAAATATAGAAAAGATGGAACCTATCAGAAAAAAGTGCAGATGACCCTAGAAGAGCTGGGGGCAATTAGAGGTGAATACAGCCTTGAATTTCTGTAGCATGCTCATTTTAGGTCAAACTCTCTGGACAGCTTGTACATTGGCACAGTGACACAGGTAGGCATTTTTTAAATCAGCTTCAGCTATAACACCACATTGTTGTATTTGTGCAGTGATAGGCAAGTACTGAACTCACTCCCTGATTTTATGCAGATATTTTTTCACCAACTTTTTGAATAAAATTTAAAGTAAAAAATTATAACTCCATAAGATAAGCAGGAAGGTATTCCTAACATATTTCTAAGTGAAGGAGTAGATGTTTATTCAAAATAAAAATTCAATTATTCTGTCAAAATGCACAAGAAGTTGGAACTACCAGTACGAGGCTTTCAGTCAGCATTTGTGGTTTATTTCAAATGGTGAAGAAATGAATTTCTCAGTTTTGCCACAGATATTAGTTAGCTGATAGCTATGATGTCTATCATTCATCTTTGAATCTTAATAACTTTTACTTTCATCTACATTTCTATATCATTGTCACAAGACAGCTATGTAATATTGTATGTTTGCAAATATTAACCATAAGGATTTTAGGACAAAATATGTATAACCCTAGATGCGCAGGTAAGCTTCTATTCACCTTAACAGAGTCCCAGTTTCCAGGAAAAGAATGAAAATTGGAACCTATTTTGACAGCAACCAATATTTTTTGAGCAGAAAACTAAGAAGAGTAACTTGCTTTAATGTGGCATTTTTACTTGGCTCCCAAATTTACCAGAACTGTGCTGAATAGAGCATGAGGTCCCTGCGGTCACAGAATTCATCACTGGCCACACATGCTACATGTTAAGTTGTTGATATTTCTGCATTGCTATCTATTCTAAAATGGAAAGAAAAAAAAAAAACACCCAAAGGAGATAGTAGTACATTACATTAATTGCAATACTGTACAGGCTAGACTGTCAAGTGTGCTGAATACTGTACTAGAATGCCCAAAGAGTAGTGATCAATCCTTCAATGTGTGGCTGGTGTTCAGTAACGAGCAACATACCCCAGGGATCAATACTGGGGTTTTTAACGCCTTCTTCAGTAATGCGGACAGAGACATAGATTGCATCGTCAGCAAATCTGCAAATAAATTTGGAGAGGGTTGCTGACACAGTGAATGGTTGAGCTTTGATCCAGAGGCTCTCTGATAAATTTGAGGACTGGGACAACAAAAATCTCATGAAGTTCATTGAGAAAATCTGCAAGGTTCTGTTCATGGTTGAGTAACTCCATATTTCAGTGCAAGCCAAGTTATAACTGTCCAATGGACAGTCCTGCCCCACCAAACTAGTTTTCAATAGACACTATCAGTATAAGTGAAGAGTGTAGTTCTCTGTAAGTAAGGTGAAATGGATCCTTGGTTGCATTAGGAGGTACATGACCTGCAGTGTGACTCTCCATACAGGTTGGGTGAGAAGGCTGCACCCAGAATGCAGTGTCTAGTATGCGCTCCCCAGAGCAGGAGTGATCTGATGAAACTGAAGACAAATCCCAGGATTATAGTAGATATCAACAAATTTGGTCAGATACCTACAGTTTATGAAGAGAGATTTAGGGAGTTTACACAATTTAGAGTGCTGAAGAGGAGATTTAGAGGTGATCAAGCAGCCTACAACTACTAGAAGAGTAACTGTCTAGGTGATGGAGCCAAACTTCTGTCAGTAGTCACCAATAAGAAAAGCCAAGGGCCACAGATTGTTGTTTGGGAAATTCAAGATGAGCATTAGGAGAACAAATTCTTAAAAGGCCATAGGTTCTCCCAGCCATTTGTGACAAATCCATCCAGAGAGGTCTTCAGCACTCAGTGAGACAGAGCCCTGGCTGATGTGCTCTGTCATTGGCAATAGCCACACAGTGAGCAGAAGGTTGCATTCGATGATCTTCAGAGCTATCTTCCAACCCACATCTGTGACCCACACAGTGCTACTGTGACTGCTGGAAGTGTACATCAGCTCGGAAGATCGCAAGCACTTTCATAAGAACACACTAATAGAAACATTTAAATATGTATTTAACACAGCAATGACAGTTAAAACAGAGAAGAGCAGAGATAAGGACAGAAAAAAACTTGCTAGTCCTGGCATGTCCACATATGAACACTTTTTTATACTCTCTTTATCAGTAATCTGGAGTCTTTGCAGGGACTATAAACACACACTATTATGTGTGTACAGCACGCATGCACATCTGAGGAAGTTTCATATAATAGGCTTAACCACAATTTAGTTGCAGGACTTCAAAATGAACTATCCAGTCAGGGCAGTGAAGAAAGAGGAAAAAAGCTGACAGAGAGCAAGGGGGAAAACCCTTCACACACTCAAGACTTCCAAAAAGTGCCTTTTGCAGAAATAAGAAGCAGGCAAAGACACATGCACACACAGATCCCTGTCTGAGCAGGTCAGATTGAACAAGGGTAATCATTTTAAGTGCCCAAATTATATGACTCCACATGGTGCCATCAGAAATATTTTCATTTTTATCCAAATCAATGTCACCACTTTTTCTCTAAAATCAATAGAAAGCAAGTATAGAGGAAGATGCAGTTACTGAGCCCTTTGGAAGTCATGACAAGGCAGAATGACTGTAGGAATTCCAGTTTTTTGGCTTTAGCAGCTAAGCCTGACAGCCTGTAGATAAAGGGTAATAAAAACACAAATAGAAAGAAATTTTGGGTTTAAATTTAAAATAAAGAAATAAAAGCTGTTTCATTAATCCTCATAATTACCACCGCCCTTATGCCTAGTGTCATAACAAAAAGCATAATATTTGGTCTTGCTGAAGATGTTTTTCCTTCATTTTCCTCCACCTGGTGTTAGAAAAAGAGAGGCTCTAAGCAAAAACTTGGCGAATTTCTGTCCTCTAGTGAATGAAGGAAACAAGCTTGTGCACAAATGTTGCCAGACTGCAAGGATTCAGCAAGAGAGCATGTTGCAAAATTTCAAGAAGGAAGTAATCTCAGCTTTGCATCCTGCTTGTAGGAAGTGTAAAACTGAGGCAAATGCTGCAGATCAATATGTGACTGACAGAAATATATTCTGAAAAACACACAAAAAAAATGCATTTCTAAAGGGAAAAAAGCTTGTTATAGGTTTGAACTAACATTACTGCAAAACCCTTAGGATATTCACCCAGAATCAACGTTTGCCACGTTGATTTTCTTTTCCTTTTGGGGGACAAAATATGTATCTGTTTCTCTGTGCTGAGGACTTCTCTACTGAGAAGCCTTTTTATGTACAAAGAACGCAGATTTAGCTGGAGCAGTCTGGGATCTAAAGATTTCTCCCATAAATTCCTGCAAACACACTTTAAATCCCCAGATTACACCACACAGTCACATCTATCCAGACACATGATAGCTACAGCTAAATGGGGTAGTTATCAATCCTTCAAGAAACAGTCTGACTTAATCAAAAGCCCTCAGCAGCATATCCTTGTGGTATTTTTGACAAATTTCAAAGAACAGACATTGAACATATGGCAAAATATCCAAATCAAAAGAAATTTTCCTGTCATAACCCAGTGATTCTGAATTGGAATACTGACAGGATTTGGGGTTGGAATACCTGGGAGTGAGTAAAAAAAAAAAACAAACAACACACTTTTCACCATCACTGACTTGAAGGTAGCTCAGAAAATCCTGCTGCAATTTGCCTACCATCAGGCTTCTCAGATGAACGATCTAAATTCTCCAGATAACTTCCCCATTAGAGGATTGGTGTTGCAAATCTATGTAACTGAATAAGGTTATTCAAGAAGCGCCACATTTTGATAACAAAATCCTTTGTGATGATTACCTAATAGCCAGCATTTGTTCAAACACTTTTAATAGACCCCTTTTATCACATGCAAAAAGAATTTCAGTGCTAGTTCAGTCTTCTGTTTCATTCTGTCATGAATCACTTTGTAGAGACATTTAGAAGTCAATAATCCACTGTAGCTTTGATGACAGGTGATTAATTTCTACATTTTAGAGACATAATAAGATTTAGCAATAAAAAGGCCTTGAAGTAACCTACCAAACAGCTTTAATCTCAGCCTTGGGACTGTTGCTAAATATGAATGCTTGTATACAAATGTGGATGATTTAAGTTAGTAGGTTTTATTACAGACTTCTTGCCTTTTCATATTAATCTTGCTTTACAATCAGGCTATCTATACAATCAGTTTATGCTGAATATTGTTTCTAACACAGTACCTGGGGGAGGAGAATTAAATTATTTACCCACAAGGGCTATATTCTACTGAAAATTGGTTTTACATGCTCTCCATTGTGTGGCTTACCAACATTCTCTGTGTGGCAAGGTTAGATAGGTTAGAAGCAAGCAGACACACACAACTAGTCAGTACTCAACTGCACAACCACGCAGAGCCCTCAGGGCTCAATCTATCACACAGTGAAACCAGTGGGAGTATTTTGTTAACTCCAGTTGGCAGATCAGTGTAACAGACATCCTTATATAAAAGAAATACCAAGCTCTCCAGCCATGTTCTGGGATAAATAAGATATATCTCTATACTTCTCGATCTGGCTTTTCTGAGGTCTCCAAAACATTGTCTGGATTATTTTTCTTTCAAAAGCAGTTTTATATTGAAAACAGTATCTTGGGAAAAAAAAAAAAATACTCTTTTAGGCCCAGTCTCCTGTGTTTTCTTTATTTGTTGTCAGGAATGCTTCATTTTTCTACTCAAAGTACTCCAGTCTGAAACCTTTGCGTCTATAAAACACTAAATCTTCACTGCAAGTCTCTTAGTCAGAAATCTCAAGATAAATTCACAAAATGGTTCTGCAGCTCATTTCCTTCAGGGAAAAGAAAAGACAATGCTGCAGCAACTGCCTTAGAAAACCCATTTGCTAATGCTGAATTGTGAAGACTTTCCAAAATAAATGGGGGCCTAAGTGCGTAGCATTGATATGATTATTACATGTTGATGGCCATATGCTTTCCTTTGTTAAAAACAAAAACAAAAACGAAAACAAAAAACAAACAAACAAACAAAAAAAAAGCACTACAGCCCTGGTATCTGGGAACACACAGCAAAACAGAGAGCTTGTTTGTTCTTCTGTGTGCTAGCTCTGAAGTTAGCAGTACCTGGGATAAAAGGTGGTAGAATTTCTCTGTTCTAGGGGTAGCTAAAATATTATTTGTATTGTATTACTGTTGCTCTGTGTTTTATGAAGAACAAAGAAGGAACCTCAGTCTTAACATATAATATGGTGAACAGAGTGGCAGAAATTTGACCCATGAAGTATTTCTCTCAGACATCATCTCAGCAACCCCTAAAGGTGGAAAAAGTGAAAATATCAACAATAAACAAAGCAACAACAAAATATTAACGGGAAGAAAGGCAGCAATATCACCTCTTTGCTAACAGAATACTTCAGAAAGAAGGAACAGACGCCTTACCAATAATGATGAATGATGTTTTATCAAAAACAAATAGAGGGAACATTGAATTTCAGTAGCATCTATTACGAAGTCACTTGAATTTTAAACTCATTTTAAAATAAGGAATTTTCACTGTCAAGTCAAGGTATTTAGGACAGGTACCAGATGTGGGGGGTAATTGGAAGGTTTTGGGATGGGTGCAAATAGTGGTGATGGTGGCAGTCAGGAGAGAAAACCTAAGGGCATGGGCAGTCCTTTTGACTAAGTACACTGCTTGTGCAACTCCATGTCCTAACCATACTCCAGGCCCTTATAAGGGCATAAGAGATCATATGCCTTCATCCTTTCTATACCCATGAAAATTTGTTTCTGTTGAAAGTACCTCCAGGCATCTCTGTTGCAAGAAATGGCAATATGTTCTGAGTATGTTCTCAGTCTAGATGAACAAGGGTATCTTAATTTAAATATACTTCCAGCTTTCTTTGTAGACTTCAGGCTTATACATTCTTTAAGTTGCAGTTTTCAGTATTTCTCTGTATTTTTAAGTGCTGAGAACTTACTCTCTTATTTCCTTCATTTTTCTTGTAAAATAAGAGTAATGAAAATGAAGATCATAATTAACAATACTCTTGATAAAAATGTAATTAACATTTGTCAGAGCTGTGAACAAAGTAATATCTGGAACAGCCAAGCGGATAGTGAGGAAAATAGAAGGAAAACAAGCAGATACAAGTTAAATCTGAAGGCGAGGAAATTCAATTCATGACTGAAGGTTAACTGCAAAAACAAAGTAAAGGTGGAGGGAAAAGTAAGAATCAAAGAATCAAACAAGTTGCAAGAAATAGAATCTTCTCTATGAATTTATGATCTATGAAATCCTAAGAGTTCTTACAAGCTAACTAGATAACATGTTAAATTATTTTCACTGTTTCCAAACATCATTTCTACTTTTTTCAGTAAATTTTCCAGTATTTGTATTCCAGCAGGGGAAATAATTTCTTCTCCATGTAAAGTAGCAAAATTGTGTGTGAGGACAAACACATATTAAGAAAATGAATCATAGCAAGAGACAGGACAGTTGAGGCAGATTAGACATATCAGACAGCAAATGGCAGTGTGAGGTACTGCAGTGGAGCTGCCTGTGCTACAGAGCACAGGAAGAGTTATGACATTTATGCATTTTCATTTCTACAGGTGGGGACCTCAAATCATTCCGTAGGTTAGGCTCTTAGTATGTCTAATCTAGTACTGCCAAGGCACACATTTGATATACTTCTGACCTGTCAAAAACAGGCACAAGACACACTTAAATCTCTTCATGGTCCCAGCATAAGACATTAAGTTTGAGCTACTTGTGAATCCAATCGTTATTTCAGGATGTTTTGTCTCAAGCAACACTGAATTTTCAGTTTCCAAAATGAACCTTTCTTTATAACCTATGCTTTTTATTTCTTTATATTTCTTACATGGAGGGTCAAGTATTAAGTAGATTATTTTAACTAATATTCAAGGACATTTCTTCTTGATTACTCCTACTGAATCAGGAGATTCATGAAACAAATTTCCCAAATATTTGTTTTCCTTTAGATGTAAGAGATTAAATCTTGCCTTCTCATGGCAAAAGAATAAATAAAACATTTTTATTAGCTGTTAAAAATGCAACTCGTCCCATCTCTTCCTTTTCTCAAAGTAAGAATATCCACACTAGAACTCATAAAAGATGTCTTTTCATTCTTTTTTTTTTTTTTCAACAAAATTTTAATCTTAGGAGTACTTTATTCCTAATAAAAACCATTGTCACTATAAGAAGTTCTTTCCATGATAGACTAAACACTTTTAAACACCAAGAAAATGTTTTTCAGGAAAATTCACAGTCCTATGAATTCATAGATTATTTGAGAATCATACAAGAATGTGCATATTTGATCTTATGTTTCTTTCATGGTACTATCAATAGAAGAACTGTAGGACAGCAAGCACACCAATCATGCAGAGCAATTCCTTCACCAATATATTATTATATTGTATTATAATACCAATGTATTACTGTATAGTATATATTATCAAAATCAGATTGGTATGATGATGAGCAGTGTGCTCTGACTTTACCTTGGAAACAATGTCCAAATATGAAAGGCTGGTCTTCAAGGAAGGGGCTTTAAGGTCATCTTGATGAGCACTGAGCATGACCAATATTTTGAGTCTTCAGATGCAGATAGGCAGTGGTAGAGTAGCACATGAAGGAAAACATTGGTTTCTGTGAACAAAGAAGTCCTCCATCATAAAAACCTAGCAAGGTGAACCGTGTAGTACACTGGCATGTGCTTCAAAAGGAGCTACAAATATTGTGACAGGAAAAACATAAATGTTTGTGCAATCCTCTGTTGTTCTCAGCATATTCAAACTAGCTGCACCATCACCCTAATCTGTGTGAATCACAAAAATAGCACAAAGTGATTTCTACAAAATGAATGACTAGGTTGAAACAGGAGCTAAAGTGCAGTGAAGTACCATTCACATAATATGTTACCTAGGATTGGACTTTGTAACAGAGACATTTTTGCACCCAATATTTATTTTAGCAGACATTTTCAAACAGCTTCGGGGTTAGTTCTTTGCCATCTACCATTCCTGAGACTCCTCAGGTGTCACTTGACAGGGGGCTAAGAAATGGCTGAGTTGTTTAAATGGAAAAGTTGCCAAAGAATTCAGCATTCTTAAGATTTTATCCAAACTGTCTTTTTACATGTTTTATCTTTCAAAGTATATATTCCAATAACAATTTCACTTTAGCTCCTGCTGACACTTGAAGCACTGTAAGGTTCTTTGTCTTCTGTACATACTGATTTTCATACAGCATCTCAATTTGGTATTTTTTGTTTGCACACCTTAAAATTCAACAGAAAATAAAGGTAAGAGATACCATTTAATGATTACATCATGTCATATGTACTTACCTCTGATAAATAACAAAGAAAGATCTACAGTTGCTAAAATTTGGAACTCTAGAGTGAGGTATTAAAATAATTTTTATTTTTGACAGGATATAACAGAATGCTGATCTTGTTGCTGGGTCAGGCAGAAGAACAGAAGTTCAGAATGCTGAGAAATTGCTATATGAAGAAACTTAATATGTACTTCTGCTGCTGAAGCAAATAACAGTAGCTTCTCTGCTGGCCAAGTTTAGAAAAGCTAATGTTAGCAAGATGTGCAAGACTAAATAACAAGCGTCAGGGTCACACATCTTATTAAAATCAGTATTTTAAAAACTGCTTGCTTAAAACATTTACCTTGGCATTGTAGATTTTCTTTAATAGCAAGCCAGCTTTTATTCAGCTGACCTCTATCTGAAGCAGCTAAATCTCAGGTATACGTATGATTGATTTTTGGTCTTCTTTATTCAAAGAAAAAAAAATATGAAGCAAAAATAAAATTGCAGTACATTTAAAATTTATGTTTTCAGGGAAAGGCTATGGTGAAATTCAGCCAGCTTTATTTCATTCTGAACTAGACCATATGATTGGACAAGATATATTTTGAGGAGCCCTTCACCAGTAGATAAACCTGGATAGTTCTAATGAGCAATTTGCCTCCATTTAATACTTTTAGTACAATTCACAAATTCAGGATTCTTCTTTACTTCATGGCATGATTATATTCATTGCTTTTCTCTGCGCTACCTATCTTTGAGATATGACTATCTACTTAGTAACTGTTATCAAAGCTAGCTCTTATAAACAAAGAAACTGGATTCTTGCAGAAATCTGTGTAGTTAATAAAATGGATTAGTGGCATAAAGATATATTAATTTCAAGTTATCAATAGACAGGTCTTGTAACATTTTACTGCACATGCTAGAAACCTAAATAAAAATAATTATATATACATCATAAAAAAGTAGNTCAGTTCAAAGGATTCAAGAAAAAAAAATACCATGAAAACAAAAGAAAAGTGAGCAGTCTCACCCCCAAGCAGACAGGCATCAAATTAGGAAAACTGGAGTCCAGATAGATTTTAGCCTGGCCAGGGACATCAAGGCAAGAAGAAGGGCTTCTATAAGCACATCTATGCTAAAAGAAGACTAGGGAAAACATGAATTTTCTCCAAATGAAGTTGGAGACCTGGTTAGCTGGGATATGGATATGGAGAAGACACAGGTAGTCAATAATTTTTTTGCCTCAGTCTTCACCAGAATTTCTTCTAGCCACCCCATTCAGGCCACAGAATCCAAAAGCAGAGACTGAGAGAATAAAGTACTACCTGTTCTAGGAGAAGATAAAGCTCAAGACCACCTAAGGAGTTGCAGATGTTCATTGGACTGATAAGATGCATCCAAGGGAAATGGTGGATGAAGTTGCTAAGCCACTTCTAATATTTGAGAAGTCTGAAGTTCCCACTAACTGGAAAATGGAAAACATGTCCCAGTTTCCTAAAGGGGAAAAAAGAAGACTCTGNTGCACATGCTAGAAACCTAAATAAAAATAATTATATATACATCATAAAAAAATAGATGCCTAAAATTTAAGTTTCTCTTGGTATCAGAGGGCAATTCAACAAGATGATTTCTCCAATATAACCAACATACAACAAAAAACTGCCAGTCATGAATGATAACTAGAAAGTCAACTATCTTCCCTTTCTTCCTTTCCTTTCCTTNCATCTATGCTAAAAGAAGACTAGGGAAAACATGAATTTTCTCCAAATGAAGTTGGAGACCTGGTTAGCTGGGATATGGATATGGAGAAGACACAGGTAGTCAATAATTTTTTTGCCTCAGTCTTCACCAGAATTTCTTCTAGCCACCCCATTCAGGCCACAGAATCCAAAAGCAGAGACTGAGAGAATAAAGTACTACCTGTTCTAGGAGAAGATAAAGCTCAAGACCACCTAAGGAGTTGCAGATGTTCATTGGACTGATAAGATGCATCCAAGGGAAATGGTGGATGAAGTTGCTAAGCCACTTCTAATATTTGAGAAGTCTGAAGTTCCCACTAACTGGAAAATGGAAAACATGTCCCAGTTTCCTAAAGGGGAAAAAAGAAGACTCTGGGGAACTACAGACCAGTCAACTCACATTTCTGTGCCTGGAGCAGATCCTTCTGAAAACAATGATAAGGCATATGGATAACAGAGAGTTAATTGGTGACAGCCAACATGGTTTCACTAAGGACAAATCGTGCCTGACAAATTTGTGACCTTCTACAGCAGGCTTATAGTGTTGGTGGACAAGGAAAGAGTAACTGACATCATCTGCCTAGATACGTTAATTTGATGGATGGATCACTCAGTGAATAAGGAATTGGCTGGAGGTTTGCACTCAAATAACTACACTCAGTTACACTCAATAACTACACTACAAAACTGCTCAGCGCACAGGTAGAGGCCAGTGACAAGGGATGTTCCTTATGGGTTTGTACTGGGAATAGCACAATTTAACATCTTTGTTGGTGATATGGATTCATAGATACATTAGGTTGGAAAGGACCTACAAGATCATCTAGTCCAACCATCCTCCTATCACCGTCCCTACCCATTAAGCTACTAAATCAAGTCCCTTAGCACCTCATCTAAACGCTTCTGGAACAGCGCTAGGGATGGTGTCTCAACCACCTCCCTAGGCAGGTCATTCCAGTGCCTGACCACTCTTTCAAAGAAACAATTTTTCCTCAAATCTAATCTAAATCTTACCCGGCGCAACTGGTGGCCATTCCCTCTCATCCTGTCATTAGTTATCTGGGAGAAGAGGCTGACTCCCTCTATGGACATGGTCAGGGGGATTGAGTGCACTCTCAAGTTTGTAGGTGACACCAAGCCTAGGGGTGCAGTCGACATGACGGAGGAAAGGAATGACATCCAGAGGGACCTTGACAGGCTGGAGGGGTGGGCCTGTAAGAAAAACATGCATTTCAACAAGTCCAAGTGCAAGGTCCTGCACCTTGGTCAGGGCGATTCTGAACACAAATGCACACTAGGAAACACATGGATAGAGAGCAGCACTGTGGAGAACTTGTAAGTACACATGATTAAAATGGTCAACATGAGATAGCAATTATAGCCAAGGTCAAGTTTATCCAGGACTGCATCAAAAGAAATACAGCTGAGAGTGATTCTTCCCCTTTACTCTTCCCTTTGGAGACCTCATTTAGAGCTCTGTATTCAGCTCAGAGATCTCCAGCTTAAGAAAAATATGGGCTTGCTATCATGCACCCAGAGGAGGGACGTGAAGATGATCAGAGGGCTGGAGCATTCTTCCTATAAAGACATGCTGAGAGAACTGTGGTTATTTAGCCTAAAGATGTCTACTGGGAGAACTTACAGAGGCCTTCCAGTATTTAAATACTGGAGGTCTGCTGGAAAGATGGTGAGGCACTCTTTATCAGGGAGTATATTAAGAGAAGAGTTAACAGTCGTTTTAAAAAGAGCGTAGGTTTAGATTTGATGTAAGAAATAAATTTTTTACTCAGAGGGTGGAAGCACTGGAACAGGCTGCCCAGGGAAGCTGTGGATGACTCATGCCTCAGGTGTTCAGGGCCAGGTTGGATGAGGCTATGGGCAACCTGATCTGGTGGGTGGCAAATTTGCCCATGGCAGGGCTGGGGTGGGGCAGGGGGGAAGTGGAAATGGATCATTTTTAAGATCCCTTCCAATCTAAGCAGTTCTATGATTCTACACTAGAAATTTCAACAGAATGTTTTAACAAAGTTTGCTTTTTTTTTTNCTTTATCAGGGAGTATATTAAGAGAAGAGTTAACAGTCGTTTTAAAAAGAGCGTAGGTTTAGATTTGATGTAAGAAATAAATTTTTTACTCAGAGGGTGGAAGCACTGGAACAGGCTGCCCAGGGAAGCTGTGGATGACTCATGCCTCAGGTGTTCAGGGCCGGGTTGGATGAGGCTATGGGCAACCTGATCTGGTGGGTGGCAAATTTGCCCATGGCAGGGCTGGGGTGGGGCAGGGGGGAAGTGGAAATGGATCATTTTTAAGATCCCTTCCAATCTAAGCAGTTCTATGATTCTACACTAGAAATTTCAACAGAATGTTTTAACAAAGTTTGCTTTTTTTTTTCCTCTCTCTTGGATGCTATTGAGCTCTTGATGCTCTGCCATAAAACTTCAGTAATATCAGCACTAAAGTTTCGTTTTACCTGTCATCAGATAAGTAACAGTTTAGTAATGGCTTGGGGTGATTGATGACAAAGTAGCTAAAAAAATAACTAGTACTATAAACCCTATTTACAACATCTAAGAAGAACCTTGAAAAGATAATACTATGGATTACCTTTGTGTTATTTTCTATGCTCGTTATAAAATTTGTCACGGAGTCTTTAATTGTCTCATTTTCCATTTTTTATAGTCTTTGTCATGACAATAAGTTTTCACATAATTCAGTGCTTGCTAGATTGATTCAAACTATGCAGTAGAAGTCTGAATGTGTTAGAGATGTTGCAGCACGATCACCTGACTCTTCAACCTTTGTTCACCTAGTGATAAAATCTGTGGAGGAAGAGCAATAGACAATTTTATGCCCTCCAAATGAGCATCCTTTCCCTGTGTGCTATTTTCACAGCCTTATTCCTTCTCTTTCCATGAGCTACCTGCTTAAGGACCAGCTAATTAGGTTGGAGAGAAGTCAGGACTGCATGAATCTCTTCATGCTGCCAGTGAGCTCCATATTTCTACATCAGCTTTCAGTAATCTGAGGTTCTCTTATGAACTCAGGGGAACATATGATACTTTTTATTTTAATGAAAACTAAGGTCTTCAAAGAAATCTAAAGTGGGATCATGAAAGTACCTAGAGGTTCAGTAAGATGTATAAAATCCTGATTTTTATTTTTTTTTCAGATATCATCATGGGCAAGTCAGTTCCAAGTTGTCTTGCTGTCTGATTCATGATTTTTTAATTCCTGTGGTTGGCAGTGTGGATGATGACTGAAAAAGACTGCTACTATATACTCAAAATCTTGTCTTCCAGCAAAGATATTCACAGCTTCTGGTGCAGCTCTGGGGAGGATTACTTAGAGCCTATCTGGCAAAGCTCATGCTTTTTGACTTCTCCAGATGTCTCACTGACTCCTTTTCATTCCCTAAAATTATGTCTTAGCCTCAATTATTCACATTCATTACGTTTCGCCTATACTACAGCAATGTGATTCTTCTGCAGAAAGATACTACTGACTAAGTTGAAACGGTATGTTACAACATATGCGGCGTACTGTATGTATGTTACATGATACTGATCACTGCAAACACATTTTATATTTCCGCTGCTTCTTACTTTATTTGTTGAGTCTCAGGCATGCTAAAATATTAAGTAAAGGATGGAGGTAGTTTCCTCTTTCACTCAATCAGACTCCTTTAAGTGTAGGTAAAACTTTTTCATAAGCTTTCAGGCAGTTCCAGAAGAGTAAAACAGCATTCATTGAAAGAAGAATCACCTGAGATCTCATATTCTTCAATTAAATGTCAGTTTCTCTCCAATGAGTTACTCGTTCTAACATGAACATAAACTAATAGACTGAAGAATAAATATACTACTCAAAAAACACTTTGAAACAAGATGTTTCCCTCTGATTTCTCCATCTGAAAGATCACTACAAAAGCAACGTATAGCAGTGGTTGGCCAGTACCATTCAATGTGCCTTGGTGGTAAAGGTTTGTGATATGACATCTCTATAAAAGGATGAAGGAAATGAGAAAGTATGTTGCAAACTTTTCCAGCATTATGCTTTCTGTTGTACTTCAAGAACATGTGCGGGCTGATGCATAAATGACTGACACCCTCTGGGAAAGCCAGCCCAGACTTATAAGATTGGGTAGTGTTTTTGGTAGGTGTTAGCATGAAGATGGTAAAAAAGAGAAAAACTATGATAACAGTTTACAGCATTTAAAATAAGTCAAGTAACAACTTGCTTGGCCATCTTCCTACTTATACTGATATAAAGAACCAGCAAGACAGAGAGTTGTATTGCTAGAAATCCTTTGTATATGTGAAACGGGAATCTGCAGGTACCAATTTATCATTATCACCCTGTGCCCAATGGCCAGTGAGTGGATCACACAATGTGCAGTAAGGCTGCAATTGGGTCCTGGAGCCTGGACCTTCACAATTAGATGATGCAGAAGAGACTCACATACAAGTTTTAAAGCAGTAAAGTAGCCTACCTAGAACATCTGCATATGGGTTTCTTTGCCTGAAGAATTAATGTTCTTAAGTTATCTTACACTAACATATAACTCTGAGAAGAAATTTGTGGGGTGGAAAAGCAAAAGGAAACAAACAATATTTGGGTACCAAAAGAAGATCAGGAAATTCGCTCAAAAGGAGGAAGGAATCAAAGTCTCCTCAGCTTTTATACTTTGCTATTCACAATGTTTGCATATTAAACTTGGATATAAGAAAGGAGACAGAACTCCTTAGCATGACAAAGAACAGCAAAGTACATAAATTCTGTCTCCCAAGAGCTGACTTTGAGGAAATATTGCCGCATCTATTTCTTGTTGATCATCATTGTAGACACTGTACTGCATGTTTCCAGATTAAAAGTAGCAATCCAGACCCACTAATAAAAAAGAAAAAGGAGAAGAAAAAACCCAGCTCTCTAAATAATAAAGTATGCCTGTAACATTCTTGAGAATTCAAAATCAAATGGGAAAAATATTATATATTTTCTATATAATTATTTAAATTTTATTTTATTATTTGTATAATATTCTATTTGTATATTTAACATTGTTAGGTTTTCTTTGTCCATCTGCATTCAGTACTAGTCTAGGAAGGCAGTTCTTCAACAAGAAAATCCTTTATCTTGAACACTGCCTTCCCTTTGTCATTAGTTATTTTATTCCCAGAAAGAAGGGAATTTTTTTCCTTATTACACATTTTATATTAACACAGTTTTACCATACGGTGATAGAGTCATCTAGTACTGAATTGTATGGGGGGTTTTGTTTGTTTTGTTTTAAGGTTGTTTTGGGGGTAGGGAGAGAGAGGACAATAGGGTAATCATATTTAAAATAATACAATAAAGTATTGTTCATTCAGTGTCATTGAATGTGACTCAACTATACCACTCTAAAGTAAACACAGAGTGCTGACATATTTAATTCTGATATTGCAGAAGGATGTTTCCAAAGAGTCCCATATTCAGTAACTACATCACACTTACAATTGTCTTTGAAGTTTTAGTCTCAGTTCATGATACTACTACGAAGGTTTATTTTTAACTTGTTATATAAAATGCTTTTTTTAATTCAAGGAAACATCTCTGAGTATGAAAAATGTCAAACTGAATGCTTCTAATTGCATAACTTCTGCAGTTGTTTTTTTTTTAATTGACTGAAGATTTTTGAAAGAGAAAAAAATGTATCTTATTTGTAGCAGTTCTTGTTTTATTTTAAATAATTTTAAAAAATTAATAAAGAATGTTAAATTTTAAATTATTTTATGAAAGTTTGAATTTTAAGTGCACATATTGTGAAATATAAAGATAAATAGAATAGATGACTCTACTAAGCCAAATTTTCTCAATAAATCTCCAAAAATAAATCATAATGAAATTGTTGAGAAAGAATAATATTCTATTACTGCATCAGTAGAACATTTCAATAATTCAGTACTTAGTTTAGAAAACCTGCTTTCCTTAATATCACATACATCACAGACAAATGATTTTCACTTGAGATTGCAGTAGGATCAGAGTCTGAAGATTAAAAAAAAAATAGTTGCAACTTTCCATGACAAGAATTACTGCGTACTGGCACCTGAGCATTGACTGCATCTGACACTTCCATTGAACTCCTGTAATGTGTAGTTGCCAGCACCACTTCTGTTTTTTTCCCCATCGTATAAAAATGCGTTCTACTTATACTTGCCTAGTATTGCTGCTCTTTTTCATCTTTAACCTCAACAGACATAGTGTTTACGAACACCACTGAGAATTCTCTTCCAAATCTGTGTTAGACTTTTAAAATTGTAAATTGATATCTGTTGAAACTTCTTTCCTTATGGCCTCTGTTTCCTGATATATTTCAGACTCAGCTTACTTCTAGACTACATTCTTCAAATCCCATCTTTCCTTGATCAAGATGCTTTGCTCCTGGTCTCTTCTTTAATTTTCTCTCCAGTCTACTTTTTTGAAAGTCTCTCCCTCAGCCTGTATTTCTGGGGATGGCAAAGAGTTATACAGGTGCATGTTCCCCTAGGTACTCTAACTTAAAGAAAATCTCTCACACAAATGCAAATTCAGTGACAAAATTTATGCAGTTATATCACAGAGCCAACACATCTTACCAGCAAAATAGGCCACCTTCATTTCAAAATCTCTTCTGAAATTTCTTGTTGTAAGCCCAGTTCAACAGGGCTAAAACAGACCTCTTTTTTTTTTTTCTATTATTTTCCAAGCTCTATGGACTAATCAATAACCCAGGTTATCACTCAGGTGAAAGTTGTACTTAAATTTTGCAGATTTTTTCTGTGTATCTTCTTAAAGACATGGTCTTTTTTGCATATTCACACAGTTTAATTTTGCCCAGGGTTTAATCCTCTCAATCAATTGAAACATTTCTTAACAAATTCAAGATTTCCATTTTTCTAGCCTGTAGAAAAATTCATTAGTTTTAACTAAAACACCTCTTTTCAGAAATCTCTACCCTAACTCCATCTTTTTCTATCCACAGTCTTTGTGGTTTAGCCCACTCTGCCATTATTTCCTACTCTGTTTCACATTGTCATCTCCCAGTTCCAGCCAGTGAATGCTGCCCATACTCATCACTCATCTGTTGCATCCTCAAATGCTTTCTTTCATGCTACCCTTCATGCTTGGAAGCTCTCTGTAAACATCCACCTTCAAATCCATTTACTGAAAAGCCTATGAAAGACTTGACAGCAGTTAGGCTGGTATTGTTGGCATCACTTCTCCTCATACTGACTTATTGTTTCCTTCTACTTCCTCATCTGTCTATATCAATCTTGTTGTTTTGTTGGTTTTAGTTCTTTTGATCCAGAACTTTTTATATCTGTCACCAACTTTTTCTTTTGATTTTTGACCAAAAAGGGGGCATGGTCAATTGTAGTGTAAATTCAAACAGTCCGTACTTACATGAACAAGTTTGAGCCTTATTTCGTACATTGCCTGTGAGATTATAGAGCTCCTATTTTCAGATAGAAGAACAGACATGTTACTGTTGCCAAAGGTGGAAAACAGATTAAAACATCTTTCTCTCAATCCATGTTTGTATCTCAGAGAGACATCCTACTTGTTAAGTTTGTAGACTTGGAAATGAAATTTGTAAGGTATCAAATGGTGCTGACTGAAATGAAAAGTTACAACAGTCAATGAGGCCCCCCTCTAGCCTTCTCAGTAATAATGTTATTATTAAGTAACACTGGGCCATAAGACATAAAATGTTGAGCAGCAGTTTGGTGGCAAAACAGACTCTATAGAGGTAGATTTCTCTGAAATATGTTCAAGAAACCACCTAAAGTGGAATTATCAGATTTATTTCATAGTTGATCAGACAAAACTCTCTCAGTGGAAATGAGCATCCATAAATAATAATAGAAATAAGAGTTCCCAGATCTCAGTGATGACAGTAGCCTTACTCCTCAATCAGAGTGTAATGGAGCATATGCAAGCTCTTGCAGACCTCAGGAAGAAATCTGGACCAACTCAGCAGGCAAAATAATTACTGTAAACATAAACCCAGTTATCAGATAAAAATGTGACTTGATTCAGTGAAGAGCAATAGGCTTTTGTACAGAAATTTGTTGAAGGTCTCAAGCTGAATAGGCAGGATGGGACTTCCTCAAAGTAGGCATGTCTTTTATAGGTCAAGAATAAAACAAACAAACAAAAGCAAACAAGCAAAAAAGTACATCTGCAGTTACATTTCCCTTCACCATTAGAGTTCATGTTTATTTTAATTTGGGTTGATCTGTTGCCTCTATACTCTTTCAAAACAAAACAAAAAAATCCATAAAGATATGGGCACATGTGCAGCCCCCAGCATACACATGACAAAGAGAAGAGAGCAGAATAAACTACAGCATTTATTTACAACAAGTGCATTAGGCTACTTTCTTGCTGGAAAGGAATACTCAACAGATTAAAGCTAACACCAGTTAACCAAACACTTTCATCCAAGGTGTAGCATAAACTTAATATTTTCTTTTGTTTGCTTGAAAAACATCACCAGTATTCTGTTAAGGGGTGTATGTGAGTAGAACTAATTATACTGCTGTCTTATTAACATCCAGTTTCCTCTGTAACGTGAGGATGTGAACTTAGTTTTACTTTGTCTAAGAATATGGTGTTTGTGAACTAAAATTATGCACTTGTGAGAAAAAGCATTTTTCAGTTAAATTTTGTATATGAAAAACATGGTCATGTAAGGCAAGGAAATGGTTACAAAAAAAGTACTCTTAAGAAAGCATTTTCATTCAGGAGTTTATATCCCTTAGAAAGGTAGACCTAAATAGCTGTAAATCTGACGAAGAAGTTAATTATGAGGGAAAAGGGCCAAAATGTGAGGAGGAGAAGAAGAAATATCATTGGTTTGACAACGATGGCTGCCAGAAACAGCTTGCAAATCATGGAACTATGCGGGGACAAAAAGTTGACTCTAAATTATGGTGAGACTGGGTCTCTAAATCACTAGGGAGCAAAATGATTTCAGTAGACCTTTAATTTTCAGTTACTGAAAGTCAACATCATAGCAAGTAGCTGCAATGTTTTACAACAGGCCATCACGAAAGTATTTTATTTTTCATTTCACAAAAATGTATGAAATTTTCAAACACAAGTGAAAATCAATCATCTCACCAATCATACCAAAAGCAACTCTCTTCCGAAGTGAGGTATGGATTAGCAGGATAATGAGGGAGATGCACAGTGTCATCCACTCAGAATACCTTGCACTTGTACTGTGTTGTCTTTATCCACGCACTCCCAAGTGCTGGACTAGTCATTAATTCTGGTTACTTTAGCAAAGCCAGCAGCATAATGATAAGAAAAGAAAATTCATTAAAAGCAGCAGTGTCCTCCACTTCCTGGAAAAGTTACTTTCTGGACAAGGTATCTCCTTCATGATCGGATAACTGGGGACTTCTGCAGTAGAACAACCAACAACCACCTGATAAAACTCTTGCAATATTGCATTGGAAAAAAAAAATTTTTTTGCTTTCAACCTTCTTTCTCTGCACGTATTGAATCCTATCCAAATTAGGTCTCAAGTACGCATTTTCACAGTCCATACTGCATGTTTTTTCTAGCAACAGAATCAAGATTTTGATGTATATTAAACAATAAAGGATAATCCTTTGTTCTCTTTCTACACAAACTAGAATGATTTAAAGCTTTTTTGTTTGTTTGCTTCATTTTGTTTTATTACTTTATTTTGCATTCCAGAAAGTTCAAGAAAATGCACAAAAGGAATTCGAGAGGAAAAATAACTAAAGCTATCTGTAAGAAAACAAAGATGGTAATGATGGCAAAAGTTACTATGACCTACCAATTCTCTTTCATTAACTGAAACTTTATAGTGGTTTAATTCTCTCCTTAATATATATATATATATATTTTACTTTTTTGTGTGTGAAAATATGAAAAGGTATAGCTTTAACAAGATCTCATTCTTTCAGATTTCAAATCTCTCCAATGGATGTAAGGACTCTTCAAAGAGGATAACCCTAATGCAAAATGAAGTTATTCTGGATCCCATTCAAGGGAATGAGCCAAGCATGATTAGCACCATAAGGTTGCACCTACAGAACATCTTGTACAAATAGTATTAGAATTATTGTCAGTGAGACACAATGTGTACTAGAAAATACAAGCACAGTGATTTTAGGGAGTCTGACACTGATGAGAATGGAATATACTAGAACATATTGATTCAAATTTCTTAATAGTGTTATGGACATACATAAAGTAATTCCATAAGTTAAATCTACTTCCTCAGATTTAGAAATGTCAAGGAAAGCAATGAAAGCCATAACAAAAGCCAAATAATTTTAAAAGCTTCCCAGAATCTTATTTATTTTTTAAAACGTATTAATTGTTTCATTGTTGCCTGAACACTGATGTGATAGATATGCTGCAAATGGTAACTGATCAATAGAAGTAAAAAATAAACAGGATTTTTATTACGTTGTGTAAATTTCCATAGGTTTTTCATAAGATTTAGAAGAAATACTGCCACTTGGAAGAAGCTGCAGCTGAAGAATCTGCCATTTGTTTCAGTTCTCTGTGTCAAAACTCAAATAAAATAATTCAAAGTAGGCAACAAATTTCTCTCAATCCATGATCTTTTAACAAAATATATTTATTAAATACTGGAGAACATATTAAAAAAAGCTAAATGATTGGCAGTTAAAATGACAGCAGAGTTACTGACAAAGAAAAAGCTTTAAGTGAGGCCAAAGAATGAGTGCGTCATGCTATATTTGGAAAAAGCTTGGTGTAACACAGATATAAGAGGAATCTAAGTGTGACTGGATGATAGATCTGACCTCAAAGGAATGGGTGGCAATGTGGTAAAACTGGGTTTCTGTATCAGTAAGAGCCACAGACTAACCTAACTTCAGCAATTAGACATGTAGGCTCAATCTATAGCCAGTGCGCAGAGAGTAATAATTGTCTGCTGTAGATGCCTGCAATACATGGACTAAAACTCCCCAGGAAGCTCTCTCCACAGGCTGTGCAGGGAGTCACAATTACCATTTTAGGCTAGGCAAGTTATCAGGGACAGTATCAGACTTTACAAATTCTAATTTATGACATCTATACTATTTCTGTATGCAGTCTACTTGGTAGAAAAATTACCCANTTAAAGCTTTTTTGTTTGTTTGCTTCATTTTGTTTTATTACTTTATTTTGCATTCCAGAAAGTTCAAGAAAATGCACAAAAGGAATTCGAGAGGAAAAATAACTAAAGCTATCTGTAAGAAAACAAAGATGGTAATGATGGCAAAAGTTACTATGACCTACCAATTCTCTTTCATTAACTGAAACTTTATAGTGGTTTAATTCTCTCCTTNCATTGTTGCCTGAACACTGATGTGATAGATATGCTGCAAATGGTAACTGATCAATAGAAGTAAAAAATAAACAGGATTTTTATTACGTTGTGTAAATTTCCATAGGTTTTTCATAAGATTTAGAAGAAATACTGCCACTTGGAAGAAGCTGCAGCTGAAGAATCTGCCATTTGTTTCAGTTCTCTGTGTCAAAACTCAAATAAAATAATTCAAAGTAGGCAACAAATTTCTCTCAATCCATGATCTTTTAACAAAATATATTTATTAAATACTGGAGAACATATTAAAAAAAGCTAAATGATTGGCAGTTAAAATGACAGCAGAGTTACTGACAAAGAAAAAGCTTTAAGTGAGGCCAAAGAATGAGTGCATCATGCTATATTTGGAAAAAGCTTGGTGTAACACAGATATAAGAGGAATCTAAGTGTGACTGGATGATAGATCTGACCTCAAAGGAATGGGTGGCAATGTGGTAAAACTGGGTTTCTGTATCAGTAAGAGCCACAGACTAACCTAACTTCAGCAATTAGACATGTAGGCTCAATCTATAGCCAGTGCGCAGAGAGTAATAATTGTCTGCTGTAGATGCCTGCAATACATGGACTAAAACTCCCCAGGAAGCTCTCTCCACAGGCTGTGCAGGGAGTCACAATTACCATTTTAGGCTAGGCAAGTTATCAGGGACAGTATCAGACTTTACAAATTCTAATTTATGACATCTATACTATTTCTGTATGCAATCTACTTGGTAGAAAAATTACCCATATCAATCTTGCAGCCACACTTAAATTTCTTAGCACCTACTATTTCTATCCCTAAACAGCAACTGTTGTCATATATGTAAATGAAAATCTTCATATAGAAGCTTCCAGAACCTGTACTTTTATGCACTTTCTTCCACTTCTTTGCAAAACGACGCTATGTCAACATAAATATTTTCATGAAGCAAACCTATTAAAAATTAACAGCTTTGCCTACTGAATGAAAATATTTCATAAATTTAATGTCTAAAAAGCCATTGAAATTAAGTTCAACATTTATTCTGTTTTTAAAGCTTCAAAGACAATAATAATAAAAAATGTTCTTGTTTAATCTACAAAATAAGTACATTTGATTTTAATTATCTAGATAATGACCAAGCAAGTACATCAGGCACATCCCTTCCAAGAGATAATGAAAGGCACAGAGAGCAAACAATATCCCTGAGAATAGACCAACACATTCTGACTCTACAGATGACTCCAGTAATGAAAATCTGTCTGTTGCAAATGACTCATCTTCTGAGGACTGCACTGAAGATGCTGAAGATCAGGTTGATGCATGTGAAAATAAAATTATCAATATGAAGATGAGGAACAGCAGTCTATCACTAAAGAGCTGTTTGATAATAATGAAATTGAGGAAACAGCTAGTGGTACAGAAGCAAATGAAAGCAAAGGAAATGTCAATGATTATAGTGAGTCAGTAACTGTTTCTTTAAATGCAAGAGGAAAAGACATCAGACAGTGAGGAAATACACTAGACAGTGATGTTCCTGACTCAGTAATGAACTGAAAGGAGTAAACTGTTAGACTGTAGGAAAGAAAGAAAAAAACCCACAAACAAATCAACTTTGCTGATAAATGAAGCCTAGTAACACAGTGTGTTTCAGATTTAAGAAGCAAATTAGCAGCAGTATTGTTAATATGCAGAATCTGAGAGGGGCTGAAAAAGATGTGCCAATGGAAGCGTAGGTGCTTAGGCTCTCTTGGGATCTGGCACTTCATCTTCTCTGAAATTAAGACTCATATTGACGATACAAGGAAATCATCTTCTGTTTGTCTTAATCTTCACATTAGCTGGTGATACTAGCAGCAGTACAGACGAAAATGTACCTGATGTAACATCGTCACAGGAATCTAATGATCATAATGAACCCACTCATTGCTGAATTACAAAGATGCAAGCACACACATCTATTTAAAAGCAAAAACAAGCAAACAAAAAAATCAAACCCTAGAAGCAGACAACTTTTCAGCCCCAACAAATTTTTCTATTATCATTATCATCCTGCTTGGTACATTTACATGTGGCCTTTTTTACCACCCTAAAAAAAATTCAAATATAATCTTTAAAAAATTTCAGCTCTTTCTACCCGTACTGTCATACTTCCACACTGCTTTCAGAATACTTTCTGATTCTCCTATCCCTAAGTATCATTGTGTGATGGCTGACAATTTTCTTTCCTTCTCTTCAAAAGACAATCAGTGGCTAACTGGTATATAATGACAGTTCTTGAAGCAGTTAAGTCACCTTCAAATTAATTTTAACTAAAATTACTAAATACAATATTCTCTAAAGAATTTTAAGAATAAAAATCACACAACAATATAACTGAACTTGAGCAAATATGCACTCCCATAACCTCAGACCAAGCTCCCATTTTAAATTTTTTGGCTAGGTTTAATTACAATGTTGAAGTGTTGGAGCACTTTGTAATGTTCAGACAAAAAAAAAAGTTAAAAGAAAATATTCTATTCTAGAATACAAAATAAATTATGTGACTCATGTTGGATGTTGCAGAAACCACATTAAAACAGGGCCACATTAAAAGAAAATAGTTTAAAAAACAATTACATAAAAACAGAGAACAAAAGTGTTTTAGAACTATTAGTCTTTAATACTGCAGATACCACTGCCAACTCAGCATAGAGATACTGATTAAAGAAGCAAGGAGGATATATCTGATAATGTTCACCCAATATGTATTTTCACACTTCTTTTCCTAGGAGTCTGCCACTGGTCAGTATTAAGGACAAATCAGTGCTCCAATCCAGGCAGAATTTCCTAGGTTCAATTCTTATGTTCTCTTTTGTTTGAAAGGAATCTGTTTTACTCTTCTGCACTAAGAGAAAATTGCAGAATGTGCAATTAAAGTTGCTGAAGAACTGATCATAATCTGGTTATAAAATGTCTTATTAACATGACAATTTCATCTGTTGGAAGCATGGGTTGTTGCTGTGTGTTTGATTACTATTCCTCCATTCCTTCTCAAAAGAAGAAAACTTCCAGCTGTAGACCTCAAGAAGCAAGTTAGGTTCATGAATACCCTAAAAGGAGGGAAAGGAAGCACTTAGAAAAGACCCCTAAAAAAGGCATCAAGATTGGTATTAGCCAGATAGAATACAAAGATGAAGCAAGAGAAGTGTGGAAGGGAATAATCTAATTCATAACATCATTTGCATAAAATACTACATCAACATCCATCTAATGAGTTACACTGAAACTGTGTAGCTACCAAAAAGAATTTCCTCTTGTTGTAGAGCAAAAACTTTGCCTGTAGGTGGCAAGAAGTAGATTACTGATATTTTTGAGAGGAAAGAATATTAGTGTAGACATTAATACATTTTGGATATGAAAGTCAAGGCTAGATCTCAGCCTACGGAAGCAAAGAAGTAGCAGTTAGGAGGGTCAAGAAAAGCCAGGGATCAAAAATTGATAAAGTCGACCAAAACTTCTGGGAGGAAGTATCTGTACTATGATGCAAGAAACTGACAACTTCAGTACAACTTCTCTAGTCTGTTGTGTGAAGTTCTGAGGAAGGAAAAAAATATGAAAAATGACTTTTTCCCTCTGCCTTTTAAAGTACGAAGGAACAAAAACAATCAAGAAACCAATTCGAAGCCAAATTTTCAAAACCTGGATGCTTAACGTGAGAATGTGAATGTAACAGATTTTCTGCTTCCAGCGAAGCAAAGAATTTGAGGAATTAAAAATGGATAGAAAATTGGACACTCATACGTAGCAAAAATATGGATGTACACTGGTGCTACCTGGTTACAATATTGTGAAGTATATTGCATTTCAGAGTATTATCTGTATTGTAATTCAGGTCAAAGAACACTTTTAAGGTATCTTCTATGATTCTTGGCAAACTTAGATGAATAAAGAATGAGCTGAGTAGTTTTTGATACTACAGATGTGTAAAAATCAAAGGAAAAGAGCTTCCATGGATTCCTTTGAGCTTTCAGAATGCCTCTAGGTCTTTCCATTAGAAGACAGAAGTCCCTTAGAAGGATCAGAAAAGAGTATTCCACTGGGAGAAATTTGATACCTGTTATACAGTTACCCTGTTAAAAAAAAAAAAATTACTGATGAACAATTTTAATGTAAAAATGCTTAAGATAAACAGACCATTTTAGATCTTACCGCTTTGCAAAGTCAAGTACACAAGAAGTATGTTTTATTTGAAATGATGCAGATTACCTTACATTATCCAGCTATCTTGGCTATGTAATCAAGTACTCCAAGGGCTTGTCTGACTATTACAGTGATAAGAAATAACACAAGAATTGCCAACACTAATCCACACTTCTAAAAATCTACAAGCAGACAATAAATATTCAGGATGCTGTAGAAAATTAGTATTCAAACTAAGTCCTCTTCAGTGTACAGAAGTCACAAGAAACACCTGCCTAGCAGTCTACAGTCACCCTTTTTTGTTGCTTTTTAATAATTGGTATAGGTACATAGGTTGCTTTGAAAGCAATGCTTCCTATTTATTTCCATGAAGAGTACAACAGATAGAAAGAACACAATAACGCTGTGTGATAGAGCAAATTCTCAGCTACAAAACACCATTTTTCAACACAGTCACCAGCATCCACTTATTTGTATACTGATGAACTGACCAAGACTGTCTTGTCCTTGAATACTTTCAGGGATGGGGCATCCACAAATTCTCCAGACAGCCTGTGCCAGTGCCTCACCATTCTCTGAGTGACATTTTTTCTAATTATCTAATTGAAATCTCCCTTCTCTTAGTTTAAAACCATTCCCTCTTGTCCTGTCACTATCTTACCGTGTAAAACATCAGCCTCCCTCCTGTTTACAAGTTCCCTTTAAATACTGCAAGACCACGAATTCTTCACGAACCTTGCACTTGGACTTGCTGAAGGTTAGGTTGTTAGGTTCACATGGGCCCATTTTCAAGGTGGTCCAGAAGTAAAACAATGTTGGATTAGAGGAAGTCTGCTGAGCACCTACTTCAAAACCACTGCAAGCAATGGGCCGGCCACAGATGAGTTCCCTTCCCTGACATAAACTAAAGTTAAAGTGAAATCAGAACAACAGTTATTCAGAGAATAATGGTGACATCCAAAGAGAAGAGACATAGCCAACTTAGATGTGTATCTGCCTCTATAAAAACATAAAATGGATTATTCTTAAGTCCAGTTATTTAGCCCTGAGTATTTAAACAAGGCACATAGTTTGAGTACAGAAGATAGTTTAAAAGAACAAGGAAAGTGCCCTATTGCTACGGGAATATTTTTAAACACATTAAAATTTAAAGCCTCCCTGTACAAAGACACTGCTACTGCTTAACACCTCCTCTGCTGTTACCTGAGAAGATGACTGTCTTCAGAAAAATAGAAGGAATACCCTGTTGAGGGTCCTCAGCAGCCACACAGCATGGCTATTCCTATCTCATTCACTTCCGTTCTTTCCTTCCTTCCCCTCAACATCAACGGGATAGTTTTCTTCTCTGAGGTGTAAAAAGCAACCTTTTGGAGATACTTTGCTGAGGGCAGTTGACTCAACACCACTGCTTTGTGTCTCCAGGCTTAGTACAGTTAGAGGGATATAGATCAGCTATCTAAAAATTAAATTTCTCAACAGACACAGCCAAACAGCATTTCCTCATTAAAAGAACAAAAAGGACCTTTAGATGGTAAGTCCTCCTAAAATGAATGCATGGGATGGAAAGGAAAGGGGAACACTGAAAGACAGTCTTTATGAGAAACAGATTTTTGGTCATTTTCTGAGAAGTAATGGATGTCCAGGCATTTCCAAGTGTGGGGGTAAGGAGAGGGGAGAGGTTCAGAGTAGTTCAGAGTATCCCACTCTCATATAAGTGACTTGCTTTATTCACACATATACTTGCACATGTGTAGATACAAATATAGAGCATAGCTAACTGTACTCAAAAACATGTCTGTTAACAATTTTTTCCTTAATTTTTCACCATATGTATTACTAGGTATAAAGACAGCAAGGCAGGGGGGTGTGATTTTGGGATGGGTACAGGTAAGGAATAATTTTAATCTTATTCTTCTCTCCTTTTTTTTTTTTTTTTTTCCCCACTCTCTTTCATTTCTCCACAGTTCCTATTTGAAGCTTGGCATCAAATGACCAAGAAGCTGAATCTGAAAGCCTCAGTGCAGCTCCTAATATAACAGCTGCATTCAGGCCCACTGAAGTAGGATAGGAAGGGAAACAGGAATTTCCCCTCCCTCACAGCCTCTCTTTGGTGATCATGCCACCACAGCACTTCAAAGAGTTGCTCCTTCCCCTCCCAGGCCAGGTTCCACCCCCAGCAACTCCACAGAGCAGCTGGGCTCATTAAAGCACTAATGGTACAGGAAGCTGTGCAAAGAACTAAATGAAGTTAAGCACTTCATTTATTTATTTTGATGCATGAATTAAACAACACTCTAGTAAGCCTGGTAGCTAATCCTGGCCCTATCAGAAAAAGAAGCCAGTAAATATTTCCCATAGAAAACTGAAAGCTCTGTTAGTTCTCTAGATAACAGTTCTTATGTGTTACACTTCATGCCAAAATTTTCTTTACAACAAACAAGCTGACTTAGATCAAGGCAAACTACACAGAGGAGAATCCCTGTGGAGAATAGCTCAGATCCTTTTTAAAACAACTGGGTTCCACGGTTGGACAATAGGCTAACAAAAGGATGCTACCTCTTTAAATAGGAATTTTAACTCATCCCTCTCTAATTATTCATGTAAATTAAATTCTAGAAGTGAAGAAAAATTCATAAAAGTCGTACTTATTCATCTCAGAGGGAGATCTGGCATATGAATAGTGCCTATAACCTCAGAAGGTGAAATGTAGAAAATATCACAGGCAACTCCCACCTCAAGTTAACTGAACCAAAAAAGGGAGAATCTTGATGTGAAGGAGACTTGAAGGAGATCCTCCCTAATCGCTTCTTAATAGACTCGCAGTCCTGACACAGGAAACAAATCAGGAATTCTGAGGACATGTAATTGTTAATCACTTGCATTCACTATCAAATTCAGTAGGAACTTAAAAGCACAATGAACTTTATCACATTGAAAAATAAGACTTTTTGCTAAGAGCATTCACAGAATGTTATAATATAATCACACAAAGGCTCCAGTGATGACAATCCTATATTACTGTCATCTGAAACCCAGGAAGAAAACTCTCTAACTCCAATGTGGTGTTAGAGTATTTCCATAGTAATTTATTTGTCTCCAATGAAAAAGGGGAGAAATATCATTATCAGTTGTAATGAATATATTTTGTGAGCTTTTTTTTTCTTCTTTATGATTTAGCAATACTAGATTTATAGTATTAGCTTGTCCAAAATGCTATCCAGACTTTCAAAAGATGGAACAAACCGAGGTTGTCGTGGAAAAAAATAAAATAAAAAATAAAAAAATAAAAAGACCACGAGAAAGAAATTGAATTAGTAGCCACTTCATCCTGTTTTAGTGAACACTGTCTCAGAATGACATTGCGAATTGGAAAGCTGAAATTTAAAGTTTCTTCATATTTGGTCTCCTAGAAAGGACTAATGGGGTTTGCACAAAGGGTAATAGCTGCTAGAAAATCTGTGGAACGAAGAATGTAATTTGATACAAAAATGGTTAAAGGAATGAGGAAAGCTATATTAAGCCTAATTAGGTGTTTATTCAGTGCCAAACCAACAAACCAACATTGCCAAACCAATATACATTCTTGTTTCTCATTAAAACTTCCTGTCTAGAGGCATGAAAGAAAACCATGCCGGGGTTTTTCTCTGCCCAGCAAAGCTACTCTAACAAAGTGCTACAACCCCTGGTGAGATTTGCAGATCATGTATGGTTTGTTGTTTTATTCCACAAAGTCTCTCCAGTATAAATAGAGCTTATGCAGACAAAAGAGTGCTTTACTTAGTAAAACTTCTTAAGCCTGCTTCTCAAATAGGAGCTCTACTGTGAGCATTTTCTCTCCTTGGTGTTGCTGCCTCTACACTTCACCTTCTGTTAAAATGAAAATGCTGTGAAAAGTATAACCAGTATGAAATGCAAGTTGAAATGCAATTTAAAATGTCTAGCATATCCCCCACCCACAATGAGAGTATACACCTATGGACATGTATATACCAGCACATTACAGAGATAAAAAATATGGAACTGTACATACATGCATTTATACATTGTGTGCACGTGTGCATATGTTTACACATACATACATTTACCATATGCATGTACATATAACTACATACTAAGTTAGATTACATCAATATAATTACATTATCATAAAATAAGTATGATCCCTCCACCAAGTAATAGAGCTACACAGATTTCAAGTAGAATTGTAGCCTCGTACAATACCGGAATTACAATGTTAGGTGAAGATGAAAGTTCCCAGAAACAGCTTTACCCTATAATTGGGTCTGTTACCCGTTCCCCTTCAGTGAGTTTCCTGACAGGAGCCCCTATCCTCAGAAGGTTTGCTGCTTACAATTGCCTGCTTCAGCCTCTCCCTTCATCTAATTGCCAGCTTTTTTGTGTTGCAGAAGGAAAGGCTGATTGCCAGGTGCGAGGGATAGGAAGGATTTTTCCCATACCAACAAACTGCTCCATTCATTTTTTTCTGCCTCCTTAGTGTCCAGTAGGCCTGGTTTTGTCAGTATTTAAATGAGGGTTACAGCAACCATGTCCAGTTCTGCTGTGTTAGGAGAGTAGGAGGGCCCCAAGGGCTTTGTAACCCAGTAGGCTGTCAGCAGGTGAATCCTGAGTGTATATATTATAGGACGGGGAATATGTTTCTGTGACCTAAATGGTTTGCAACTTGCTATGTCTTGTGTCCTGGTAGAGTCCTGTGTGACAGATCAGGGGAAGCATGGCTGTTACTATACACCGTATTACAAGTTATTATTCCCAGATGAGATCCAACTTTGCCAGCAACATTAGCTGGTTATACTCCAGAGAGATTAACAGCTGTTAAATACAGTGACAGCATCCTCTTTTGGCCAAGCAGCACTTCTCTTACCAAGTATATACTAAGTATATACTCTGAGCTGGTTCTGCTCAGGCAACTTTACCCTAACAATGCATTTTTATTTTGAATTTCTGAGGAGATTGAAGATTTTTCTGTGATAGTTCTATTCCGAGCTTATTTTTGGAAGATTTGTTTCATTTTTCTTTTCTTCGGAGATATGAGATGTAACTCCATGTCACAGTGGCAAAGTCATGTAAGAGAATAATTCACTCTGTGAAGCCTGTGTGCTTGCTCTTCTTTGGAATCTTGCACAAAATCCCCAAAAGATCATTAGTGAGATGTTCTCCCAGTCAGCCCAAATGAATCCAACAGTATCAAAATTAAAATACTCATAAGAAATGTTTCTAAGGGGTTAACAATGTGGAAAATAATTTTCTCACTGAAAAACAAAATTATGTCTGGCGCAGCATACATTAACATTTAGTTAATCACAAAACTTCCCTTCTAAAAATTCTATTGAATGGATTTATTTTAGTAAAGTTAGTTGAGAGATCAAAACTGGCCTTGCAGCTCAAAGCAAGTTATGAACTTAACTATGAGGAGACTAGCGTCTCTCCATAATTAGCCCATCAAACAGGGAATGCACTTGTCAGCCACTGAATACATATACAATTATTCAGCAGTGTTTAAAGGAGTAAAGGAATAAACATGATCAAAGAGCATCCAAGAATTAGGGGTATATCATTTTAATCTCTGAAAATTGCATTACACATCAAATACATGATAAGTAGAATAAATAAAAGACAAGTTTGATTTATAAAGTTGGAATACCACCTAGGGGTAATGGTAACATCATGCAGCCAGAAAGAACCAATATTTCACCTTCAAATTCATCAATTTTTATTTTCTACAGTGCAGAGAGTACATTGAAACAACTCTGAAAACTTCTTTCAGGGAGTCACAGCTTTCATTAACAGTTCAGATCCCACGGGCACATTTCTATACTCTTAAAGGAATCTATAACCTATCTTTGTAGTTACAACTCCACATTTAATGCATATTTCAGGTTGATCTTAAAGCCACGTAGCTAGCTTCAAAAACACTATCTTCTATTTATTTCTACGGAAACTACAATAGCTACAAAGAGCACAATAACACTATGTGAACAAATTCTCAGCTAATGTTCAGCGTAGTCACTACCATTAGCCAATTTGTGCAGATAAGACAATCAAGAAGTTCTTCATTACATTGTATGACAGATGTGCATGGCTGTCTAGAATATGGCTTGTATTTCACATTGCTGTCACTGTTGCTGGAACACACCACCCCCTGCCTCACCATGCTCACATCCACTGCTTGGTCTCTATCAACGCTCATCAAGCACCATTGAACGTCAAAGGTGCCATAGTTCTTAAATAATCTGCTCCAAGTAATCACATTGCTGCACAGGTGAGATAAGCCAGGACAGCCTCTGAGTGCCCCATTCCTTGCAGTTGGGCTGGCTCCAGGCTCAGCATTGGCCTCTGACATCTATGTTAGTCTGAAATACTCCCACAGCAATTCTCCTTGTTATCAGTTGTTGGATCTTGAGCTGCTTGGTTACATTAGATCAACTGCACTGTATTTACACCAGCTGGATATAGCAGTGCTTGGCTGTTTTTCTTTTTGAGTCATGGAAATCCAAAAAGAACAAAGAGAGAAATCTTTGACACAGTCCATTTCAAAAGCAAAACCACTGTCAGACTCCTTAAGTTTGTTGATATTTAAGTTAAAGCAAAACAATCTGCAAGACAAAGAGCAAGTCTAGGCTCTGTTAGTTTCTCTATTCCATGTGAAGATAAAGAGATGAATATCACCCACCACTGTTAGTGCTCTATGCGGGACGAAATCAGTTCAAAACTGGTTTCATACTGCATCTCCACAGGTGGCAGTGTGAATACACTGCTGTTTTGGGGAAAGAAAGTCCATACAGAAAGAACAATGCAGAGAGGACAACAGGATGGGACAGTGTAGATTCTGCACGGTAATATTGTCAGAATTTTACATAACACATTTTGTGGACTGAACGTCCTTTTCTATAAATTCTGTGTGAAACTACTGTGCAGAAAGACTGTCACCAAGAAAAAGATTTAAAACTGATGCTGACAACTCATCGTGTGAAGGACATTTAGCCCTTTTAGTTAAATGCAGCCCTGCAACAAGACCCCAGGTCAGTTAGAGCCTTTAAGGTGAATCTTCATAAAACCTTTTATTCCATCCTCCTTGCCCACTGGCAGGATGTACAATTTTATTCAGGCTTCTGCTTGTCCAGCAGCTTTTCTGTCACAGCAAGCCCTGCTGTCATTCCAGGTCCTTAGAATAAGTCCATGGTGCTCTCCTCCCCTGGGTGGACTTCCTGCTGCAGACCCGCCATGGACTCCCTGTGTGTGGGCTTCCCACCCCTCTCAGACACTCACTGTCCCCAGCACATTGTAGGCTTCCCACCTGCCCAGGGCTGCACCCTGGAAAGGTATCCCATGCCTCGCTCCCCGAGATGAGCCAGGCTATCCCACCTCTGATTTCCCACAACTCAAGTGCACCCACAAAAATAAAGGGGAGAGGAGCCGTCATTTTAGCCCCATTTTTTTGTCTATCTCTTTAAAAGGAAGATGACATACATTGATGGAAAAACAGCTAGCAAACAAATAAACCAGATGCCATCTATCACAGGTCTCACTGTCCTCAAGGATCTGACAACTCAGCTTTATTCCCTCTCTTGCCCTGTAGCTCACGGCGTGCCTCAAAGCTCACTGAAAACAGATATCGATCCAAGATGCTGCAAGGATAGAGCCTTTTGAGCAGCTCTGGGCCATCATTTTTCCTGAGGATGTGAAAATACACAAAGGCTAGGGCAACACAGAGGGGCTCTGGACTTAACCCTGGGCAGATGCAGAAGTGGCAATGCCTGCCTGAGCTGAATACACACAGGACACACTCTCTCTGCAGGCTCACTGGCATGAAACATTTGCTCTCTGCAAAGGTATATTTTTTATTACTCAGGCACTCTCAACTAGATTAAGGTTTTTTTATTACCTTCATCAACTTAGTATCTGTCACTTTCAATTACACTAACTCATATTTAAGAATAATGCTAATTATTTTAATGTGTTTGCTGTAAATCTAGTCTATGCTAATGGCTGTAATGCAAATCATTTGTGACCTGAATCTTGAATTATACCTTAAAAAAAAAAAAAAAAAAAAGGTTTGTATTGTTTGTATTGCCACAGTGTTCAAAAACCAATAAAGATCAGGATATGACTATAGGAGGGCTACATAAGACACATAAAAAGACTGTTTCCCCATTTCAAATATTTCCCAAATAATATTAATAATGTAAAAAGAGACTTAAAAAGATATTGAAATGATGACAGGTCCTGTATTGCTCTTTCAGGGTCCTCTTAGACATACAGTATTAAGTGGCAAGGAAAAGGGAAAACCATAACAAGAAATAAATTTCATAGAACCTTGTTCTACTCTAAATAAACATAAGCAAGGAAAAATTAATATGTTTCAGAATGAACTCAGTTTTAGGGTGCAGGGCCACAGGCAGACATTATTTCACATGCGCTCTTGAATTTAGAAAAATATATATCAATTTTATCCAGATGTTCCCAATGTATTATAATTCAGGTTCTCTTTTTTAGGTTTCAGTATAAAATTTTACTCCCTGGGTTGAAAAGGGATACTAGAACTAAAATCTGCTTTCTAAAGGAAGAGATATTACAGCCAATTTGTAGGAAGATTGATAGTTTGCGCAGTTACACCATATTCTCTGAATAAGGCAAACTGAGAACTAAACATATATGAGTCATTTACAGGTTGAAATATACCAAAAGAAGGAATGAGATAGCAGTGACATCTAGTCACAAAATAGCCATAATAAGACTAGACATTTTCTGTGATTTTTTTTTGATGGTCAGATTAGAGGAAAGAACAGTCAGAAACATTTTCTATAAAAGTCAACCCCCCAAGAAAATATATTCATCAAGAAATAAGCAGCTATGGATAGAATATTTTCATCTGCTGAGAAATTAAAAACAAGCAATGAGTAGCACAGGAGGACTACTTTACTTACTCATGGCCATAATCAGCTGAGGATCCAAAACCCATGGCTTGGTTCAAAACTTGGGTTGATCTGATTCTCGCAGTCATCACTTTGTACACATACTTTGACTTAAAGAAACATAATCAGTGATGCAGAGGGAACCACAGCTAGGCCCTTCCCTTCTAAGGCTATTTATAATTGATCAGTCTGCACCTGTTTGACCACAGAGATGCGCTGCCTTGGTACAGGTCATATGAATGTTATGTTGTTGGCTGCAAACTTCAGCTGGACAGGAGTAAAAAATTCCTGCCCTGTCTCACTTATCACATGAACGTTGAGGAGTTTTACCTGGCCAAAATCTAAAAGAAGCTGTTGATTTTATCTTCTAAAGCTTATGAAGGCACTGGACCTGAAATTACCATTTCCTGGGCAAATGTGTCAGCATGTAGCTGTTATTAACTAACAGAGAAGTAAATTGACTTACTTTTTTGAAATAAGCTTAAATGATAAATGAAACAGAAACAAACACCCCGATCCTCAATCTTTATGTCAATAAAATAGAAAATAAGTAATCCTTTGATATGTAAGGCAATAAAACAGTGTTTCTCTATTTGTCACAATTACCAAGGGACTTACTTTTGGGCAGGGCATGCTTCTGCACAGCAGTATTATCATTCCTAAGCATGTGTGATCTGTTGTGATGGGATCAATATTACAATATTCTTTTTTTTTTTTTTTTGCTGTTCTTAGAAAAGCCTAAGAAATATTCCTTTGTATAGAAACAGTCTTCTAAGAGGAAGAAGTGGTACACAACATACAGACGTGCAACATGAGAAATCCAAATACCTAGTATTTTATTCTATGTAAAATATTTTGTTCACTAATTATTCAAAATTCATGTTACTTTAGGCAAAATGCTTATTGAAAACATTTAAATCTTTTTTCTAAATGTAATACATGACTTAACCTTACACCCTGCATTTGCAGCCTCAAATCTAGTAGAAAATCCCTACATTTTTTAAAGTATAGTGGATAAAGAAATATTAAATAAATAGCCATGATGAAGTCTCCAAGCAGAGAGGTTCTGGCAACAATTCACTTGATCAGACTTGAACTGCAAACACAAGGACCACAGGGAAAGCTGTCTGAGCACAGTGACAGAGAAGGGCACGCAGTTTCATTCTGCAGAAATAACACAGAATTGGATGTTTGATGCCAGATTCACTATGTTAGTATGGCTCTGGTTTCTTTTTATGCCAGTTTGGCACTGATGCCAACAGTTCACTTTCACTGATAAACAAGAAGAGGAGTGGACAGATAGTAGGGGTTATTGTTGGTAACTCCAATTTAAATTAAATGACACCAAATATTTTTGAGCCATCCTGATCAAGATAAGAAGCACTTGAAATGTGCACCTGAATACATCCAAGTGCAGGTTATATAGAATATTATCTTCCCCTGTACAAACCTAATACATAGAATTAGTCTTCTTGTCAAAGTGACTCTACCACATTTCCTATTACTTTTTGGCTAGAAACTATAGTGACCTCAGCAAACTTGCTCCCTTGCCTAACTTACCTCATGCTACAGAGCTGTTAAAGTCACTCACTATCTTCTTGATTCAGACTGAGAACAGATGGAGCAATAACCTCCTAAGAATCCATGCCTTTGCAAAGTAGTATGCTCACCTATGTACCTCCCAAGCATACACTGTGCAGGATGCAGAAATTAAGATGTTGAAACGTGCTCCAGGCAGCTTACTTCATACCTTACCACAGTCATAGGTCAATTTCCATAGTCAGATGAACTGAAAACAGAAAATTCTGGTTATAATCACAACACATGGCATTTCTACTTCTATTCTTTAAGCAATACAGTTTAAAACTGCTATCATGATTTAAAATACCATGATAAAAAATATAAATAATGATTTCTAAAAGTCCATGAGCAAGCTTTATGGGACTTCTCCCTTATTCATTACTCTCCTCCTCTTCTCTTTTTATGTTTCCATTAACTCATTGTACAAGGGTGCATGTGGTTTGTTACTTTCACCATCCAGCAGAGCCTCCTTTGGTTTCTTTTATCCACAATCAACCAGACTGTGAAATTAATTCTGCCCCTAGACCTACACAAAATTACTGAAATAATTAATCTTATTTCCAATTCTAGCCATCTGCACAGAATCTCAAAAGACAAGTGCTTAAAATTCTTTTTGAGAATACTTATGGAAAAAACACTGATCATTCAGTTGTTTGTATACCTACTATGTAGAATTTGGTCTATGTGAACCTAATGAGTTTCAACAGGTCCAAGTGCAAGGCACTGCACTTGAGTCAGGGCAATTCCAGACATTTGTACTCACTGGGAGAAGCCATTGAGAGCAGCACTGTGGAGAGGAACTAGGAGTTTCTGGTGGATGAAAAACGGACATGAGCCAGCCATGTCCACTTGCAGTTTGGAAGTCCAACAGCATCCTGAACTGCATCAAAAGATGGATGGCCAGGAGGGAGAGGGAGGTGACTGATTGCCTCCCTCTACTCTGTCCTCGTCAGGCTCCATTTGGAGCACTGCATCCAGGCCTGGGGCAGTACTGGAAGAATGTGGAGCTGTTGGAGTAGGTCCAGAGGAGGGCCACAGAGATGATCAGAGGACTGAAGACCTTCTCCTGTGACAAAAGGCTGAGGGAGCTGGGTTTGTTTAGCCTGGAGCAGAGACGACTCCAGGGAGATCTCACTTTGGCCTTCCAGGACTTGAGGGGAGCTTATAAGCAGAAGGGAGATTTACATTAGATATTAGGAGGAAATTCTTTCCTCAGAGGGTGATGATGTACTGGGACAGACTGCCCAGAGAAGTTGAGAATGCCCCATCCCCAGAGGTGTTCAAGGCCAGGTTGGATGATTAAGTTGTTGGCTACCCTGCCTATGGAAGGGGGGTTGGAAAAAAGCAATGAATTTAAGGTCCCTTCCAACCTAAAACACTCTATGATTAAACATAGAAAGGAGGAGTTTCAAAATTTCTGGCATGGATATCAATGTTTTCTACTACAATCTTACACGAAAATCATATTTCAAAACACTTCAAACACTTCAAAGCCAGAAAAACACTGCCATATAAATTCTGAGCAAAGAGGATATTACCTGTTGCATACCATGTTAGGTATAAAGTTTTCTACCATTTAGAAGCAGTCTTCTGCCTTAAATATGAAATCAGTGGCTTACACAGTGAATCATTATAAATCTCTTGCAAGCTTTTAAATCAATCAGTCAAGCTCAGAAGGCAGTGATTTGGAGAATCACTGAGGCTTTGGGGCCTTTTTTGCAGAGGTAATAAAAGCAAATGGTTTTATGCCTTTAAAGAACAGTGTAAAGTTTGCTTTTTACCTCTCAAGGAGTACCAAGGTTTGTCTAAGTAGGTTTACCACAATTGAAAAAAAACATAATTTTTAATATAATCTTATGTTCAAACTCTAAAATAAAGAAGAACGACTAAGATAAAGAAGATACAAGAAAGCACGTTCAATATCCTAACCATAAAACTTGATCTAAAATGATCCTTTATTCTGAAGCTAAATTATTCTCTTCCTAATATTGAAGACTGAAAATTGCAAATGCTTTTCAGTGTAAAGGTAGGTAGAGAATTGCTGCACTGGTGGCAAAAGTAGTGTCACCTAGAATTAAAGGTGCTTAACATTTTCCATAAATATAACGTTGCTTTTAGCTGCTCATAACTTTGGCAGAGCTGAATCATGAAGACTGTAATTTTCTATGCCTCTGCCTGGTTATAGCTTGTTTGCTGGAAAAGAAGCAGCAATTCAGCAAAGGGCATTGGAAGTTTGTCAGAACAAGATTAGAGAAAAATTTTTATTCATGAAAACTGTGCTTGACTCTATACATCTTCCACCAATTTTCCCATTTAGGTAGGGACTGGTGGCCATCAATTGTGCTTTTTAGTTACATACATAACTCCTAGTGCTGAATGAAAAATGTGTCCTTGTGAGAACAGGTACAGTGTTTGATTTGTTCTGCATCTGCTCACTTGTGTGTGTATGTATATATAGGTGCATACATTATATATGTGTGTATTCATATATATATATGTATATATACATAATATAAGACTATGCATTTTTGTTTATTTTTCTGTTTAAAAAGTTGTGCCTGAACAGCAGAAAGGAAGGCTGCCTCTTCATGTTGTCCTGGCTCCTCCACTCTGGATGAGGGTAAGACTCTAGAAACGGAGGTCCACAACCCTTGCCAGAACGAAATCTCTTTCCTGGGGAAGCTTTTAAAATGCAAGGAAAGGAGGTGAAAATGGGAAGCCATAAATACCTGCAGGGTAAGCTGGGAGGCTCATAAAAGGAGCAAAGGGCCTTCTTGCAGCAGAGGGGGTAGAGGAAGTCACAGCTGAGCCTTGGGGGTGACAGAATGCAGATGATTTTTAGTTGCTTGGAGTTTGTGCAGCTTTGTGGAAAAATGAATCTTCCCATTCAAAGTTGGAAAGTCAGAATGGAAAAAATGAGAACTAAACTAGAAAAATACAATGTGGAGAGAGAGATATTTTTTCAGATCTTTTATTTTAAGCACTGTCACTGAAAAAAAACTCTCTAAGGGCAGAATGTTTTGTTTGCTGTTTTTTTTCTTTTTTTCCCCCCAGGTTATTTTTATGCATTCTAGAGAAACAGAGCCTTACAGACTGGAATCTATAAGGTACATTTTGGCACATTCACTACACTAAGTGGATCTGACTGAGCCAAAGTCCGGTGACCTGCCACGTGCAAGGGTCTGGGATCTTTCTCAGGTCAGGGATCTGCATCTGTTCTTCAGTTACTGTCAAAGCTATTGGCTCTGCTGCAGTCACCTCAAGTCAGATGCCCAGCTGGCTCTCTGCAATACAAAAGAAGGAAGAGAAATACTTTAGGGATCCATGAGTCATTTTCCTCCTCTTAGTAACATAAAGCCCCTGTGGCTGTGGACCTTGAGGACTCCGCTCTGCACTGCAATCCCAACTAAATACCAATTTTCAAAAGGGAAAGACAGACAAAGAGCAAGAAATGACAGATAATTGTTTGATGCTCACTCTGATTTTTCTTGATGTGCTGTTTGCAATTGTGTGAGAAATCCAGGGAGCAGCCCATCATTGCAACAAAGGAAGAGCCACACACAATCAGAGCAATATTCCATCTGTTTTAGCGATCTGTCCTTGATAGCATCTACTGCTGGTTAAATCAAGACCTAACTCCCTAACGGACAGTAAATTTCCTCTGGAAAGCAAGTTTTTCTGCCATCTCTGATGATTTGTTCTTTAAATTATAAAATTGATAGGGTCAGATATTCCAAAGTTTGGACTGTTGTCTATCAAATTCAGTGGTACACAAATTCATTGCTTTCTACTATGCTTTTAAGTTATATTTTTGCAACGATTATTGAACTGTTGCCCCACTCCCACCTCCACCATCTCTTATGATGATGAGTTTCACATATTAATTATGCATTGTGTAAAAGAACATTTCCTTTGATCCATTTTAAATGTTGTTCTTTGTGCAGACAGCTGCTTTGTCCTTACACAGTGAGAGGAGAGGGGGAATACCAGCCAGTGACTCACTTGCAGTTCTGTTGTTTCACTGGGACTGGGAAGTACAAAACTCCCCTGAAAAACAGGCTGATTTTATGACTTCTTGTGGATTTAGGAATCCTATCCTGTCCTCATACAACTGCACAATTAGTCATATTCAATCATTTTGCTTTGGCAGCCCAAAGAGCCAACCAACCATACCCTGGGGTGCACCAAGTCCAGAGCTGCCAGCAGGTGAGGGGCTGCCCCACACTGCTCTGTGCTGTGCCTCCTCACCTCCTGCACTGTGGACAGGGTTCAGTGTCAGAGCCTAAAAAGGATGTCAGGCTATTAGAGAGCATCCAAAGGAGGGCTACAAAGATGGTGAAGGATCTGGAGGGGAAGATGTGTGAGGACAGACCGAGGCTGAGGGGAGGCCTGATGGCAGCTGTAGAACAGCATGGAGCTGTGCCAGAGGAGGGTCAGGGTGAGTGTCAGGAAAAGATTATTCATCAAGGAGTGTTTGTGCCCTAGAAGTCACCCCAGGGCAATGATCATGGCACCGAGCTGCTGGAGCTCAAGGAGTCTTTGGCAGTGCGTTCAGACATAGGGTTTGAATTCTGGGTGATCCTGTGTGAAGTCAGGAGTTGGACTCGATGATCCATGTGGGACACTTCTAACTCAGGATATCCTATGATTCTGTTGTTTTCTTTTGTGATTACTGGGTCCAGCCTGCTTGCACATAGAAAAGTCAGAGACTATTCTTCCAGTTATTGCTATACTGTTTATACATGATGCAAGTAATATAAAACCTACTTCTTGCACACTGAGTTAATACAGCATATTGAAAGAATTGAATGAATATATCTGATTTGGTCATCTTCAGACCAGGAGTAATGTTCAGTTTGTTCCTAACATACACTTCTTTTTTTTTGGTAAGTCCCTGAGTTTTGTGCCTTTTTGTCTATAGTACTGCAATAACATTTTTTTATTCAATTATATTTCTCATTCATGTTGAACTAAAAAAAGTTAAGAGCTTGCAGCAAACTGAATTCAGGTAGATATAACATCATAGGAGCAGTGTTTGAATAGGAACATGAATCAGGTAATAAATAGCTCTCTTTGATCATTGTTTTTAAAATCTCTTGAACCATACTTTGATTAGTTCTATTTAATATTTAACATCTGGTTAGTCAATTTCAATCTGAAATGAACGCTGCTGGAAAAATTCTATGCTGACTAAATACATTTATAACACTACAAAGCTGACATGTAATTGATTTTAGTTCCCATAAAAGGATTATGTTAACTTTTCTTAATCCATATATTACAGTTTCGTGAAGTCCAGTGAATTCACACTAGGGATACTAAGTGTTTATTCCTTATCAATATTTTGTGTAAAAATGATAGGATTATATTTTAGCCTAAGAACTGTTTGCTAGTTTTTCCAATGGAAAATAGCTAAAATGAAGAAAATATTGCAATTAGCATTGGTAAAGTGAAGAGCTATTCAGTTTTCTATGTTTATATTAGCCAAATAAAACCACATTGGACCAAAATTTGGTGTTACTGCTAACTACCAAGAATTGTCTTACTTTCTGCTAAAAAAAGTGACTTGCATTAATTTTCATAACAGAACAGAAAACTTCAGATTAAAACCTAGTTAAAGGCTTGATTTTGCAAATATTGTATTTCAGACCACAGTGAGTTTGAGGAATTGTTAAAATTACCAGCAGATGTTGATGCTGGCAACATCCAATTGCCCAACGGTAACTTGGGTAATTTGGTAATAGATTCATAGATTCATAGATGCATTAGGTTGGAAAGGACCTACAAGATCATCTAGTCCAACCATCCTCCTATCACCATCCCTACCCACTAAGCTATTAAATCAAATCCCTTAGCACCTCATCTAAACGCTTCTTGAACAGCGCTAGGGATGGTGCCTCAACCACCTCCCTAGGCAGGCCATTCCAGTGCCTGACCACTCTTTCAGAGAAAAAGTTTCTCCTCAAATCTAATCTAAATCTTCCTTGGCGCAACTTGTGGCCATTCCCTCTCGTCCTGTCACTAGTAATCTGGGAGAAGAGGCTGACCCCCTCCGCACCACAATCCCCCTTCAGGAAGTGGTAGAGTGCAATAAGGTCCCCTCTGAGCCTCCTTTTCTCCAGACTAAACAATCCCAGCTCCCTCAGCCGCTCCTCATAAGACTTGTGCTCCAGACCCCTCACCAGTTTTGTTGCCCTTCTCTGAACACGCTCCAGGGCCTCAATGTCTTTCTTGTAGTGAGGGGCCCAAAACTGAACACAGTACTCGAGGTGCGGCCGCACCAGAGCTGAGTACAGGGGGATGATCACCTCCCTGCTCCTGCTGGCTACACTATTTCTAATACAGGTCAGGATGCCGTTGGCCTTCTTGGCCACCTGGGCACACTGCCGGCTCATGTTAAGCCGGGCATCAACCAACACCCCCAGGTCCTTTTCCTCTATGCAGTCTTCAAGCCATTCTGTCCCAAGCCTATAGCATTGCATGGGGTTATTGTGGCCAAAGTGCAGGACCCGGCACTTGGCCTTATTGAACCTCATCCCATTGATCTCAGCCCAGCTATTCAGCCTATCCAAATCCCTCTGAAGGGCCTCCCTACCCTCTGGCAGATCAACACATCCTCCCAGCTTGGTGCCATCTGCAAACTTACTGAGGGTACACTCAATCCCCTCATCTAGGTCATCAATAAAGATATTAAACAAGATGGGCCCCAATACCGCCCCCTGGGGGACACCACTCGTAACGGGACGCCAGCTGGACTTAACTCCATTAACCACTAATAGTATTTCTATCTAATCTAACAGAATAAGTATAACAGTAATAGTAAACTAAACACCCTTTTATTTCTTAAATGAATGCAGAAATAATGAAAACTGATGGTCTTCGTTTAACTGAGGAATGTTAATTTTATGAGAATTTCCCTGTTTAATTGATCAAGACTATGTGTGGTGCTGGATTCACCTATGAAAATACAGATTACAAAATCACGCAGTAACATTTTCCAAGAAATATGTCTTTCATTTTGCCCTGGAAAACCCATCCCTATTCTAGAATATTCTGGAGTAATTAAATTAAAAATAGTTTAATCCAAACATTTGTCCAAAAGTCAGGAAATTATATCCGTACCACTAAATACTGAGTCAGAAGCCTTTACTTACAATATACTCTGTCATAAAATCTTACCTCAGAGTTAGTTGATATAGTCTAACCAGAAATGAAGGATAATAGTGCATATATCACAGTACAAGGCACACGATTTTCAGGACAAATAGGGGTTGGACTAGACAATCTCTAGAGGTCCCTTCCAACCCCTACAATCCTATGATTCCGTGATTCTGTTACATGAAATTCACACTATTCTTTCTTCCATCATAATATCAAATGACTCACAACGGATAAAAAATTACCTATTCAAAACTGTAAACACTTCTGGTAGTTCCAGGAATAAATGGAACTACAATCTATTTTCTCCTTACGTCAGCTGTGTTTCTAAGAATTTGGATTTCTATTGCTCCTAACCCATTGTATTTTCCTACCTAATCCTTTAGATTAAGATTAGCTCAAAAAAGTGATTTACACTGTAAGAGATTTGATGAAGATGAGCCTGGGAACACTACGATCCTTTTGGTCATGAATCAGGTTCTCAGTACAGGCAAAGTAGTAGTATCTATCTTTGTCTTTTATGAATGCATAGGTAACATTACTGGTATGAGTTTACGTACACGTGGATTTTCAAGGACTATGTAGGGACCTTGTGCCTCATTTAGATACCTTCTTTCCACTAAAATCCTCCGAAGGCATTTGTGTTATTTTTCGTGTGACGTGCTCTGTACGTTTGTCATGCAGAAGAATCAGACAACAACTTGCAATCAAAAAATGAGTACGTGAGGAAGGAAATTATTAAACAATAAGAAATTTCTGATCCAAAAGCTAGTGTCTCGAACAATTGTATATCCTATTTCATATGCCCACATTTTGCTTTCTCCTCTGTTCCTTTTATTCGCTAGAATACAGATTTACAGCATAGTAATATTTACATGAACTAGTAGACAACTGCGCTTTAAACTCTTGTTAATGCAAGTCCTCCCTCCACTTCAAATTACCAATATTAATAAAAGTGGAAGGTTTTTCACTTTGATTTGTTGAGAACATCCAAAAGAGCCGTCTGTTTTCTATATAAGCAATAATTTACTCATTTGAGCCACACACAAAGGAGTGTTTTACAGGAAGCAAACAAACAAACAAAAATAAATTTCATGATGCCAACACTGATACAGAAAATTTATATTTTTAAAGTGTTAAAAATATTTCAGAAACTTAGAGACAATTACTTCAGAAACAAATGCCTTCAGCCCTTATAATAGTAGATAATAATTGAAAGACTTTATTTGTTAGAAACTATGTTACATTGCTTGCTCAGAACAGTTCATTTTCAAAGTTAGCATGTGGCACATAAATAATACATGACTTCAGGGTGTATTTCTATGAAAAACCTATTCCAGCCTCTGCTCAGCCTATGAAAGACAATGAACCATCATCCTGTTATCTGTTTAGACAGTTGAAATATAAATATATGATTGCATATCCCTGAACTTTATTCATCTATTACTATTATCACTAATAAATTTCTATTGGTTTTACAGAATTCCTCCAAAATACCCAGTCTGAGCAGACCTGATGTTATTACTGTGTATGGTCTGAGATAGCCAACCTAACAGAAGTCCTTCAACAACTGGAGAGAAAAAATTGGCCCTAAACTGACTAAAAAACCTTAGTTGGGATATTTAAACCTCAAGTAAGTAGTCAGATAAGTCTCTGCAGAAGCAAAAGGATAAGATATTGTGTTTGGTATGCTAATAGAAACCTATTTACTGGAGGAAGTGACAAAAACATCAATCAAATCAGAAAGGGCTATTAAGAACTGTTAACTCCCTTTCAGATGAGCAATGATTTCCATTGGGAAGTAAATAAATATTCATGACAGGGAGCAGTGACAGAAATTTCACCAAAATTACCCTCTGGCAAGGGTTCCACACCAGGCAAATCTTTAGGATAGACAGTTGGCTTACATTTTGGAAGGAGACTGAATATTTAGAGAACCCTACACAAGCCTCAGAACAAAATCTTTTTATGTGTTCTCTTTTTGTTTCTTAGAAAACTGCGGTAGATGTTCCATGTCAGTATTTCTACTAAGTCATTCAAAACAGAGATTTCTTAGGATTTAGAGATCATATCAATATCACAGAAGACCCTATCCCCTCATATGCTTGTTTTGGTATTTTCTCAAAAATATCATTCTACTTTTCCCAAGATAAACAATCTTGCAAAAGATGAATAGTGGACCCTAATATGGAAGTTACCATAAAATTTGGAGAAGAAAAAACAACAACAACAACAAACCTTTTCTTTCTTTTCTTTTTGTAAACAGAAAATTCTGCCTACAGAATTCTAAGTTTATCAATAATACAATCTCTCAAGAGCAGACTGGAAATCAAACTTGTTCTTATTTTTCCTTTATTTCTCCATGAAAGAAATAGACCTACCTCTAGAAAGTTATTTCCTCCTTTATTCTGATACAATGGAAAGCAAATTCTAGTTTTATCTATCTCCTTTCCACCTGTTGAACAAAAGAGTGTTTTTGTTCCTTTTTTAAGGAAAAAAAATCAATGCAGGTTAATAAATACAGCAGCTCACAATGCATTAGTGTATTAGTAACGTAAGCTAAAATTAAGTAACCTACTTACAAATATGGCAGCCTTCCATGCCAAGTTTCAGCCTGGAGCAAATTTTTATGTTTAAGTTATGAACCTCTAAAATACTGACATGTCCTTAATGCACTATCTTAAATGTCTCCGTCTTTTCCATTTGCTTTTATACCAATTAAGGAGTATTTTTCAGATAGATTTGCAGATTGGTTACTTGCGTGGAATTAGTCGGTAAGCATAAATGTTTATGACTTATCTCAGTGCACGGGAAAGGAGATTTTTGCACACAGAAGCAGAAAGTTTTGCTTGAGATCTGAAAAAGAGGAAAGTGAAAAGAGGAAATAATTCTCTGGTTTATTACCATAAAAGCTTTCTCCTTTATCAAGATTGCATGTCAAAGCCATAGAAGGAAAAGATTTCTCCACTTCTCTCTGATGAGTAGTTTGAGGAACAAGGAAGGGTTTTTTCTCATGAAGGATTTGGGGGATATTTTCTTTTGTATTTCCCCTTTCTGGACACATCATAGTGGTCCAGATGTAGACCACTAAGGACCAAAAAGATGAAAATATTTGTGAAATGTATCTATGAAAATTTGTTTCAGCTTGTCATCGGTGTACAGTGAGGCTTGGAGACTGGAAAAGGTCAAATGTAAGATTAACAAAAAAGAGCTATTTGGCTTAATATAACGTAGACATGCTAGGTGAAATTCAGTTGCTTTAACAAAGACATTTGTGGCCATTTCAGATGCTTTTGTGAATCTTAGCTATCTTCTTAGTGCTGATCAACACAGGACTTACAGGAGACTTGTACCCTACTTGGATAGCAACTGGAATAAGATTAAATCTTTTATGGTACCTAAAATAACAGTAGAAACTTTTTGGGCATGAATCTCACCACAAACCTCTGCATATAGTGTTAGCCTAGACATTGTATGCTATGGATACCGTGGGCATGACTCTGCTGCTCATTCTGATACATTCTGATCCTTTTGAGATGTCACAGGTATATTTAACATTGACAAAGGGCATGTATAAATGGCACAGGACCTGTGGGGAACACAGACACAGATTCCTTCAGGAACAGCCACTACAACCCAAATTCTCAGGTTGATTAGGTAAATGCTAGGTTGGCTCAGGTAAATGCCTACTTGTTTGTGGGCAGGCAGGCCAGGTCCAAATATCTGCAGACTGTTGAAAGTTTCTCTCTGCATTTGTATTTCTGTGTGTCTTTATATGCTTAGAGTGCTTGCATGAATAAGGACAAGGTAAGAGTAGAGGGACTGAATCTTTGAGATAAAATCCCCATTAATAATTATACAGTCACAAGTCAATGTAAATGGGAGCTCTGCTTCCCATGTGTGGAGGTGAAGAGATATTAACTGCAGTGCTTAGAGTTAAGCTGAAAATTACTGTAAATAAATCCACCCAAGCCCATGCATTGGTGTGATCAGTTCTGTCCCTAAAATTTGGCATTCTTTTCATACAGGCCCTAAATTTACTGCTCATTAGCAACACTGAAGCCATAGAATAATTACGATATTCATCGTGTATCTGTATGCAATCACATTACAGAAGCTCATCTTAGCACAATGGACAAAAGGGCAACCCTATGATTTGGTTACTACAATATTATCTCCTTTGTATCACTTTCTGCTTTGTAAAACTGTTGTATCAGACACTGCATAACTGTTAAATCATTACTTGAAGGAAGGGTCCTAGTCTCAAGCTTATTTTCCTTATTGATGTTCAGTTTCAGGCAAGGGATAGAGTTACTTGATGTCAGCTAGATATCAATACCATGTTACAAAACAGAGTTTCTAATTCTGATACTGTATTAGACAAGTGTAAAAAGTTCCGTGCATTTCTTTGAACAGCATATTGTGAAAGCGCTCAGAAATAACCTGGCATTTTATGAGATCACCAGTCATCTACAATTTCTTCATTCTAAAACTAGTAATATGTGGGCTTCAGGGAATGTGAGCCAATGACGCTGCATGACTCTGAAGGTTATGTCTAATGATTGTGGTTGCTAAGTATCTCTGTTCTTTCCACACTGACAGTCTACATCAAGACAAGAGCTGACTCACTGGTCAAAGTCAAGCACATTTGCCCTTTGAACACTCTACAGTTCATCAACCCTTTTTGTTACAGGCTGTGAGATGTGATTAGAATGGTTGTTTCTCTTAATATAAATAAAAATGTACAACTATCAAAACCCTTCATCTTCACTGAAAGGTCCAAAAAATATTATAGTTCGTGTCAAATTTTAATAATGTGGATTTCGAGATCTTTTTTTTTAATTTAATTTTATTTATTTTTTTGCAAATACCTACTTTTGGAAACATTAAGAAATGTAGACTAACCTTTCAGGGTTGAAGTTTATCTCATTTTCAGTGACAGGACAATAGGCTACAATAGACTAACAAATTTTAAAGTTAAATATTTTCAGGACCTTTGAAAATAAAGTATTTTGAGTATAACAATAAAAAGCTGTCAAGGTATAAAGAGCTAGAGGTATAAAATCACATCTAAGATCTTGGAAAAATATCAAACAGGACCAACTTCTCTAGAAAATATAACAATAAAAATATCAGTAATACCTACTATTTTCATCACATTCAAATATAGCTAAAAAAAAAATACTGGAGAGACTCACTTCTATAAGTCAGTCAGTCAGTAATTACTTCGTGCATCCCCGAACATTGTCTGTCGATAATATCCATGTAAAGACAACACAAGTACCCACCAAGTCCATGGCTGAAATCCGTTTGGACTGAGAGCCAGAGCTGCCACATGCCGCATGTATGTTGTGGTGGCTTGGACCAACCCGTGGAATTGTAGTTCCAGTTTCTGAGCAGGAGTGTGTGGGCACCACTGCAGCTCAGCTTTCCCACTTGGCTCAACATCTCCGCCCTTGCTACAAGATAAATTTAGGCCAGAAAAGAACTGATACAAAAAAGATGGGGTGACCTTCTGCGCTGAAATACAAGAAATGGGCTGAAATTAATTACTGTAAAAATGAAAGGTAAAGCAATTGAGAATTTTTAGAAACAATCGTTTAGCTTAAAAGCAGGGACTTTCTGAATGGAAACAACAGAAGGTAAGTACCAGCTGTGCCAATGTCATTGTTTTGGCTGGGATAGTGTTAATTTTCTTCACAGAAGTTTGTATGATGCTATGTTCGGGATTTTTGATGAACACAATGCTGATAACAAACCAATGTTTTAGTTGTTGCAGAGCAGTGCTTACACAGAGCCATGGAGTATTCTGTTTCGCACATTGCCCTGCCAGTCGAGGAGGCTGGGGGTACATGAGGAGTGTACAGAACCAAGGCATCTGGCCCAAACTGGACAAAGGGATATTTCATATAGTATGGCACCAAGATTGACAGTGAAAGGCAAAGGAGGAAGCAGGAGGCATTCAGGGTGACGGTAAAATTTTATTCAGCAAAGATAGGAAAATATTAATGTCATCACACACAATCCACTATTTATTTGGAATGCTGAGTACAATTCTGTTTTTTCAGGAAAGATTAATTGATACTGAAAAAGGTCTGGAGAAAGACTAATAAAATAGGGAAATTTGAAGTAGAGAGCAGTAGGGAGAGTACAGCTGTGGTTCATTTGTCCACATGTCACTTCTTCCAACAGCAGCAGAAACACGCTTATCACTGTCCACCTTGGGTTGGGGGGACATGGATCCTTAGATTGGCCAACTTTGCTCCTTGAAAACTTGCTCAGTTCCCAAAAACGGGGTTAGGAAGTCTTACCTGGAGATAAACTCTTCCTGACTTAATTCAGGGGAAAGTTTAAAGATCTTTCCTATCCTTCTGAGTACTGATCTTTCGGAGTTGATTTCTTACAAGAGTGAGAGAAAGAAATTGTATTGGTTCCCAAAGGGAGCATGTTAGGTTAACAACGAAATATAGAATCATAATAGAATAATAGAATCATAGAATAGCTTGTTTTGGAAGGGACCACAAGGATCATCAGGTTCCAATCACCCTGCTGCAAGCAGAGTTGCCAACTGCTAGATGATCTTTGCCGCCTTCCTCTGGATCCTCTCCAAAAGCTCCAGATCTTTGTCATGCTGGGGGCCCCAGAATTGAGTGCAATACTCCAGATGGGGCCTTATGAGGGTGGAGTAGATACAGTCAGTCACCTCTCTTGTGCTGCTGACCACCTTTTTCTGATGTAGCCCAGGATACTATTGGCCCTCCAGACTACAAGCACACAAGGCTGGTTTATGTTAAGTTTTTCATCAACCAGGACACCTAAACCCTTCAGCAGAGCTATTCTCAAGGAGTCTTCTTCCAGTCCATATAAATACCTCAGATTACCCCAACCCAAGTGTAAAACTTTGTACTTTGCTTTGTTGAACCTCATTATGTTCACAAGGGCCCACCTTTTGAGTTTATCAAGGTCCCCCTGAATAGCATCCCTTCCTTCTGCCCTATCAGCTGTATTGCTCGGCATAGCGTCATCAGCAAACTTGCTGAGGGTGCACTCAATCCCATAATCTATGTTATTGATAAAGATGTTAGATCCCTGGGGGAGGACGGCCAGTTCTTTTACCAGTCTGGTACTCGTTTCTGTGTCTATGAAATATTTTAGAGATTTATGTCATTTTTTATCTTTACTGTATAAAAAAAGATGTAATAGCACAGACTGGGAAGTGAAATATTCTTCCAAAGGAAGAAGAATGAATTCATAAAGCTTGGCAAATTACAGTCATTGACAAATTAACTCTCTCTCTGAGAGATCAATATCAGGATTGTGCTGCAACTTGGGCTCCAGTCCATGCGTCCTACAAAAGGGCAAAAACTTTGCTAAACCATTCCTTTTATTTTGTCATTTTAAATAAATGAATGACAATTTTATCATTCAGAGGACCTAGGAGTGGCTGATTGATGCTTAGATCTCTTCTTTTCTATGTTACATTCAGCATATGCATGTATGCACACGTGTCTGTAAATAAATGTATAATGCTGAAGTAGTGTTTTGTTTTAATGAGAATAATTAACATAGTGCACAATTGCTACACTACTGAAATGGCAGCTGCCATTACATATATGACACTATATATATGTATATAATATACAAGCTTACCTGAGAAATTTCAGTGGCCATATTTGTGAAGGCAATATAGAAAAAAAGATCAACATTTCAAGGAAAGAACTAGAAAGCACTGAAGAATGGTACTTCAAATTTGGCAGCATTTATACCAGCATGCCTCCAAAAGTTTTGAATAAAAATTTTCAGACCAACTTCAGGTTGTCAGAAGAAGCTACATTCTTGTCCATATCAGAGTTCCAAGCTACGTCATCAACCCTTAAAAGTTACCTAGCATATTATACAGGGGAGTCATTTTTATACCAATGTCATTCCTGCTTCACTTTGCCAAAATATTCTACCACTACTTCAGTAATGTCCATCATTAAACTACAAAATTTTCCCACAGATCTGAACCACCACACTACTCTATCTCCTTTGCCCCTAAGAAAAAGCAAAGCAAAAAAAAAAATTAGTACCCATCATTTTAGCAAGATGGATTGAGAAAGAAGAGACATATTTGGTAACAGGTTTCAGATGTACTATATGTCTGGTATGTTCAGCCAGTCATTAACTCAGCCTCACTGGCCTGTTAAAGAAGGATACGGCTGCTTTGCAACACCAAAGCAGTGCAAAATGGATAGAGCACATCAGTGAAAATGGTCCCAGATGTCTTAAATAATAAAATAATCTACTAAATGCTTTGCACTGCTAATGTGCCTTGTGTGCACAGATCTCAAGGCACCTCACAGACATTAATGAATTAAGCCCAGTAAAGTGGGTAAGTATTATCCACATTATACCCAAGGGTAAGCTGAGAAACAAAGATGTAAGATGATGGTTCAGGAAGTCTGTGACAGACATGAGAACAGAACCCAAGTCTCCTCTTCCATACTACAGTGCTGGAGCAACAGAATGTTCTCTAAAATAACATCAGTTACTTTTTAAAGTAAAATCTATTCCTTATGAAGTTGACAGTCTCAAAGACTGAAGTGCTCTAAGCTACGACAGTACAGGTCCATCACCAGCAATGGCTGCACACATTCTTCTCATGTTGTCTCAATAATCAATATCGAATACACTTGTATGGAGACTGAGGGTTGCTATTCTTCTCTGCCACCTATTTAATTCTCAGATTCTCAGTTGAGATCATCAAATGACATACCAGCTGATGTTTGTACTATTGTAAACAAGTAACAACAGCTGGTAATAAACAATTTGTGCAAGTCAAACTAGGGATCAAAAGTGACTCTTCGTGATTTTTACATTTTTACACTTTTCAGTCCATATCTAAAAGGGAAACCAGATGGCTTCTCAGCACAACTTTCTCAGAAGCTTGGCTCTTTGTAGAGCTTGAGTTGAAACTTCCTCCGCTTCTATTTGTGCCCACTGGGAGAAGACCCTTTTAACACTGTACACATCTGTGAGGAGTTTGGCTCCACTTTCTCCAAAACCATTCCATAGGCACTGGAAGCCATTAAGTGCCCTTGAAGCTGTCTAATATTCAGCCTGAACAAGCCTTGATCTATCTTGCTCTCCTAACAAGGCAAGTGCTATAGCCCCAACAATCCTGGTAATTCTCTGCTGAATTTGCCTCAGTTTATCAATGCCTTTCTTAAATGGGAGAGCGATATAAGAATAATAATGATTGCAGTACTCCAAATGCAGACCAATGGTTGCTGAAATATTGTAGATTTTCTTAGATCTACACATCTGTTGCTACAGCACAGGATGCTAGAAGGCACCATCATAGCCAGGGCATGGTTCTGACTGAAGTTCAAACTCCTCGTCCACTAGCACCCTTAGCATTGGTGTAGCTGCCAACTGCTTTGAGAGTTTCAAAACCACGATATTTCTTCACTATACATTATCTGTATACTATCCACAATACCACCTCCTGTTGAACTGCATTTTTGCACTGGAATTCAGTAATGATTTCCACATTCAGTCAAGCTTGCTTCCTAATATGTCTGTCATTTCACCTGAATATTGGAGTGGACTATACCTGAGTTTGGAGATGGTTGCCCTAAAAGACCTTCTGGCTTTTCTAAGCTCTTTTTCCTTTTAAAACTGCCTCCAACAAGATCCCAACCACCACTTTCCTGAGTAAGCTAAAGTCTCATTGCCTTGAGCCTGATGTCTATACCTTGCCATTTGCCTTTCTTACTCCATTTATGATGCTGAAATGCACTGCTAGAGTCACACTCCCGATCAGTTCCTCCTAGTGCATGAGTAACAGAACCAGCAGAGCATCACATTACCCAGTGACGGTGTTTTGTTGCCTCCAACACTCTCTGGAAATGTCCTGGGCTGCTTGCTTCCTACTCATAATTTTTTACAGGTCAAGTGTCTGAGGTTTCTGACACAGGATTTTCCCTAGGCATTTAATAGGCACATTGAAGATGAGGCAACTACTGCTTCAACTTAACAGCACAGACCAAAGGAAGGAGATAAGTTTGTGATCTGGGAGTTGAACTTAACAACCTTACTTCCCACAACCAATTAGAAATAAGGTATTTTTTTAAATGAAAGTAATTAACTAATGGCATAATTTCTTCGGAGATGTTGCTGACACACTATCACTTAAAAGCTTTGCTTATAAATTCTGGGGAAAAGAAAAATCATTAGCTATCCAAAAGTTATAGGTTTGATGTAGAAACCACTTGGAAAACAAAAATAATAAAGTATCTACTACGCAAGATTGGCATGTTTCAGACTAGATTATATGTAGTATGTTCCATTCTCAATATATGGGAATCCCACTCAACTTACACATAAGCCACAAAGCATTCATAGGAAAAACTAGCTGCTGTTGAGTCAGGTTGGATTAAAATCAGTGACCTACGGAGTAAAAAGCCTTGTACATCATTAGTGATTCCCTAGAGCAACCTGGTAAGCACTAATGTTATGCTTTCTAGAATGAATCTTGTTTTCTGGAATGATAAACTTATTAATTCAAGAGTTTGACCTTTATTGAGCACTCAGGCAAGGTTGTTCACCCTCTGGACACAAAGGTAATAATATCTCCTACGTATACTGTTCTCAGTCACAGACAAGTCCTACAATAAAACGTTTCATCCTTTTCCTAAAGGACCTTCTCCCATTAAGTACCAAACAAGCATTGCAAAAATAATAGCCTAGACTTCTTACTGAATGTATTTGGTAAGTTAGAAGTTCAGCTAATTTTGCAATAGTTTTGTTAAGTTTCTGTATTTTTGTGTATGCAAGCACACCACAGTGCTTTTATAGTCACAAAAGAGCTTTACATTTTCAGCTCTCAGAGATGCTGTAACTTCAGAGAGAGCTAGAAAGGACCACAGCATTATTTTCCTGTGCTTTCTCAACAACCATTGCTACCTAGAAATATTCCCAGACTCTGAAACATGGTTCTTCATATTGCTGAATTATCAGAACAGAGTTTTCTGTGGTTTTGGCCAAGGCTGAACAACTTTCTTCAAGACATTCACAGGTATAATTTAGGAGTTAGTAAGTGCCAAGGACCATGATAAAGTGGAACCAATTTATATGTGGCTACTTTGTTTGGGAGGGTAAGAATTTTAACAGCATAAATGCCAGCAATTTTGTGTCAATTAGTCTTGGAGCCAGAAAGCAGTGCTAAAATTGTTTTAAAATTACCATTTTAGATCTGGTTTTAGAATGACAAAACACAACTTTGCAAGGACAACACACTTTGTAAGGTTGCAAGACTATCTTGCAAGAAAGTCAGAATAATGAATATGGATTTTTTCATTGTTGTTTAGGAAAACAAACCAAGGCCAAAGGATTTCCAGACTTTATAGGTAAGCCTTCTGCAAGGATGAAACCTGAACTTTGGATTTAAAACCATAAGTGCTCATGGTGCCCTGTAATTCTTCTAGGCACTACTTGAGGTAAAGAATCCACTCCGTTAACAAAAAGCTGTGCAGAGAGTAAGCACCACATAACCACATCATTTGGTTTATTCCTTTTGAAATGAATTCCAGCACAGTAAATAGCATTTGGTCGGCTACATTACAGGACACATTCTGTTTATAGGTTTAATTCAGTGACACTGTTAAGCTTTTATTTTTTCTTAGTTTGGGAAATGTGTGAGCAATAGGTACCTAGAGAGATATTTAATAATAAAGATTATGGTGAACATAGAATTGAGTAAAAGAGTTCTTGGCTGGGAGCTCAGTGCAAGTCTTAACCTTGGGTGCAAGTTAAGGGATAAGAAAGAGGCATTTTCCTCCAGAATCAATTATCACAAATGCTCCCACAGTCATGGCCAAAATCATATTACTTGCAATAAATTAGCAATACCTGGCAATTCTTTTTAAGTGCCTACAGCTTTAGATAGAGGGAAAAAAAACTTAAAGTTCAATACAGGAAAGGAAGATTCCTTCTTATGTCCTCTACTGTGTCCTACTCTGTTTTGGCCTCAGCCTCCTGTGTTAATGCTTTGTGTTCTGTAGCATCTTCCTTTTGCCCATTTTGCTGCCTCTCCTCCTTACATGGTTCCTCTCTTCACTCTTCTGTATTCTTAATTTTGGTGTATTCTCTTACTATTTCTATATGTTAACTTTTCCTGCTTTCTTCCTAGTCCTGCCGTCTAAAATACAATAACAGATCTTCACCCTATTCCCACTTATACCTTGAAACAGCATGTGCTGGTTTACACAAGCTAAGAAACTAGACTCAGAGCTGAGGCTGTTATTTTTTTCTCTGAAACTGTGCATGTCACACGGTATGTGAACTTTGAGGGCCAATCCCAGTCAAGCTGAGGTATAGGCAAGGACTCTGCTTTTGGACATGAGGATAAATTCTGACATAGTCACACGACGCTGATTGTTGTTTCACAATACATAGCTGACTCCAGAAGCAAACATTGAAAAAAATAATTCTGCATATAGCTTGAAAATATTAATAGACACATTCCTATTATATGTTCATGGAAAGTAAACATGAGTTAACAAGACTAATTCAGGTTTGCCTGTGTTAATGCTTGCGGAAGGAGAGGTTTAAGCTAATATTATGGATGCAAACATCTAAAGCACACAGATTATTCTCTACAGTTATTATGTGTCAGGAACCATAGACTGGTAAATGCAGAATTAGTAAACTGGTAAATGGAATACATTGATTGCTTTTTCGTAATATAATACAACTTAAAAACAAATGATCGGTGTCCCCATAAATCATGACTAGTGCTTTTCACAATGACAATTAAATAATATAACAGCACCCTTCACTGCTAGGAGCACGCGTTCACAAGCAATTGCTTTGTGATGAAAGAACATCACATTTTAATTCTTCACCCAGACACTAATTTTTAGTGGTCTACTTTCTTGTAAGAGTGGCAATTTGAGCAAGATAGTAGGAAGACCAGCAATGGAAAGTTTTCTGGAGCTTTTTACCTTGCATACTCGATGATGTCCAAAATCCTAGTGGCTTTTTCAAGCCAACCTTTTGTTTCCTGGAAAACAACAACAACAACAAAAAGTCAATAGAAGAACATAATGCCATATGAACTACTTGGCCAGCCTGTGCCTCAAAACATAACTTCTTTTTTAGCTGTAATCTCCACAAAACTCTTTTCTAATTGACTAAGATTTTTCAAATCGACAAGAATATTAAACAAGCTGAAAGAAGCTTGCTTGGAGAAACTACAATCTAAATATTGCATGAAAGAAAATGAGTCAATATCCACAACGAAAGTAAGTTGCTGAAAATCATTTGCTTATTTCTAATTAAGACCATTTCTCTTAGTTCATATGCAACTGGGTAGGTAAGGAATAATATTAATGCATACAGGATTCCTGCTTTCGTTAAGAAATTATTCCCACATCACCTTGCTCAGCTAGAAAGAAAAAAAGAGCTTCTTTCATTCAGATCTTGTTATTTCTCTATCACAAGTATGCTAGAATAAAGAAAGTTGCTTCTACCACAGCACTGAGGCAGAAAGAGCAGGAAAATGTAAAGCAACTGTTCTCTGATCTTCATGTACATCAATTACATGCAATAAATTCCCTGCTATTTGAGCGCAGACAGAATCTCAAATGCACATATACTTTGGCTATTAGAAAGTATAAACCAAATAGTGATAAACAGTGACTATTTGTTGCTTAGATTTATTTTCCGAGTAATATAACTGGGTGAAAAAAAAAAAAAAAAAAAAACCAACCTAGTATCGAAGGATGTATCATTTTTAATCTCAGTGCTTTGGCTACTGCCAGCATCAGATAGAGTGTCATATTGCAATAATTCAAAGATCTCTCTATTAGTTCCTCAAAGCCTTTATAGTAAATGAAGCTGTTACAACAGAAAATGTTAGACACGGTCTCTAATTCTCCTCAGGTCTGGGCCTTCAATTTATTGTAAGGAGTAATTCAAGATAAACTGTGTTTTACTTAAATGTGTTACTCTTTTTAACCATTATTGTTAGATTATCTCTCCGGGTATTTCTTCCTTCAAACGCCTGTGATAAAAACGCTTGCTTTTGCAGTGCAGAGGTATTAGCAGCAGCACACTTAGGCTGCGAGCTGCTGCCCAATTTTACCAACTTTGGGAAGTAATATTTTCTAATTAATTACATCAGTACTTAAAGAAATGCCATTCTCAGAAAGGGTTAACAGTCTGAATCAGCTGGAACAGGGTTTCCTAAAGAACAATAGAAAAATCATTAGTGTGCTAACTGAAACAATGCCGTACTTTTCTCTCTATTGTTTAACCTTTTGTCCACATTACAAATATCTCAATGTAGTTCTTATCTTTGACCTTGAGGGACTGCAGCTTTATCAGTGCTTCCTTTTAGATCACAGATGACCTTCAGCTGATATCATTGAGCCCTGACCTGCCTCAGTGATCTGCTCACACAGAATACATATGCTGAACAGTGCTGGTGTGTGCAGTAGGGGTAAGTGAATTATTTACAAAAATTTGAGTTGACACCTTTTATCAAATGTGGAAAGATGAAGACAAAACAGCTGCTATTGCTGTCGTAAGCAATCTGCTGGTGATTGAATAAAAGTGTCAAGAAAATGGCTGCTTGATGGCCTTTTGTTCTCTCTCATCCAGCTTGATGTTAGTTTGAGCTGTCAGTTAGGAATCACGGCACAGTGATTTATCAATAGGCTGAGTGACCTTCCATTTCTGCCTGCGCTAGAATGAGAAGACAGCACCCTCTGCTGAGGGCGGGCTGCCTTCCCACCCGCACAGCTATTCTTCCCGGCCGCCAGTTAGCACTTTCCAGCAGCAACGTGAATCTAAAATAATATTTGCTTTTATTTTATTTTATTTTATTTTTAATTTCTTTCTGCCTTTGTTTCGTTTTTATCGGGGCTAATCTGACAAGCTGGGAAGGCTCAAAAAAAGCTACAGACCACAGTCCAGATTCACAAGCCAGCTAACAAAGGAGAAAATAATAAGTAAATCAATCACTGGTTCTCAGTCAAAACAAACTTGCTGTAATTAGACAATGGGACGTGGAAACACAACGGCTGCAAGACAAGGCCAATTTGTGACTCGGGTATGAAATGCAGTGGTTATCTGAAACCAGATAATTCCTGCATTATTCCCATTTGTTCTATAGCCCCCATTTTTTGCAGCTGTACTTTCTCATATATTCTCACGCAATGAAGTACAAGCTCCCATGAAGTCACACTATTTTGTTGAACTCCTGGGACTAAATCTGTGGGGAGTTCAGTGCTGCTGCTCTCCCTGCCCCAGGAGCACCAGCACAGAGCCCAGCACCTTGTCCTCCTTCCTGCTCTCCTGAACTCCCCAGGGGCAGATGGTCCCAGTGAAGTTTTGAGTTTGTATGGTGTCAGCCTCCTGGGTCTTTTCCCACACACAGCATTTCTGCACCCCACCCCCCACTCCTGCACACTGCATCCTACAGTCGGGTACAGCAGACTATTCATTTCCTCTCTAACAGTCACACTGTTTTGGGATAGACACTCCAGTATTAAGACAGCGGCAAGACCCTTCTTTCCTTAATGGGGGAGATATTTAACGGCATTATGAGCTGAGACTAATAACTTGATAGTTTTAAAGTTGCATTTTTGTTAAGGCAAGAGCACATTTTTGTTAAGGCAAACGGGATTTTGTGGGGGAGAGCTTGGCGTTTCAGTCACACATGCACACACACAAAACACAAAAATTGCCTTTGTTTTTTCCTCCTAGTGGAGAAAAAAAGGAACCAGTGACTCAGAAGGGCCAGCATTATTTCCCTACAGTCGGGTACAGCAGACTATTCATTTCCTCTCTAACAGTCACACTGTTTTGGGATAGACACTCCAGTATTAAGACAGCGGCAAGACCCTTCTTTCCTTAATGGGGGAGATATTTAACGGCATTATGAGCTGAGACTAATAACTTGATAGTTTTAAAGTTGCATTTTTGTTAAGGCAAGAGCACATTTTTGTTAAGGCAAACGGGATTTTGTGGGGGAGAGCTTGGCGTTTCAGTCACACATGCACACACACAAAACACAAAAATTGCCTTTGTTTTTTCCTCCTAGTGGAGAAAAAAAGGAACCAGTGACTCAGAAGGGCCAGCATTATTTCCTCTGTACATGCAAAGTTTAAAAGTAATTCTGTGAAAGAAGTTGTTGTTTTTTGTTTTTTGTTTTTTGTTTTTTTTCTAAACTACTGTGATAAAACAATGATTAAAAAGCCCAGCAGCTGCCACTGCAGAGAAACAAGTTTTTATTTTTTCTCTTATTTGTTAATTTTGCACAGCGGGGCACTTTTTGTGTATTTAATTTGCTGTTTCCTTTTAGGTCCCACAAGTTAAACATGTTTATAGCTATGGACTCTGGCTCCCCACTTAGCTAGGCTGTCTCATCAGACGGAATAAGCCACGTGAGCAAGCACGCACTGGGTAACACAGCAGAAATACAAGGAGACAGAGGGCATCCAAAGAGCATCAGGGGTAACCACAGCCAGGGAATAACCAGACACTGCCACAGCACGGGAGTGCCTGGATGAGTCTGTGGAGTTTTGTGAGCTTTGTGCATCTTCATTCTGATCCTATGGTTAATGAGTGCAGCAAGAGGCAGAGACGCAGGTTCCAGGGCCCACACCAAAGGTATCTTATTTGGTCTCCAAGAGGGATCCTCTGAATGACACTCAGATGAGAGCAGGATTAGGCTTGATTGAGAGAACTCAGACCAAAGGATATCCTTAGAAATCTGTGTAACGGATGCTGGAGTGCTGTAGTGAGAAGTAGTATTTTCCTTACAAGGGGACTTGGATTTCTAGGACTCTGTCATAGGTAGCCAGCAGCTGAATAAGGAGTTGACATTCATGTCTCTTCATCAATCTGTTTCTAAAAACTAAACTTTTTTCTACCTATTTTTATAGCACTTTCCTTCATTTTCTATTCTTGGTTTCACGTGCCTGATTTCCCACTCTCAGTTCAGTGCCAGTGCTCTGAAATGATACTGAGATGCTCATGCAAGTCTGACAGAAATGAAATCAGAATAGTGGCCAACGTTTTGCAGGGAGACAAAGAGTTCTGGTTGAAACACTCTTTTTCTCACAACATGGCTACCAACTCAGTGCTGAGAAGCACCTTGCTGACTCCCATGAAGGTTACTGAATTGCAAGCTGTGCTCAGGTCTTAAAAGCAGAATTCTTTAGATCATGAGAGACTGTAATAGGACATAAATGGACATTTCATCTATAAAATGCCTACTCATCCACCGTCCTCACACCACAGCTAATGCATCAAAATCTGAAATAGGTTCTGTGCGACAATTTATTTCCCTGGCCACAGAAAATAATGTCTTGTATTATCAATAGATTTTCTATTGTACTTAGATGTTCTACTGAGATATCTTACAAACTTGTCCTGTGAGCTTTATTACCTGTTTATATTATTTCAATAAAAAAGTTACAATACTATGTATCTTCATGTGTTTAAAAGGTGATTTATTAAATTTCTTTAAGTTTCTGCTTTATTACCCTCAAAAAAAATATAATAGTGGAGGGAAAAAAGGTATCTTGAATGCTTTAGTAACAAAGATCAGCGAAAGTAAAAAGGTCACCCATCTTTGCTGTTCAGTGTCATTTTGATAGTGTTGGTGTTCATATTTTTAAACAAAGATATTATTTGCATAAAACAAACCTAATATTGTTTATCAAACATGATGTCATCTGATGTCATCTTTAAGGTACTGATTACAACCACAACTCCCTCAGAAGATCAGGACTTTTTAGGTGGCACAGAGGTACTATCTGTTACAAAGGCAACCCAGAACTTCTCCATTCAAGACAATGTTTTGCCTGTATAATAAAATTAATATTTTAGCCTGAAATGTTTGTGCCAAACATTTTCTGCCCTTGCCATGCTTTGTTTTGCCTTCTTTCAGTTCATATCATCCACAATCAGAAACATAGTTATGGGGGGGCTGTGACGAAAATTTCCCAACGTATTAGACATTTGATAAAGAACCTCGGAAATGCATTCCTGTACTGGACAGGAGGACTCTGGGGAGATTGGAGGGCATCAGGGTCTTTCTCACCATGTGCTGCACACTCAGAACGTTGTTTGGGACTGTAAGACACAGCCTGCAGGGACACAGCGTGGCAGTCTGCAGCAGGGTGAAGGGAGAACTCTTTCAACCACAGTCCCAACTGGACTTTTATGGGGGCATTTACCCAGCAATTAAACTCCAGCTTACCTTTGTATCAGGGACTTTCACCTCCAAGAAACCTACCTCAAATTTGAGAGAATTACAGATCTCTGAAACTATTCCAAAAGTACTTATAAGAGAGTAGTAAGATTTGACAGATTGATTCCTGAGAGCTTTCATCCTTACCAGACACCTCAACAGAAAATGGCTTTCTTTGCAAATAAAATTGGAATTCAGGTGATCCACACTGTAGCTGTACTTGTTGAACAGTGTGGGAAGGAAACAAGGAGACAAATAGGATAAGGTACATGTGAAAACCTTGGACTTCCGGAGGGCGGACTTTGACCTGTTCAGGACACTTGTTGCGAGGGTCCCTTGGGACTTGCTCCTGAAGGGTAAAGGGGTCCAGGAAGCCTGGATTCTCCTCAAGATGGAAATCTTAAAGGCACAGGAGCAGGCTGTCCCTGAGTCACGCAAGTCGAGCCGGAGAGGAAGAAGACCACTGTGGATGAACCGGGAACTTTTGTTAAGACTCCGGGAGAAAAAGAGAGTCTATGTCCTCTGGAAGATGGGACANTGAGTGGAACTGGAAGCAGGAATGCTGTGCTGTTGCTCAGTTAAAGAACAGATACTCAATAGTTTGTTCAGTGTTCAGATCGTACTGCGCACCATTTGAGTCCTGCTCCAAATACAGAATTATTAACTTCCTCAAGGGTTGCTTTGTAAAACTTTCTTAGGTATTTCCTAGACAGTAGTGAGTTCACTTTCATAACACAACTGGGAGATGAGTGTCATTTTACAGTTGGGAATAATGGCGCAAAGAATGTGGGGGCACAAAGTATTCACTAGTTTGGGGTGTTAAGTTTAAGAACAACAGGACCGAGTATTTATGAGCATGTAGCATTCTACAATAAAATTACAATTTACTTCAATTTCAGTTGTGAGTGCTTATTGCTTCTGTAAATCAGACTCCAGACACCCATAACACAAGAAACACGCAATTATTGACCACCTGTTCAGTGACTTACCAAGCATCCCCAAGGAATTTCCTGACAGATGCACAGATAGAATGAAATTCCCTGTGGTTGCATTCAGCTCCCTTAACCATGACACCTTCTTTTCCTTTTTTTAGTCCTTTTTTTATTTTTTCTTTTTTTGATTTTTTTTTTTTTTTTACAGTCTCTTATCTTGGTCACAGTGCATGGGATTATTTCATCAAACTTGAACCATCAAGAGGTTAGCCCTGAGTCAGTTGTCATGTCGCTCTGTTGACAATAGGGAGATTGGCTGAATCACTAAACCTCTGTAAAGATAAATAGAATACTAGAGTAGGTTCCTGTCTTTTCCCACTGGTTACTGAGAGATCCCAAGCAAGATTAGAATAGACTCCTAGCATTTATAAGGCTAATTTTTGTTGAACTAAATCCTCACCAGTATAATTTTGTTTTCTCTAAGAAAATAAATAGTAACAGTCCCCATAATAAAAATCTGACAAGTGCCCAGTATGGAGTTCACTCTTTTAACTAAGTACATCTAGAGTTACATACGTGGATCACATAAGAAAAGTGTGAGGACCGCTCCAAAAGGAATGTTTCCCATTTATTGTGTTGACCCATAACATCAGAGGTGGATGATGGTGGTATGGCAGTAGAGGTTAAACTTCCCACCAGTATTCTGTTACGTGTTGTTGCTGTGTGACAGATGGCAGCAGAGGGGCAGTCTGACACAATGGCATCTGACATGGAAGTGCGTATGAAGAAAAGATGTGTCACTGAATTCCTCCATGAGGAAAACATGGTGCCCATTGACATTCATTGATGCTTGCTGAACATTTATGGACACCAAACAGTGGATGTGAGCACAGTGAGTTGGGGGGGGTGCATTTCAGCAGTGGTGACAACCCACGTTCCAGATGGCCATGCAGACTTTTATAAGTGCAGCACGCAGGCTCTACTTCATCGTTGGTGAAAATGCATAGCTAAGGGTAGTGACTGCTGAAAAAGTGTTTTGTAGAATTTGCTCTATCAAATAGTTTGATTGTGCTCTTTGTACCTGCTGTAGTTTTCATGGAAATGAAGGCATTACTTATGGAACAACCTACATAGTTCCATGATGTACTTGTTTAACAGGGGCAAATTAAAGCATAGTCCCAGACTTAAAACAGTGCACAAAGCTTATAAAAGTAATTTAGTCACATTCTTTCAACATAGGTTTTGCAAGTAAAACCCTGTTTAGCTCAGGCAGGGCATGTCCTTGTCTCAGTTCTCCTTGTCATCTCACATACATATTTCTGCCTGTACTGTCACATTTTGTGATAACAATAAAGGAATCCACATTCTTTATTGTAATAGAAAGTGGAATTTTCAATCCACAGAGAATCAGTTCAAATTCAAAACCCAGATCCCAACTCTTTTGTTAAAGACTGTAAGTTCAGTAACCCTTAGATACAAACAGTAACATGCCCAGATCACTGAGCTTGAATCCAAAATTTGTGGTTCTAGTAAATCAGTCATATCACAAGTGCCTATGTTCTCTGTCAAACAAAAGGAGAGAAATACGTGATTTTCAAGAGCTCAAGAAGGCCACTTTGCATTTTACTCCATTCTTGGCATATGATCCTTAGAATAACATAAAACAGAGTGCTTGATCCGGCCTTCTCCAAGTGAAAATTGTGTTGAGCATATTATATTGACACAGCACTGAAATCTGTTGATATATTATGGTGCTTTGGAAAAGGCAAAACATGCTGTAGATAACAACCAAGTCACAAAATCAGTACAGAAGCCAGCACAGTTTTCAGAAGAGATTACATCTGAATGTTTGAAATGAAAGAGATTTCCAGCTTCGAACAAAAGTAAATGTGCACTGCTTGTTTTCTTTGCCACCCCTTTACATAGACTTTTCAGCTTGGACAATTTATAGTTCTTGCTCTATCAAGTGTCTTAACCAATTCTGTATCTTACCTTTGTACTTTCACTGGTATAAAATAGGGTGTGTTCTACAACAGCAAGATCTTAGAACACTGTCACAGATGTTACATAAAAGCAAGCACAGCTATTTTGGTCTCGAACACCTGGTGCATCTCCAGATATCCACAACTGACTGCACAGCATCCAGGTGCAAAATATCAGATACACACCTGAGGTGTATCATCTATAGAAAGCACCTATAGACTGCAGCTGCCACTATCAACTGTGACAACTGACAACTATATTGTGGCAAACAATATATATTCATACCACCAAAATCAGAATAATAGAGCACAACACAAAAGGTAGGAATGCTGGTGTTGTGCTCATAGTGAGTATGTGTAAACACAGTGCACTGTGTTTACATGTGCACTCATCATTTTCTCACTGATGAAATCCTCCAGGCTGAGTCTTCATATATCAGATCAATGGAAAACTACGTCAAACACAGAAACAGAGACAGGAAGGTCTTGTCAGGATTTACAAAAGACTTGAGAATGCAGCTCGTGTCCAATACAGCATTGTCTCTGTGTGCTCCATTTATTTTTCCTAAGACTTTTTACAAAAAGGTTCAGGCAGAGCAATCCTTTTTATGGGTTAAAAAAGTGAATCCTTTCCAACCTACAATATTTTTTATCTCGTATTGTCTTCAATCTCAGTGTCTTCAATGTGCAAGGATACTTATCTGTCTTAAATCTCATGCACGTATGCGTCATGACTTCTTCATAAAAGGACTGCAGAATGCTGAATAATATGTAAATTTTATGTTGTAATGAATTGGGTCCTAAGATCTTTAAAGGTCAGACACCTGATATAATACATCATGTTCTTTAATATCAACTACAAAATAACCGTAATAAATTCTGCCACTACCGTATCCTCACACGCTGTTACCCACAAAGAAGTGCCAAAGGAAATGTGTCATTTGTCAAAACATGTAGGGAAACTGACATGTGTATAACTAATATTGAAAGTATTGCTAAGGTTAGGCATAGCTGTACAAGTTAGAAGGTTAAGTTTTGAGGGAAGTAACAGATCGGCAAAGAGCCTGTTGCTTAAATTCCCTAGAAAATTCAAAAAGCCACAAGGCTGTTTCTTTTAAAGTCAACACTCACATCTAATGAAGTGCCTGTGAATTAAAACTACCCTAGCAGAAGCTAGACACATGGCAAATTGAGATTACTGCTGTTGATGTGGAGTAAACAAAACAAGAGGCTGTAACTAGAAAAACAGTTCGTATAGACACAAATTAAGCAAAGCCTTTAAGAATACACTTCAGGCGCATAAGTTAAAAGAGTTTAAATACTTCACTGAACAGAAAAGTCATTGACATACATTTCAATTTAAACACAAAGCCTTCGACACTCTCTCCCACAGTATTATCCTGTGGAAGCTGGCAGCCCATGGCTTGGACAGATACGCACTTTGCTGGGTAAAGAACTGGCTGCAGGGCCAGGCCCAGAATGTTGGGGGGAATGGAGTTAAATCCAGCTGACGACCAGTCACAAGTGGTGTTCCTCAGGGTTCAGTACTGGAGTCTGTCCTCTTCAATATCTTTATTGATGACCTGGACGGGGACATTGAGTGCACCCTCAGCAAGTCTGTAGATGACACCAAGTTAGGAGGAAGTGTTGATCTACCTGGGGTAGGGCCTTCCTACCTACAGAGGGATCTAGACAGGCTGGATCACTGGGCTGAAGCCAATGGGATGAAGTTTAACAAGACCAAGTGCTGGGTCCTGCACTTTGGCCTTAACAACCCCAGGCAAAGCTACAGTCTTGGGGCAGAGTGGCTGGAAGACTGTGTAGAAAATACAGATCTGGGAGTATTGGTGGATGCTCAGCTGAGCATGAGCCAACAGTATGCCCAGGTGGCCAAGGAGGCCAATGGCATCCTGGCTTGTATCAGAAATAGTGTTGCCAGCAGGAGTAGGGAAGTGATCATCCTTCTGTACTCAACACTGGTGAGGCTGCAAACTGATTAGTATTCAGTTTTGGGCCCCTCCCACCAAGAAAGTCATAGAGACCCTGGAGCATGTCCAGAGAAAGGCAGCAAAGCTGGTGAGGGGTCTGGAGCATAAGTCTTATGGGGAGCAGCTGAGGGAGCTGGGATTGTTCAGTCTGGAGAAGAGGAGGCTCAGAGGAGACCTTATCGCTCTGTAGGGCTGCCTGAAGGGAGGTTGTGGCGAGGGGGTAGTTGGCCTCTTCTCCCATGTAAGTAATGATAGGACTGGAGAGAATGGTCTCGAGTTGCACCAGGGGAGATTCAGGTTGGATATTAGGAAATACTTCTCTGAAAGAGTGGTCAGGTGCTGGAACAGGCTGCCCTGTGAGGTGGTCAAGTCACTGACCCTTGAGCTGTTCAAGAAATGATTAGATGTTGTACTGAAGGACATGCTTTAGTGGGAAATGTTGGTGATAGGTGGATGGTTGTCTGGATGATCTTAGAGGTCTTTTCCAACCTTGATGATTCTATGATGGCATGCTTAAATGCTTAATTTAAGATATGCTTGTACTGATGTGTTAGATTCAATAGGTATTCCCTTAGTAGAAATAACTCCCAGCAATGCTGATGTTACTGGGAAGAGGTGGACAAAAATGTGAAATATACATCAGAATTCACATGCTGTTATAACTGGACATGGTACTCTTTGGGCACACTGCAGCACCACCTCTTTTAGTACTCTGTAGCCAAACAAATCTCAAAAAGGATAGGACAAGCAAAAACGGATATGGCTCCCTGGCAAAATTTGACAAAATTAATGAGTAAGCTAATTTACTGCCTCTTCCCGGTCTCACCGGTAGACAGAAAAACCAAGGACAAGCAGCACATATACTCATTGCCATCTTCTCTAGACCAATTTGTGCCTACCTTTTCTGTCTTCAATATGTGAAGGCAGTGAACCAGTTACAAGCTATGTGAGTAGCAAAACCACCAAAGTATACTTTATAGAATTAATAAAAAGTAGGAAGATTCCTTGCCCTTCTTAAAGATAGCAAAAGTGAACTCAGGAGCAGGTCAGATCATGTCAGCGCCCAACGATGGGTAACGCCACTAATAAGGTTTTGACACTTAACTAAAGAGAAATTTTTATTAAGACAATAAATGGTGTGCTTTTGTGCTATGATCATGCAGTGCTAACCCACTGGCATATGTTCCTGGCATACTTGTCCTTGTATTCTTTCCTCATATTAATACAGGGTGGAATTGAGTAGGTTTTTCCTCCAGATGCACTCACTTAGATTTAGTCACATCCCACATAGATATTAATTTGACAGTGGGGGGTCCAAGTTCAAATATAGTCAACAGAAAGTTCTGGGGTTCATTTCAGTTGTGAATGGGGCAAATTCTGTAGACAATCCAAGTTGCTCTGGAGCATCCAAGAGAATCTCCCACTGATGCTTTACATCTTACCTGAAATCAAATGTGATATAATGCCTGGGGGCAGACAATGGGGTCTATGCGTGGGGTCTCAGTGAGGCAATCAGAACTTAAACACCTAGTTCACACATGGGTGTCTGCTACTTAGGCATTGTACTTTTAGACAACAGAGTCTCAAGGTAGCTCTCACACTTAGTATTTCTTCAGTAAAACCTAGTTATCCATGACCAAAGTGATCATCACTTGTAAATAACGACCTCTAAATAGACTGCTCCCTGATGAGAATATGCAGAACTCTACACCTCAGACAGGGATGGTAAATAAACAGGCTCAGTTTCAGTCCTGACGAACCACGGCCTCTTCATAACCCACACAAGAAGCCCTGGTGACACTCTTAAGCAGCTAATGCTAGGATGAATGAATGCAATATTTAATTTTATGCACTTTATTGTTAAAACTCATATAGTGTTGATATAGCTTATGTTACTGATCTGCTCCTAGGGGGTTACAGTTATACGCAGTGTAAGACAGACCTAGAAGAGAATGCCCCTGTAAAGAAAAAGACAAGGGCTGTCCATCAGCCCTCTTGCAGCATGAGCAGGCCTGAACAGAATCAGCATGGAAAGCAGGGAAAATCAATGAGATTTTACAGTCTGTGTACTAAGCAGATTACACTTACCTATCTTGCAGAAGTCCTCTGAAAATTACTGCTGAAGTCTGCGCAGCATTTTGCAGAAGAAAAACTGTGCCAGTTTTTACTTTCCTAAGTCACCACTTCTTCCTTTGCTACCAGCATATAACCGTCACTTATTAGAGATTCTCCATTAGTGTAAAACAGATGTATAATATAGTGTTAGCACCTGAAGAATATAATTTTAATTTTGCCATTTCATTAAAAAGCCTTAATTCATAAATGTTAATGACACTGGGGAGGAACTGTCTTTTCTCCAGAGAGAGATTAGACCTTACATCATAATGTATATTTTCCTGGACATGGTTTCAACCTGGATTTTATTATCATCTATATTTGATGATTTTTTTAAAGTTTATTTCATTTCACTTATGGAAAATATTTTCTTTTACATGATAATTAGGCATTTTAGTATTCATGACATAAGCATAACTTTTTAACTGCTAACACTTTCGTTATTTTAAGTCATTGCAGCTCACTGTCAAAGACTGCACATATATACCAAACGTTTTCACTTGCTGGTGTTGGTTATCACAACATGTGATGCATGATCTTTGAAAACATTTTTCAACATTTAGAATTAATTCTAATGTAGGTTTATCAGTTCCTTGTTATGGTGCAGAGCTTATATTAAATTCTGTGATCCATAAAACCTTTTTTTGAATGACACATAGTTTAGTTTTTCATTTAGAGGCTATAAAAGTGTTCACAAAAGTTATGTCGGAAAAAAAAAATGATTGAAAGTGCTAAAACACTGTACAGAATATAAAATCCTTTCATAGACTTTTTATGACACATGAAACATGAGTCTTAAAGGTTTAATGTTACTGACTTTTATACAAGGCTTTTTAATTCTTGATTCCAGTTATGGTTCTGCAAATGAACTGTGACATTAAAAAGAATCAGGCTGGAACTGCCTCAGCTCTCTCTCTAGATGAGTTTCTCCTGGCCATGAAGAGTTCACATAATCTGCCCCACCCTGCCCACGTCTGGTTAGCACTAACTTGCTTTAGCAGCAGCAAAGTGTAAATCCTGCACTGCATTAAATCTGCTTAACACATCGCATCCTACTCAAATTCATCATTAAGGTTAGGTGGGCTTATAAATTATTAAGAAGGTTGAAGTGTTACTTAATTTTCTCTTCTCTTAATATTTAATAGCGTGCTACAACAATTGGGCACGTGATTTAATTGACTGAATACAGAACCAGCACTGATATGTACTCCAAATAAAGACTAATTCAGAAGACAGACAAGCCCAGTTATTCTATTATTTACATAGGGGTAAAGAAGCGCCAGCATTTGGGAGCACTGAAAGAACAGATTCACATACCTTACTTAGCTAAAGGAGCTGTATTGTCAGACATTAACCACTCTTCCAACTCAACAGATTGCCTGGACTGTCCAAAGGAGCAGTAATGCCCATTTGCTAGGCCTCTCTGTGGGTAGAATCATCTCTAGATGATAACTGTATGTAAGATGTTCCCAAACAAGTGCAGGTTTGATCAGTTTGGAGGGGGTTCCCGAACACACCAAGTGACCTGAAGTGCATGCACTGCATTAGGGGCTAGTGGTAGGGAAGAGGCTGCAGTCTTGGCCAATTTGAGTCTCCACAGTTGGAGGTGAATAGGGGAAAGAATATTCCATGTTCTAACTTCCATAACGGATATTTAATTCTACAGTTCCACAGTTTCACACAACGCAGAAGATTGATTAAGACCAAATTTTTAAGGACAGGCGCATATTTTCACTGGTGCACTTTATTAAATAATGTTACATACCTGGAAAACAGATCTTCACTAAATTGTTGTAATTTCTGATACTAAAATACCTGTAAACTCCATCTGAAGTCCAGGTTCCATAGCCTTGTATTGGCTATGTATTACAAAAAGGAGCAAAAAGGGGCTCTTTGCATCAGGTAAGGCGCTGTTAACAAGATTACATTCAAAATCCTGTTGTTTCATTGCTAAGCCACTGAAAACATAAAAATGATAATAAAACAAGTTTTTCATTTTCTCATATGCATGTCAGAGGAATAAACCTAGACTGCTATTAATCAATAGGAAACCTGGATTAAAACACAAGTACTTCTGGCTCTTTAACTTAATACTGTTCTCTTAATTTTCTGATGCTTTACAAACCTACTCAAAAAACAAGAATATGAAAGTACTGTAAATACTTCATTGAAATATTTCTTTCTTTTCATGGGGTCTAAAATGTTTTTTTCTGTGTGTGTGCTTATTTCTGCTATCCCTGATTTCACTGTAAAATATCTTCCAATGTCTTCTGCAAGTATCAATTCAGAAATTACCAGCATCTTGCTGGTCCTATGCCTTTAATTTGTTAGTTGAAGCAATTGTAATATTATCAGTAGATGGCATCATTGGCTGGGATTCAGTACTAATTTACTTTGGAGCATGATCGGATCAGAATATCCATCGTAGATTCTCATGCTTGCTTTATACCTCATTACAAAATTATTATAGCTGTAACTACGCACATTTAGCCAAATTCAGTGTATGCCATATTATATGTTAGTGGAAGTGAATCTATCCTCTACAGGGTTCAAAAACCTCAATAAAGGTTGCCAGTTTTTTTTTAATCCAATTACCAAGTGGCAAAAACACATTTACAGCAAAAGTTAATAGTGCATGATTGTGAAACAGCAATCTAGTTCATGAGCACTGTGTCCAGCAAATGCTTTGGGCAATGTGATTCAGCTGCTGATGAAGAAAAATCCACTGCTGTTACCACAGTACATTGATCTATTCCAAACTAATTTCGTAATACAAAAGTTTGCATTGGTTGCTCTTGAAGATCTGGCAAGCTCATTAGGGGTGGACAGAAACAGTTTGTACATTGTATATCAGCATTAGCAACTAAACTTTATTTCCATTTTGCTTTCTAAGTTATTTAATTTAGCTCTTGTCTAGGGAATGTGCTTGAGTTGATTGAAGAAAGAAATATTATTTTTACAGTGTGAAGGACTAGAAAAGAAAAATAAAGCTGTAAAGTGTCACAAAAAGCTGTCTGCTACAGGGGCAGTATTTCTCTCCTGACATAAAAGCTCCGTGCTCCTTTTCCAAAAGCCCTCACTAAACTCAGAAACATTGATCCAGACATTTCTATTGCTTCCTTGCTGCACAGGTTGATTACAAATTTCATGAAAACTCAGAGATATTGTAAATTTTCAAAAGAGAAAAAGCATACCACTTATCCACACTGGATGTGCACCAGAATAGGATTTTAACAAATCTTTATCACCCACTATTTTCATTCACAAACTCTGGACACACTAAAATACTAAGTAATGTCAAATTGAAATATAATATAAATGCAAAGGAAAAGTAATGCATTGCTCCCAAATGTCTAGAAAAGCAACCTTTTATTTTCAGAAAGTGCCATGAAGACTGACACACACAAAAAAAAAATGCAGTAAGAACCCAGGTCAAAATCTGAATTTGTTGTTGTTGTTGCTTGAATATCAGATCCCTTCAAAATAAACATCAAACTAGTTTAGACCCTAATATAGCTCTTTCTTCTCGTCACTGCCAGCTACTCAACTACTTGGTTTCAAGTGCAGGTATACTGGGATGGGACTCCTTTCTTCACAGAAGATCATCTCACATCTCACTTTTTCAGACATTGCCTTCTCCTTGTCCTTTCTCCAGGATTTCCCCACTTCAGCACATCCTTTCAGAGCTTCTTCCTAAACCATTCAATTAGTTAGAACAAATCCTTACTGAAAAATGAGCTTAGCTCTTAGGAGTGATGAACGATCTAGTGAGAAAACTATATTTTCTAAAGTTTTTTGAAAAGGGGAAGGTTAGAAATGGATGTAGTCTACCATGTTCTGGGAAAAAAAAAATAATTATGAAAGAGGCAGCGGATTTTCTCATCCAAAAAATCAAGATATCAGGATCAAGATAATTGTTGACTACATCAGCGAAGAATGTGTGTGCTCAGAAGCTCATTCACTTTTTCCAGTCAGACTAGTAATTTTATAATTTATGACTACACGATCATATAATGACTAAAACAGTGCTGTTAATAACATATAACACTTTGTTTATCTGAGCATGAGGTGATGCTTTCATATCTCTAGTATTATTCTTAGATGCTTCCAGCTTTACTAGCAGATATTTTTAATCAAGTGTTCCTGAACTAAGAAACTGCTAGTTCAGACTTGGATTCAGTAAAAATTAAAAACACCATAGAAAATGTGGATAAAGCAACTACAAATCAATTCAAATTAAATTAAATGGAAGAAAGAATGAAGTATAATTGTAGGTGAGTATCTTAATTTAAAAAAAAAAAAAAAGAGACAACCCTGAATGATCTCAAGTAAGTTATTGAAATCAGCTACATTTGATTCAGGGAGTGGAATATACAGGAGATTTAGAATTTTCTTTAGTTAAAAATACAGAAATTGTATGCAAAAACACAGTAGGAAGAAAATATCCCCATCTGACAGAAAATTGTGGATATCTTGAAAAGAATCTTAGGAATGAGTAGAAGCAGTAAGCCACAGGTAAAAGATTTTCAAGGAAAGAAGCACAGAACTAAAGTGAATTCCAAAAGCATAGAAACCTGTTTTCAGGAACCACTACTTTTGCCTGGGATAGCAGAGAGCTGACTTAAGAATTCCTGTCATTCCTTCTAGCTCTCTTTTCCTTATTAGTGCCTTGAAGCCTTCAGCTCAGTGAGTATTGCAATGGAGCAGTCAGAGTTGATGGTTTGTCTGGATTCCAGGATATCCAGAAAGATCACCCCTTTCCTGTCCCAAAAGACAGTACACATCATTTTATGCACTGAAGTATGCTTCTTGAACTTTTTCTTCAATTGGGACATCGACTGCTGTTTTGACTCTGGCTCATAATGATAATACCACATCTTGTCACCAGTAACAATCCAATTCGGGAAACTGTCACCTTCAGCCTTGTATTGGTTCAGTGATCTTCACAAACTTGCACATGGTGTTCTTTCCATTCCTTTTTGAGCACTGGTGAACCCACATAGCACAAACTTGGGAATATTTCAACGTTGTCACCACCATTGCCAACACAATGAAGCTGATATTGAGCTCTGTTAACAGTTCTCTGGTCACAATCCACCAATTTGTGCTGATGAGTTGATTTAGAAGCTCTTCATTTTGTGGTGGGACAGCTGTGCATGGCTGTCTGGAACACACCTTGTCTTTCGCATCACTGTCATCACTGCTGAAACACTCTACCCATTGCCTCACTGTACTGACATACAGTGTTTGGTCTCCATCAACGCTCAGTACGTTTCAATGAATGTCAGTGAGTGCCATTTTTTCCACATGGAGGAATTCAGTGACACAACTTTGCTTTACACGCACTTCCATGTCAGACGCCATTCTGTCAGGCTGCCCCTCTGCTGCCATCTGTCGCACAGCAATAAAATTTAATGGAATATTGGTGGAAAGCTTCAACTTCTGCAACATATCATCATCCACCTCTGACGTCATGGGCCAACATAATAACTTAGGAGGCATTACTGTCACAGTAGCCCTCATATGTCTAAACTCCAGAGTCAAAAAGAGTATATTAGTACTAAAAAAAAAAAGAGAGAGAAATTAAGAAAGATAAGTGTAGAATGGTTTCCATGCAAAAACCAGCTAAGTAAACAAGAAACCTTCAACACTGAAAGGTGAAAGGGGCTATAAATCCTATGTGCCATGGAGAAAGAAAGCAGATGCACGTTGCTCTTTCTAATAAAAGACAGAAAGAGACCTGAAACTGGCAGATCACATTGTCAAGTAAAGGACATTTTTCCTCATATTTTGTAGTTAAAATGTAGAACACTTAACCACAATAATTTAGTGGGTGCTTAATTGATACATGGATTTGAAAATCAAATGGGCAAATTAATGAAGGAACAAATCAAGGTCTAGTAAACACAAAAACATGACTATTGTGTCCCAGAGTCCCTGAGCTGCAAATCACTGAATTACGTGCTGGGAACCTCTCACCATATGCACTTCTCTAAGGCACTTGCAGTTGGTTGTGTTGAAATTGGGTGAATAGAATTCCTTCTTCAGTGCACTGCAGCCATTCTTGTATTGCTATCAGTACCTCTTGACTTCAGTACAGTCTGGCTTCAGTGTATGTTGGGAAATAAAAGTAATCCATAATGACTGAACTTCTAAAAGGTTATTTCTCTCTTACTGCAGTAGAGGATTGCACACAGTTCCAAATTGGATGAAATGTGTTTATAGCAGCCTTCTAGTTCTGCACAGAACTTCTCTCATCACCCTTCTTTTTTTAGGATTTTGGAAGGCAGGGATCAGTGAAGATATAAGCTTCAAGAGGGAGGATTAACTGAAAGGGTCACAGCTGTAGCAGCCAGCCAACATGCAAAGAATTTCCTTCCTGTAACTATGCATCCTTTACTACTTCCTGTCAATATTAATCCTTTTCTAGACTGTATTTTATTTTACCCGTATCACTGTAAATTCTGAAACCTCACAAAATATAAACAAACATGGGAGCTGTGAAAAGTTTCTATTGACTAGTAGGATTTGAATCTTGTCTACAGTGTTGATCTATTCTGCTTGCAAAAGGAATTACATTAAAGTCAAACTCTCCTGGCCAATACATATCTACATCTACAAAGTAAAAAGCATCTTGGTTCTTGCAATAGAAGCACTAAGCTGACTAAAATAATATCCTTTTCACTGCCATTATACTAACAGAATATAATTGGGGAATTGCAGGAGTCCCTATATTTAATTTTAGTGCCTTGGCAAATGATCCTAATAGCCTAATGGCTAGATGCTGCCGTTGCTAATGCTGTTCATTTGACTAGGTTTCAAAGTGTATCAATGAGTCTTTTAAGTATCCACTAGAGCTGTAAGGTTTCAGATTACAGCTCTTAAACTATATGTGATCTCTAATGAAAAAAGGAGGAAAAAAAAAAAAGGGAATTGATAAAGCATGCTAAGGCAGCAAAGTCAGCAAAAATTGTGCAGGCTATCTAACTTCACTCTATAAATGGGTGAGCACATAAATTACATTTGGCCACTAAATAATACACTGGGGAAAGTAAACAACAATTCAAATAATAATCCATTTTTTTAATAATTAAATCTTACCCATGTCCTCATTTGATCACAATCAGGATTTTTTATAGAACTCTAAGTATGAACAGGGGATTTGTAAAAAAATTGCCTTGTAGCATTTTATGAAAATTAACGCATATCCAGTATTGATCTTGATTTGTGCATGTTAAAACAAGCCTCCACGGGTAAAATATACTTAAAGTCAATAATATGCTGTAATCTCATGTGACTATAATAAAATAGCAGAAATGACAATTCATTTTTGTTTACTTGTCTTCTCTCTAATGGATTGATACATTTTGTTAGGAAAAGAAAAAAAGAAAAAAGAAAAAAGAAGAAGGAAATGAGATCCTGTGCATAGTAGGCATATTTCTGAAACAGTTCTGATTGATCTGGGAGGTCATTTTTGAAGAAACAATCAATCTCTAGAATTTTTTTCCTGAAACATATTTAAATGGCAGTTAATGTATGTTGTACATAAAACACCCCAAAAGCAGCCTTGAAGGTCCTAATCCAGCAAACATTTTGCACTTGTTTCCTCCAAGCATACAAATAGTTCTGCTGAACTCAGTGAGGCACAGCAAATTTCACAGATTTTAAATTAAGCATATGTGTTTGCAGATTCTAGCCTAAAAGAAGCTGAGATATTACAGAAAACAATTCTGTCATAATTAATCTGTGTACAATGCCAGCTGTATTTATTTTAAATTGCTCCAAATTAAGATCACAGCTATTACCATTCCTCAAGTAGCTATATTTGCAGTCGCTTGGAAACAGAGTAGGAAATGCTGAAAGTCCTGTCACAACACTGCTAAGAACTCCATGTATTTACCGAGACAAACAAAGCGACCTTGAGACTGTTCTTCTGCCAAAGACAGTATTTCATTTCTTTGGGTATTGAGGAGAGCAAGAAAAAAATAATTTAATATACTCAACCTGTACAAACTGGCAAGAAAAAGTGCATTCAAGGTGTTGAGATGCTTTCAAATGTTATTGGTTAGGTCAAGCATTTTCACAAAAGCAATCTCAGTGATCTCAGTCGATATTTTGGTGTTCACATAACACAGTTCAGTAAATAGCAAACAAATTAAAGTCTGAGTGGGAAAATGGTACCCACTTTTCAGCTTTTAAGAACCAAGGTAGATTTGGAACAGCATGCACTGCATGCTCATGAAAGAGTACCTCTGCAAGCAACAGAACCAAACTTCTATATTTACAAGGTAGAGTTCCAATGGCAAGAGTCTGATTTCTAATAAAAAGTCCACTCTGCAACTGGAACAGCTTTCCCCAGTTGAAGCACATTCTTTCCCATCTGGATTTGAATGTTTCTTGGGTCTTCATATACAGCCATGATGACATAACTGACCTTTTTTTAGAGAGAAAAAAAGGAGTTATAAAGGCATTTATTAGGCGAAACTGTGAAGTGCCACTGGTGTTCAGTAGAAATGTCCATGGACCTGCACTATGCATAGACAGTCTGCCCTCTGGCACTGACTACTGTCCAAACAGGTAGTTTCTTATTATGTTGTATTTGGTTAGTTCATCCCACGGTTCTTGAGATGCAGAAGATAGCAAGCAGTACTAAACAAGAAAAAATCAAAACAAAGCAAAGTTAATCTTCTGCTAAACAGAGCTTCTAGAAGCTTTGAGCTTCTAGAGAAAAACAGAAAAACTGTCTTAGAGGTTTTCTACAGCAGGAAGAATATAGTCAATACCTGGCAAGTCTAAATAAAAAGTAGTAATTTCTAGAAACAAATTCACAGCAAATAGTGTTGACAATTAGGTTTAGTTTACTGTTTCTGAAATAATCTAAGATTAATTTTTTTATGTAAAAAAGATGAAAACATTTTATATGCAAACTGTATCAACAAATCATACACCACCAAAATTCCAGTTTGAACTGGTTTTTGGTTTAAACGTATTTTTGGTGTTGACTCCTTCACAATGAAAATAACTATTCCAGAGACAGATTAACTTTCTGAGATCTGTAGCTATGTGTTCACTGAAATACCTTCCTACATCTTCCTGATTCAATTTAAGAAAATCAACTCTCTGAGTTAACATTACCTACTTAGTCCTTCCCTTTGTTTTTGCTTATACAGCTCAGCTTCTGGTCTTAAGCTTCTAGAAATTCCATCCGGCTCTCCAACATTCATTAAAATAAACACTGCCTATTTTATTATTTGCAGTTCTGACGTCTCTCTGCTGAAACAAAAGGGTAGATTGTCTGCTACAAGAGACACCTGGAAGGTGCACAGAGTACAAAGGCCAGGATTCAAAAGAGTTCTCAGTGTATTCAACAAGCAATTACTTCTGCTTGTGATAGGAGACTGTCAGCTTCAAACACAAGGCATTCTTTGGGAAGATTAGTCCAAATTACATTTTATTACATTGGCCTGCTTGGATGGCCTAAACTTCATCTAGTTCTTATTCTAATGGAATTCAATCAAGGGTATTAATATATTGTTTATGACATGTTTGGAGTTCTTGTGTTATCAGCATACATTCATGAGAGGAGCTTCAAACAGTATCAGATAACAGTGAGCTGGATGTTGGATGTTGTACAGCACAGAGGATTTTATCATCTTGTTGAACCAGTGGCAGTGATTAAATTAAACTGTCTGAACAAAGCTTTTGCATGTCAGGCTGTTGAATGGCAAAATGAAAGAGTGACACACTTCAAAGATCAAGGAGAGAGGGAGCTCAAAAACCATAGTTATGTAACTTGTTATATTGAATAACTGAACCAGTGGCTGCCAGGGCTTTTACTAGCAAATAGCCAGAGCAAAACATTTTATGCTATCAAGAATTAATTTACTACATATGCATGCTGGACTGCGTACAAAGGTCTTAAATGGCTGTTACTTCTCTGATCTCTGTGAGTGCCACGTTGAATCTTGCAAGATTTTCCTGACATACTTTTGAAAAACATCCAGAAAATGTGATTTGTACCAATTCCCCATACAGCTTAGTTTTCATATTTGTGAGGTCCTATGGCACCATTATTTTCTGAATTCTAAAATGAGTAATACCAAATTTCACAATTTCATTGACACCAGTAGGCTTGTTTGTGGGAATAAATGTTGTTCATAAATATGAGTGCTACAATCTCTAGATCTTGAACTCTTAAAACATGTGATATCTAAAAACTTGTAAAACTAAACTAAACTAAACTAAACTAAAATAAAATAAAACAAAATAAAATAAAATAAAATAATGGAAATTTAGTTGAAAGGAAAACATTAAAAGATTGACCTATGTAACATCCTTCCACAGAGTCTGGTTTCTGAAAATAATTACTTCAGGCAAATCTCATTGAGATAAGTGAGTTTTAAATGTGTATAGCATGATTTACAATATAGCATACAACTTGCTGATATTTTTGGTATGAACTCAGGTATTTTCCTTCTACAAAATCTTACATATAGAAATGATGGTACCATCTCATCTATTAAGCTGCAGTCTCCACAAACATGTTTGTCATCTAAAATTCCAAATAAGATAGTCCTAGATGTTAAATAAAAGGACTGATCCAGAAAGCAATTTCTGTCACCAGATTTAGATGAACCTTTATTAAGGACAAATGCATTAGTTAGGTATTCTTCTTTCTTTTTCTTTCTTTCTTTCNTTACTAGTGTACATCAAATTTCAAGAAACATCAGTATTATTTTCTCCTGTTCCATGCAGAATCCAGAGTAGGTCTTGAACTCCTTCAGTGTTAATGTAATATGAATTATCATTTCTTATCAATAATAATTTCATCCCATTACTTTACTTTGCACATTTAAACAAGCTTTAATATGCTCTCTGCATAAATAAATAAATTTTCTGTATTTATGCAGCAAGATTAATTTGTTTTCATGTGCAAAAATGAAAGCATCCTTATTTTTTATCAGAGCTGTGACTTAAAACCCATCTTCTTCAAAACTTGTAGTGTTTTTATTTGATAGTAATATTCTTCCTTCTTGTAGAGCCATAGTGCAATGACATCCATTAACATTCAAAACTGGAGAACACTTTTAAATTCAAATCCACTCGAGATAGTACAGTAACAGAAATGGAGCCTGAGGGAAAGAATTTTGAGAATAAACATAGAACCAACCTATTAGAATATTCCACTGTATGCATCAGTTTTTATAATTGGTAGTACATATGTGTGCATACGTGTTTGTATTTCATTGCAGCCCTATGAATAAATCAAGATTTAATATTTATGGCAGACAGGTAAATATTAGATGTTTCAGTTCTATGCAATAGTACAATGATATCTAATTATCTGGCACATATTAAAACATACATATGCTTGTGCTTATTTATGAAAAAATATACAATAACTTTCCAGAGATATCTGTTCGTATTCGACATTCCAGGAATTTCAGGCTATGACTCTCTATACGTATAATCCTTTCAGTCTTCCTCTGTTTTCATCATTAACAGTATGATTTATGAGGCAACTTAATAGCCAATAGCATGAAATGTTGTACTTGCCTAGAAACTGTGATTAATTTTCTTTCCAAAAAGTACGTATTACACATTCACTACTTATGAGACATGGGCAATCTAACCAAAACAACATAACAATTTTATTAAAGTTACATCTTAATTTATTTTTTCAAATAATTACGACTAAAATAAGAATGTTAGTTCTAGTATCAAGCACGTTTCTAAAGTCTGCTGAGATTAACAACATTATAGTGGAAGGAATTCAAGAAGCTCCTTGCTTTAATTTTAGTTCTGCTACTAGAGATGGACAAAAAATGGATCTCATTATTCATGCCCGTATTCATATAAGACAAAGAGAATATGACCCAGGTTGTATACCAAGTTATTACAAACCTCTGTGTTGCAGGGTTTTATCAATCTATGCCATGGACTAAAATATGCATAGATTTATGTACGCAGGCAACGTGTATTTTTTATTGTGTATAAGATATTTACACACTGAGCCTTGAGGTTTTATTCTTTTGCTTGCTTAGTATAAGTTTAATTCACTAGAAAGTCAGGTGAAAATATTAACACTGGAGAGTTTCCTCTGGTGTCTTTTAATCACTGCATGACTTAATGACACTTACTGAATCAGAAGTTAGTAGAATAAAGTTCTCAGCCTGGGGACAGTTATACATATGACCAGTTCAACTGTGCTCAGCAAAATGTTACTTGAATAATGGCAGTTGTCTCTGTGAGAAGGGATTTAATCAGACCAACAACAGAAGGACATGTCCAATTTAATCTAGATAATCAGCAGATTAATATTTGAATTGTCCATAACAGTAGTCTAAAACAAGTCACAGTGTGCCCCAAAATGCATCCTCATCAAGAAACAAATTTGCCTAAGGCGACTAGCTCAGTAGTAGACCTCACTATGGCAAAAGTGAAGTTAGACAAAGCAAATATTCAAGTTAAATATCTACAAAGGTATTGTTAGCATGCAGGAAATGAGTCTCCATTCTGAACTACTCAACTGCGTGGGAATTCTTCATCTCATAGGGAGTAAATGCATGTATTTAAATATACGCAAGATAAAATTGTAATCCAAAGCAGGAACAAGTTGAATACTTTCATGAACCATATATGTATGAAATAATTCACTAATGCTCTTTGAATCATTCATTCCTTATGATCATCCTCTCTTAAATAGGTTCATTTCAAATAGCAGTACTTTATTAATGCTGTTCTCAACACTGAAATTGCATTCCTGTAGATATAAAATAGAAATGTTGTGTTTCACTGGTACTGCTCAAGGAAACATTTCAGTTTTAGGGAAAATGATATTCAGGCTTCATTGCTTTCATTGATAAGGACTTCCAAACCCTGCAAGAGTCTGTGGACAGTTGTTTGGCAGTTTCTTTCCTTATTGTGCTATTCCACACAAAGTCATGCAGACACAGGCATAAGCAGTCATGTATTTCCTATGTGCAAATCTATTTATTTAAGCAAAAATCGTCTTGAATGTAGTTCATGCTACTACGAAAGTAGTGGAATCCTGCCTGTCTAGTAAAAACTTTATTTAGAAGAATGCTCACAGCATTACTTTCTGCAGCTAGAGAACATATTACTGCAGCTAGAATGCCTGTTTCTTTTCCTAATATCTAGGAATGTATTAATTATTCTTAAATACGGCTATTAGAAGTATTAATATAAGGTAAAGACAAAGGTAATTTAGGGTGTGCAAAAGGAGCAAGGCAATATTTTACTGTCTAAAGTATATGCTTGTGTTAATGCTTGTGGTCAGAATCTATCATGCATCAATGCATGCCAGGTCGTATAGGAAGGAAGCACTACTCTAACTGCCAGCCATAGCATGGATCAAAAGACCAGAGTGATATGCTAATTTGGTTTAAGATGAATAAGCATGTCAGTTGCAGCATTTTATGTAAAACAGAACTTGTGAAGTTTTACAATCAGGTAGACACCAGAAAGGAATTACAATAATCCACCTTGGAGGTGACAGAAGTACTATATGGATTAGCATTTCAGCTGTGGCTTGAGAAAATATTATCCTCAACCGAGCAACAGCAAGCACATAAATGAGTAAAAAATGAAGGGAGGATGGCATGTAAATGACCACTGAAGAACATAAAGAGTAAGCGGGCTGTGATTATCTGTGACAACGAATACAGGGAGAAATGAAGCTATGAACGAGAATGCTAGGAATACACTGAATATACATGGTTTTATCTCCATCATATCTGAAACACCTTTACACCTTTATCTCGAGGCCTTTATTCATCAGTGCATTTAAACTGGCAATTTGATATATATCCAGGAGAGACAGAAAATTCTAGGTAGTTCCTATCAAGAGAAGGTACCTTCTACTCCTAGCACATAGCTGTGAGAGATGTTAGTTCCCAAAATGCTCCTGAATGTCCTAAGGTAGTTACTGTGGTTGCAAAAGTAGTTATTTCCCCTATACATTTTCCAGATGTGAATAATGAGGGATTTTTTTTTTAATACATAGTTTGACACTATTTCTAATAATATTTGTCGTCTCTTTATGTGACAATTGCCATCTACAATAGATCTAAAATAGAAAATGTGGTAAAATCACTACAGTGTAACATGGTTGCCTACTTCAAAAAATGTAAAGTTACATAGAAAGCATAGAAAGCCAGTGAACTTGGATTTAAGTGCATATGAATAAGCTTACAGGAGAAATTAAAACATTTGCTTAACGTTCTATTTTAAACATTTGCACTCTAGGAAACTCTTGCACAATCTGATAGCACTGGTTAGTCCTTCACCCTCAGATGAGGGAAATGGTAATTTATGCTGCTCACAGGGAAATTACTGTGGACTTACCTTTAAAACATGAAGCTTAAGTTAAGGTATATATATATTAACATTCCTGTTCTTTGTTTTGTATGAGCCTAGTGTCAGTGCTACAAATAACATTTCCCCAGGGAATTATGCTAGAGATGGTATGAGTCTAATTGAAGCCATTCTAGGAATATAATGTATGAAGTACATAGATCATGCATTTTGATAAATACGGATATTATTTCTTTTTGCTTCACTGTGATAGGTTATACCCAGATGGTATTTCATGGGCATATTCCCCATGAAATTGATTATCCTTACTCTAGTGAATGCCAACAGGTTTTTTAATTGATAAAATATTATCAAGTAGTTTAATGGTGTTTAACCACGTGCTAAGTAAGTGTCAAATACTAAGATTCACATTTCTAATATATGTTGCAAAATAATAATTAGGTAAGTATGTTTCACATGTACACAGCCAATAAAATTTCTTGTGCTGAGTAGAAAATCAGTAAGTAAGGCTGAAGTGTACATGACCCAAACAAGTGGAGCAAGATTCACATCTTTACTAACACATGAAAATAATTTTATGAGAAATATGCAAACCCCACCAAAGTAGCATGTATGGTTGCAATGCTATTCAATAAATTCTTGTAAACTTCAGGCTTTGTAGTAATTTACAGCAATAAGCATCTTGATAACCAAATTAATGTGAGATCTGTACAAGCTCCACTACACAGCCATGTACTTCTGTGGTTCTTTGTCAGATCTGTGTCTTGCTATTCCTAGCCATGCTTTAGATTTGAATTGGCTTGAACTTCACCAGAACCTGCACTGCGTTAAAATAAATTGACCACTCCCCTCTTTTCTTCTTGAAAGCATAATAGATGTCTCAACTGTTCTGATGCAAATCAGCAAATAACAGAACATTCTTCCCTTCAGGTTTTGAAGTTCAAGACCCTTAAAGTGCTGCTAGACTGTGTAGGAGCTGCTTAAACATCTTACCCTCCAACGAATGACTCTCACTCTCACTTTCCAAAAATAATGTGGACAATTGAAGAATGTCATAACCCCAGTCACTACTTAAGGCTTGTGCATTTTGTTGTCTGAGTGCATGGCTAGCTGGTTAACAGGCAAAAATTTCAGACTGCTGCAATGCCTGTGAGAAAATACTGAGCTTGTGTGAGATTTAGACAGGGGATAGGCTATACTCCTACAAAGGAAAAATAAGCAAGTAACAACTAAGTATATCTTTCAAAGCATACTTTTACACTGTCTCCCCTAGACAAAAGAATCAACAAGACATTCACGACAGTGCCATCTGGTGACTCCCAGTACCATCAACCATAGTCACTGGACTTATTTTCAACAGTTACAAGATTACAGCACAAAAGATACCCAAAATAATTAGGAATTATTTCCTTCTAATTTTAACTAGTAAAAAAAAAAAGAAAAAATTGGATGGTATCTTGGAAGTTGATTGTTGGCTTCGGGTTTGAGAAGTGTTCTGTATTTTCCATATTTACAAACTGCAGTCAAAAGAATGATACAAAAGTATTAAAAAGTAAAAAATAATAAAATATTACATCATATATGATATGTATACTCACATATGAGTGTACCTGGAAGTACAAAAGAGCTATTTATGTTATGTGAAGGAAAATAGTTGGACAAAGGTAAATGTAAGTAAAAAATCTTTAGCACTGTACATTCTAAAATCTTCAGTAATAGGATAAATCTGGAATTAGCACTAATATTGTACTATTCTTTCAGAATGGAAATTGTGATGACCCAAGTAACTGGAGGCTGGTAAGCATCACAAAAAATATAGGGAAAATTAATGGGAAAGCTAATAAGCTGATGGGATTCAATTAATACAAAATTAAAGGTATGAATATAATTAACGATGGTCAACATGGTTTTGTAGAAAATAGGTCTTGTTAAATAAAACTTATTTCACTCTTTGATGGGATTATTAATTTGGTTTATAAAGTAAAAAGCATACTTTTGGACTTCAGTAGGGAGTTCGTACTCTAAAAGATCTGATACAACCCTCCTCTGCCTTTTTATAAATGGTCTAAATAATTACAGTAAAAACTCCTTTCACAGGATTAAGAAATAGGTAAATCTTCCACAAGAAAGGACAGGCCTTATATGTAAGCACACTGTGGCCATATTACACAATGCAAGATCACATACAAGCAAGAGCACCTATCCTGATTTTAGCAGGGTGCTTTTAGGTTCAGTGGATGCTCTGATACATTTTTATTGGTAGCAATTTAAAAAGTTGCTGATAGAGTTCATATATTGCACAAAAGCTGGCAGTGGTAAATGTAAAGACAAGACAGACAGAAGGATTTTTAACTGCTCAGTAAGGTAGACCAAAGTAAAATCCATTCTAACACAACTACATGAAATAAACACAAAACTAGGAACATGTTGGGCCATATATGAAAAGCAAAGGACCATGTTCTGCAAATCAGTGCCTTCAGGAAGGACTTAAGGGCTCAGTGAGAACATATAAATTCAAAGGGAACCACCAGCATGATATAGGAGCAAAACAATGAATACTGCTGAATGATCTTATCTATCTCCACACGCGGCACAGGTGAGACTGCTGTCAGATGTAAGGGAAAGCAAAAATAAGACAGGCTGCAGGGAAGACCAAAATGAGCACTAGAGAGAAGAAAAATGCTTTACGGAAAGGAAAATTCTTTCAGATTATCAAAAAGAAGATAGAGTGGTGTCTTGATTATAATAGCTCCCCCAGGAGAAAAGCCCACAAACTGAAGAGTTCTTTACTTGAGAAGAAAAAAGCATAACAAGCAGCTGTGTACTGAGCACAAGCCAAATAAATTAAAACAAGAAATAAAGCACACAAAGTTTAATGGTGGAGATTATTAACTATGGAACAAACCAACACAGGAAGCAGTGGATACACTATCTCTATTAATGTCTTCAACTCAAGAATAAATGTCTTTTTGGATATGCTCTATCTAAACACAAGTTATTGAACTCAGTAGAGAGGTTGTTGGGTGAAATTTAAAGGCTTGTGAAATACAGGAAGTTAGAGTAGATGATCTAATGGGAATATTTGCGAAGACTAATCTTAGCCTCAGGATACTAGTCTCCTTGGGTTACCTCTTCAGTCAATAGAGTGGTTTCTTTAGAGAGCAATTCAGAGAAGAATAACTTCAGAGCTCTGATTTGCCCTTCTCCTATGAAAGCTTGCCTCTCCACTGACTAGCGAGGAAATCAGAGGTTTAAGGAAAAAACGGTGTTCTTTTTTCACTAAAATGTAACCATTCAAAAATTGTAATTATTATAAAATTACAATATAATACATATTTGGGGAAGGGCTTAGTGGGTTAACTGGGAAGTGGGGTGTCTCTCCACTAATTAACCCTTGATAACTCAATCTGATTATGTGTGACTATGTAGGAGCTATGGTTTGTCCCAGAGACTCTATCACCTATACTGTGAAGCTGAGGATTACAATAGCACCTATATCTCACCTCCAAATAATGAACTATAGGAGACCTCAATTCCTCTCTCATTTTGTAGACCATGAACTGGAAACAGATCCAGAACAGTATTTGGTGGAAAGCAAAAAACTTCTGGTCACAGGGAAACTGGGAGAGTGCCTCCACTTCCTATTCCCTTTCACTACTGGAAGTGGTAGGAATTGCCTTAGTTCTTAGCTGATGTACTATTGTGGCTATTCATTTTGTACTTACAGACTGTGATGCCTGTATGGCATTTGTAGATTCAAACCAGACACTAAGACACTTTGTATAGCCTCTATTATTCTGAAAGGAAAAGGTATACCACCACAGATTCACCATGCTGAAAACACTCTCTGTTGTGGGTGTCTTAATACTAGCATATCCCATTTCAGTAAAAGTTAAATGCATAACACAACATTTCAAGTGCCTAAGCCTTATTTCTCACTTTTGTGGGCCAGAAGCATGCAAATCAATAAGCATGCATATTTTAATTCTTCCATCAAGATTTAAAATGTTTTCAAAAATAAATCAAAAGGTTAAATTACACCAATCTTTCATTATACTGAAAATTGATCCTAAGATACTTTTTATTAGAATTCATGCAAAACTAACAAAGGAGTATTTTACAAAGCAGTAGCAGCGATTCCAAATGTTTGTCTGCCATCTAGTGGAATTTGCGACAGTTTTCAGCAACATTTTTACATTTCCCTCCTGTTTTTATAAAATGCTGGACATTCTTCAATAAATAAATAAATAAATAAATAAATAAAATATAATAAAATAAAAAGTTACAGAACCATGAAAAGCAGGAATGACAACATTTCCCTCCTCATAAAATTCTTAGGCAACAATTTTCAATTGCTTCAAAAGGCAAAGTAGCCATCTCTGTAGATATAAAATTCTGTGATGCAAATTAGGATGTGGCAGTTGATTATTACAGAAGCCAGCACAGAAAAAAGATAAATATGGTGAAAGTCAATGCAAAGTTCTGTTTCTGTTTGCTTGTTTGTCTTCCTCTGAGATTTTGTACTAGAAATATTTTGGCCAAACCTGAACCTAAAACAGAAGCCAAACGTGTCTCAGAAATCTAGTATTTGATGCAACACAGGACAGCAATAACAAAAAGCAAATGACACTTGCATTTTGATAACAATCCTTGATTTTTGTGTGATTCTCTGCACAAAAAATAATAATAAAAAAATAGAAAGCACATCCTAATCCATTGGATACCTGAATTGTAACAATCTATTTTACAGATACAGATATACAGGAGTTCACGCACCAGGGCACAGCAGATTTGGCCATGCAGAATACTGTGGCAGCTCTAACAATCTCTCTGGTAGTTGTGTTCTTACTAGGACCATTCAGAATAATTCTATCAAAATTGTTTCCAGAAGAAATATGAGTTGTCAGGAAAACTTATTGAATGATGTCTGATCTTCGGTAGATATTGTAGAAATGACTGCTGAAAAATTGGAAACCAATGAAGCTCCTCAAATGAGAAACTTAAATAGGAGAGATGGAAATGGTGAACTGTTGCAGATTTAGTTGGCATGAAATCCAGTTCACAGAATAGCCATGGGAGGACAAGACATTGAAGAATAAACTATGATTACAACTGTTCTTAATTAAAGTCTTTGAAACTGTATTGCTTTTTATTTAAATTGTCACTATTATACATATTTATATATATTTATTTACATTTTGATTAAAGAAAGCACCATATTTTAACCAGAGTGTTCTCCCACTGAAAAGCTAGATCTGTCCTAACAAAATAATTTCATTATCCTCCACTCAGTCACAGTTAAAATGAACAATGCCCATATCCTCTGTTGGTTTATGACTCGTATGACTGTTTCATTAACTTCAATAAAACTTCACATGGTGTAAGTTAATGCTGAATCTGGGCTCAGCATGTCTAAAAATGGAATGGCCATTGTGAAGTCATTTAACTAGAGCAGACAGACAGGTGCTGATTGACAAAAACTGGCAGCTTTATTACTACTGTCATTCTTACAGTGAAATGCATAGCCTTGAGATACCATACTAAAAATAAAGGCCAGATTACCGGACTGCATATATGGCATAGACATTTTTCTGTCTTCCATGTGAGCACAGTTGTCACAGCATGTAGGACTAAATAACCATGCATGTAACTTGCAGAGTCGCTCCTATGCCTGAGATTGGTTTCACACGAACAGTGTAGCTAAACAAAACATTCATTTCTCAATTGGAAAAGCACTTGATGTGAAAAAAAAAAAAACAAAACCCTGAGTTTTACTTCAGTTTTTATCTTTGATCTGCTAGAGAACAGCTAGACTTCTTTTTATATGGCTCAAGGAACATTTGTGGAGGTATTCTTTGCTCATATCTTTACATATTTTAAGATAAAGCTAGCATACGATTCTCCTTCCAATATGTCATTAAATCTAACTTAGATTACAGTATTTGCAAGTGATTATGCAAGTGATTAATATTCTTTCCTAACATTTTTCTTACAGCATTTATATCTTATCTAAGGTTGTGAGCTTCATGTATAAAGCCCATATGATCATAAAATCCTGGCTTTTTCACGACTCCAGAATGTGTCCAGAGAAGGGCAACAAAACTGGTGAGGGGTCTGGAGCACAAGTCTTATGAGGAACAGCTGAGGGAACTGGGATTGTTCAGTGTGGAGAAGAGGAGACTCAAGGGAGACCTTATTGCTCTCTACAACTTACTGAAGGGAGGTTGTGATCAGGAGAGGTTTGGCCTCTTCTCGCAGGCAACAAACAGGACCCAAGGAAATGGCTACAAGTTGTACCAGAGGAGGTTTAGATTGGACATAAGGAAAATTTTTTTCTCTCAGATAGTGGTCAGGCACTGGAATGGCCTGGCCAGGGAAGTGGTGGAACCGTTATCCCTGGCAGTGTTCAAGAGGGGTCTGGATGAGGAGCTACAAGAAATGGTTTAGTAGCTTGTGGTAGCAATAGTAATGGGTGGACGGTTGGACTAGATCTTGTAGGTCCTTTACAACCTTGTGATTCCATGATTCTAAATCAGAAATAGTAAATAGTAACCTGCTGCTCACCACACACTTTGAGTTTGATGCAGGTTCTCTGGTCATAGGAATGAGCCTATTTCTCTGCATTTGATTCGCTAAGCTCTCTCAATTTTATTTTGTTGGTCCACAAATCACAGAATTGTAGAGTTTGGAAGGGATCTCTGTAGATCACAGAGTCCAATCCCTCTGCTAAAGCAAGTTTTGTAAAGCAGGTTGCACTGGAAATGTCTGCACCTATAAACTGGCTTGGGAGCAAGTTGGAGCATACCAAGCAGCTCTCTTAAGAGACAAGCATAAACGTCACCAGAAAGTTTCCTGGAGCTTGGAGAAGAATGAAGCCACAGGTGATGACTTCAGCTAGTAACTTCACAAACCACATGTGCTGACAAGGGTGTGTGATGAGACAACTGCAACACAATGGTGATGCAGAGGTGGCCAGCAGCCCCTTTGACCCCTTATGCCATCTTCAAGTCCAAAAAAAAAAAAAAAGCCATCCAGTCAAAGACATTGACTTTAAACACAGCCATTCTGGGCCTATGTCTAACCTCACTCACTCTCAGAAGGCCTGGCCTTGTCTCATCCTTGGCCTACCACTGTCTGCTGGGAGATGTGTGATGCCTGGGGCTGCCCCCATGCCCCTCCACCCACCCTACTCCTGGCTGCCAGATCTTGTCCACAATGAGAGCCCCCAGCCTCTGCAGTCAGCTGCAGTGCCCTGACACTGCTTCAGCATTGCTGAGTATTTAATAAACAATTACGTCAAATTAAAAAAACAAAAAAATCTACTGCTAAACATAGCACATCTACCTATCAACCTTTTGCTCTCTTTCCCACATCTCCATTATATAGGAACCCCATCATTGTCTTCAAACACAACAGTTTTGGATCTGTTGTGCAAATCAAATAAAATCTAGCTGGGCTATCCCTCAGCCTTCTCACCCTCCTGCAGCCTACTTCTTCCTCTTGGTTCAAGGGTCCTCCACACATCTTTCCATCAGAAATTGCATTATGGACAATTGTCTCCTCTATTCTTCCTTCTTCTATCTTCTTTAGGGAAAATTAGCTGTGAGCGTTCACTTCACATCCACTGATGTAATGATGCCATTGATCTCTTCCAACAGCTTGTGGAAATCCATTTTCATCCGTCTCCTTACACATAAAGAATCAGAGGTGAGGAAGTAGGAATACAGTGATAATAGAAGTGCTCAAACTCAACATATTCTAGATTGCCAGCTCAAATTCTTAACAGGTGGTGGTGTTTTGTTTTTAATCAGGTAACATTTAAATGTCTTAGAAACTAGGCTTTCATTTATCTTACTGACAGAAACACTGCTGATATTTATCCTGAATATTCCTAATTTTCATCACATTTTCATTGAGCTCTTCTACACTGCTCTTCATCAACAGCAAAGTCAGAAGGAACTGCTACAGCCAGTTACTATGGCCTCCTGCAAAAAATAATCAGACTTATCCCCAGAAGCTGCAATAAAGTTATGTCTTTTAGAACATTCTTAATTTCATTTTAACAATATGAAGCAGTAGCCAGCTTGCCATTTCTCTATAATGCCGTATCGATTTTTAATTATTTTAGTACCTGGAAAGTTGTGCCTTATTTTTAAGGTATTATTTATCTAATATCAGCTATGTTTGCTTTGCTGGATTAAATGATGTAGCAGTTGGATTTCTTTCCATGCTTAAGGATTAATGCACGGTAATTATATCTCTTCTTAACTCCTCTTTGAGAAACTGCATAGACCAAGTTCTTTAAGACCTTCTAAGCCTAGATTTCCAGTCTTGAAAGTGTTACAGCTTTCATTAAAAAATTATTTTTCTGTCAAGACAACTTTCTGGATATATAACGCTGGGTCTGGAAGGGAACACTTTTTTTGTCTTTGCTATGTCTACAAAATAAATCCATTTACTAAACATAAGGTAACAACACTTTCAATGAAGCAACTAGTAATGGTTTTCCAAAAATCCTTCTCGATCTTAGTTTTCAAAAAACTATAAAATTTGGTTTTTACATTTTTAGTGACTTATTTCACACCCAAAACAGGACAGCAAAATAGGCAGCAACCAGTACATTCCTGATTTCACTGAATTATGCCAACAGTGGTGCTTTAAGTGAAAGCCATCCTGCTTAAGTTCAAGCATATCATACCACCATTTCATACAGAAACCTCGAAATAATAAATGAAATAATTGAAAACAGAGCCCACCTACGTTCCCATGCATCTATGTTCAAACTCACCACCATGCTTAAGTGCTCACAGCTATGCTACATACAGCACTAAAGACAGGAAAACTGTGAGGAACTCAAGACATAGACTAGATATTAGGGAGAAATTATTTACTGTGAGGGTGGTGAGACACTGGAACAGATTGCTCAGTGAGGCTGCGAATGCCCCATCCCCGGAAGCATTCGAGGCCAGGCTGGATGAGATTGAGCAACCTGGTGTAGGGGGAGGTGTCCCTGCCTATAGCAGAGGGGTTGGAACTAGATGATCTTAAAGGTCCCTTCCAACCCAAACCATTCTATGATTCTGTGAAATACATGAGACTGGTTAGGATATAAAATGGCAGATGCAGCTTAGCAGAGATAAAGAAGAAAATAGTACACATGGATAGAATGATCCATAACTTCACACATGAGACAAAAGCATTTAAGCTTACCATTACCACTCAAGAGTCAAACATTAGGAATTACTAGGAAAGGAACTGAAAGAGTAAACAGGTCATTCTGCATGCCTGAACATTCCCTTCTTGAAAAATGAGACAGAAAAGTTTCAAAGGACAAATATAGAAGTTATTCCATACCTTTGGGTAGCCAAAGAATATTTAAGTTAACATCCTTCAGCATTAGTTAAAGAAGCAAGAGGAAATTTAAATGGAAATTAAATACCTGCAGAATCATGACTGGCACAACCATGTTTACTGTGTAGGGAACAAAAAGCTATTAAAAATCAGGTTCAAAATAAACAAGAAGCATCAAGTCTTTAGTCACAGACATCAATTGATAAAGACTGCTTTTATTCAGGAAGCATATACAGTCCCAGGCAAACTGGAAAAGTACTGGAAAAAACAGCATTAGAGATTAATAGACAAACCATATGATGTTCAGGAAAGCCTGGAATAGAAGACATTTGGAAGCTAGAATACAGAAGGAAAAGAACCAAACATGCTTGCATTGTTCTTATTCTTCCTCAGCCATCTGCTTTTGACTACAAAAGAAAGGCTATTGTGTTATAAAAACCTTTAGCTGGAACCAGTATAGCTATTCTTGTTTTCAAGACTTCAAGGTATTCAACTCCCTACAGTTAAATCTAAATAAAACTGTATCAATTAGCTCCATGTGATAACAAAAAATATTATACATTTACAACTTTACATCTGTCAAATTGAGTTTTGAATGTCAAAAACATGCCTTAACTCTATTAATCTGTATGAGAAATGGTGTACCAGAAAAAGTCTTAAGTGCAGAAAAACAGCCAAGTTCATCAACAGTAAAATGGCAGGTACAACTCAGCTAGACAGAACTGCACACAGGCTGTTCACATACTGCATTTGCAAGTTGGTTTTAAGCATTTCAGGGACATAAAGCCAACACTGAAGCCATGATAAAGGCAATAGAAGTCAGAAACACATCTGTGTATTTACAATGGCAAAATAATAAAGAGGGTGGCAAGGGTAGCTATTTGAATTACTGTACTGCCTAAAGATTGGGGAGCAAAGAAAAAAACACTAGCATAAACATGCAGTCTAATAGCATTTCAGAAGTATCTGGGGTACATTTGCTGTTAAGTTTTAGTTTCTTGGTTCTCTTCAGAAGCAAATGAAGATGACCCATCAGCACTGCAGGAACGCAGTATTCAAATGCTTTAGCACAGAAGTTGGAACACAATTACGAAGGATTTTAAACATGTGTATGAGTGAGATAAAAACTCTATGATACTACTTATAAGCTTTGTTATCTGGAAGTTTTTGCAACATCTTTCTGGAGTGATTTCTTGGCCAGAAGAACTGGAAATAATGGTAAGAGATTAAGCCTGTTTGATAGCTTTTTGTAAAGCTGTGACCCACCTAGAATATGTGATGTAAACTCAGAACTTTTGTCTGCACAAACAAGGATTCAAGGTTCACTTCTATGAAATATTCATTTCTCTATTAACACCACTATACACCTCAAAATCATTTTAACAAATAACTGGAAAAGCTGAAACAGCAGCAGAGGACAAATACACAAGAAAGTTTTCTCTCTATGAAGAAGCATAATTGCTGGATGCAAGGACATTCACTGCATGATAATATGCTCAACAGATTATTGCATATACTAAAAAGATTTGTTTTTGCATCAGTGGAGATTCATTGTACTGAACTGAGACTCCTACACCAAATGACTGTTTAACACTCACAACTAAATCTGCCCCTTCCTGTAGATGCTTTCACTAGGAACTAACAATATATGCTTAATATTGTCAGGTTGAGTGCTCAGAACATAAATAAATAAATAGCAATTGATATACCATGTTATCTAGATTTCAAATTTACATACATCTCTGCATACAAAGTTCCCTTCTAATGCAAGTTAAAAAACACTTCTTCCAACAGAATTAAAAGGACAAGTCGTTATCTTGATAATCAAAACTGCTTTATTTCTTACTTTCAGAATGCAACCTAAGTCATTTAAGTCATCATCTGTACTCTAAAATCAAGTCAACAGGGGCTTCCTTCCTATCTTCCCCCCAGATAAAAGCATCCACATTATCTTCACAGCGATACAATAGGAATAAACAGAACACATTAGCACTTCTAAAGGATGCATTAACAATATATATTTATGATAACATTCACTGTAACATACTAGCAATTTCAGCAAGCCTTCCCTCTCTGACATTGTTAAAAATCCTGGATGCTCAAGAAGAGCAATTGCACTAAATTCACTCCTGGTTCATAAAAATAACCAAGTGTTCAAGCGTAGTAAGATTACTGGTGGACCTATTTAAGAAAGGAAAACTTTGTGAAACTCTTCTATACACTGCCTTTTTCAAGATGGCTTAACAGAAATATTCTGAGACCTCCAGTTACAATTTCATTTTGCATTTCCGAGTGGTAGCCAATCTTCAAATCCTTTATTAACCCTACAATTTTGAATTCTTCTCATGAAGAAGGCTTCTACCATGTCAGCTTGTCATATTTTCAGCTGCCTAGAAAGAGAAAAGCACATTCAGTCACCAAAAGCAGACATCATTTATGTTGTAGATCGAAAACCAGTTATGAAATAAAAGGGAAATGAAAGCAACACAAATAATAAGACAACAAAAACAGAAGGGAAGAAATAGAACATCTTTCAATCACATATATGCACAACTAAACTTGTATATACACACATTTTAACATGTATACAAACATAAAATATAGAGTAACAACCAAATTGTAGGGGTTGGAAGGGACCTCTGGAGATCATCTAGACCACCCCCTAGAAGAGTTAGAAATAGTCAAAAAAACCTGAAAAATGATGGTAAAAAAAAAAAAAAGGCATCACTCTAATCAAAATCTGTTGTAAAAATCAGAACACAGTGTTCCAAAGCAGAGATATAAACAACGTAAGATACAGTGGAAAAGGAACGGTGTTTAGATAGACAGTAAAGCATCAATATACTTTAAAGGGCAGATGAGGATTTTTTTTTAACCTATAGTTATTTTCTCTATTAACCAACAGTTAAGTGCTAAAATACAAAAAGCCATATACATTAAACACACACACTGAAACCCTGCAAACTGTCTTTAGACATATTTAAAGCACAGGCTAATGAGGTTACAGCAACATGTAGAGACTACATTAGCAGCAACAGCCTCATGAACTTGTTTACAAATGCTGCTGCATACTGTGAAGCCTGAGGTTGTATGAAGAGCTGATACAGGTTGAAGAAGAAAGAAGCAATCCAGTCAGGACATGATGCAGGTAAGGGGGCAAACAGTGGCTGAAAGCATTCAGAAGAGCATTCAAACTTACAAACTGAAGTATAGCAAACTGAAAACAGATCTGATTCTTTCAAAATAATGTGTGCTTTTTAGGCAACACCATTACCTTTAGAGCTTCTGTAGCCTTACGTAGTTCTTTAATGACAGAAGATAATGCTTCTGGGTTGATACCCTGCTCACAGAGCCTCACACAAATAGACAATGTCTCCATATCCAAGCCAGTGTTTAATATTCTTGAAATCTCAAACAGAACTGTAAAAAAAAAATAGCAAATTAGTCCCCACTGTGATCAGAAAAGTTATTCATCAGAAGTGAATTTCTTCTTTAGAGCATGGAGGTGGCAGTTGTGGAACCTCAAGAGTATTCATGTTCGGTTTTCCCATGTATAAGCCAGAAGTCACAGGCTCTGAATGACTTGAATACAATGCTCTTATGGATGCAGAGAACATAATAGCGAGTAAAATTCAGTTATTAAAATGCTTGCTGATTATCTGAAAGATAGGCTATAAGAACATCTCCTTTTGAACTCTAAACACGCACCAAAAGTCCTGCTTAAATCAACTAGAAGCCCTGATAGATTTTAAGGTGTTTCATAGCCTTCTCCTCCTACAGCTACATCTAGCTTTACATCTAACATTAACAGCAGGTTAAAGGTAAGTAATACTATTTCAATTGTTTGTCATCAAGAAAGAATGAGATGACCACATGTCAGTACCAAACTTCTTGAAGGAGATCACAGTCAGTTTTGTGTTGAAACAAATTTCCCTCTTCCCTTCCAAATCTTCCTCAGAAGGCCCATTTCTCTGGCACCCTTACAGTCTTCATTACATGCATAACACCAGACCTTGCTGCTATTTCATTTGTGCTACAGTAATCACCATCCTGAAGCTACGTTTCAAGCAATAAAGACTTAATTTATATTACTGCCCCAACCAAGGGGAAAGAGTAGGTCATCCTTACCACATGAAATAAACACAGTGACTACTGCCCACTTGTGTAGGCTATTTCCATAGCTGTCAAGTATACTAAACATATACTGTAGCAGAGCCTCAGAGTTGCACTTACCTAAGGCCAAGGCACTAAAGGCCTAACACATCCACTCCATCCCATGGAAGTCAAAGGAAAAAGTCAGATACTAAGCAAAAACCCTTACTTCTACATATATAGATCAATACTAATGAAGCTCCATATGCAGACTGGATTAAGAATACACTTAAGACAGGAAAGTAGTCAGTCAGACTAAAGTCCTGGCCATTAAACACAAAGAAAACTTCCCTTCCCCTTCCCTCCCCCAGCACAGTGTATGGTTTCCATAGACTTGAAGGCAAACTACTCCACATGGTCCATTGCACTCCCTGCCCATCTGAAAGCCCAACACTCACACAGAGCAACAACAAACTGATGCATCTGTTATAAATGCCAATAAATGTTAACTGCTCTCAAACTGTTAATAAGGACTGCTTAGTCTTTTCCGGAAGTTGTTTAAAGTTCAATATAAAATTTACCATGCCTGCTACACATCTGAAGGCAGAGACGTATAACTAACAATAAACTCAAGCTTCCTATGACAGCAAGAATTGCTATCACTGGTCTCCACAATCTCTAAGTGTTGAGCCATCTTTGGTAGAGATGCGACAGATTCTCCAAGAAAAATCTGAGTTCTTAATCCTGCAGAGAACAGCAACAACTAAACGTTTATAATATGACACTTTAAATCGAGTGTTTCACTGGTCTAACTTGTGTGTTGTTTTTTTTTTTTAATAGTTCTACCAATCCATTTGCTTCCTTTATGTGCATTCCATATGCAATAATAAAACAAGATGCACCACAGCTTTCATGTTCTATTTTAAAAGGTCTAAAAAAACCCTGACACAGGTCTGTTTTTTTTCCCCCATTCACAATGAGACTTAGTCAAGGAAAATCTAATTACATGACAGAGCTATCAGTCTTCTAAACTTTCACTTACTTCACAAAAAGAAAGTGTTTATAAGCATATTCCTTAGATGGAAATTTGAAGAATTATTCTGAACACCAAAAAGAACCCTAAGGCAATTTATTGAATATTGCAAAAGGATATTTCTAAGACTCCTTTAAACCAAATCTTTAAGCATAAGTGGATTTTAAGTCAATGGAAATTTGTTTACTTACAAAAAATTACCTGACCTCAGTAGATTAAAATATGAAAGTGCATCCTAAATACACATATTGTTACACAGGAAGCGTGGGTTCCAAAATCTGAGGGTTAGCACACTTTTCACTGAAGTTCTTAAAGCCTTACTTAGCCTCTAGTTCTGTACACTCTTCCCTGACATCCTGCAGAAATGGAAAAAGGGCAGTTATGAAAGTACAGCTGTAAAACTTAGTATCACTACCCTCCCCAGGCAAATCTCTTTTCAGGTGCACAGCAGCACCAGGTCAGCCTTAACAGTCTGCCAGTCCTGCCTTGCCTCCAGCAGCAGCTTCTTTATCAAGAATCCTTATGTAACTAAAGTCATAGCTAAAATACAAGGAAAGGATATAAGAAAATAACAAATATTAAGCAATACCTCATGTGTTGAACATGTGTCCCAAGTGCTTTCAGACCCTCATTAGAGCATTGCTAGAGGAAGCCCCCATACCTAACTCAAGGGATTTCTCATCAACTTCCCTCTCAGACTGAAACCCATGTAAACTTTTGGCATTCATTTCATGCTTACTTAAGACACAGTTGAAGCATTCCTCCTGAACCTGCTAGTCTTGATTTCCTATAGTTGGCACCAGGGGAGAAAGTGAACAACTGATCTTCAGCTACCCTGATCATATCTCCCACACTTCAGAGATTTAGAAATGTTTAGCTACCACTTCCAGTGTTATTTTGCCACATTCTCCAACCCACAAGAGCTTCAGGTTTCTGTATCAGGAACTACTCAAATTCTGTAGTTGCAACTGTTCTCAGAACTTCTTAAAAGACTGAGAGAGCTGGGGCTGTTCAGCTTGGAGAAGAAAAGGCTCTGGGGAAACCTGACAGAAGCCTTTCAGTATGTAGAGGGAGGTCATAAGAAAGGGACAGACACTTTAGCAAGGTCTGTTGTGATAAGAGAAGCAGAAATTGTTTCAAACTGAAAAAGGGAAGATTTAGACTAGATTTTAAAGTTGCTCTGGGGTGGGGGATGCCCCATCCTTTGTGTCATTCAAGGTCAGGTTGGATAGGGCTCTGAGCATCCTGATATAGCTGTATCTCTGTTCATTGTAGGGACACTGAACTGGATGACCTTTAAGGGTCCCTTCCAACTCAAACGTCTCTATGATGCTTCTTCATTTCCCTAAGGAAGAGGGGCACAGACTAAACCAAGGTCTCAGCAATTGGTGCATTAATAGGTCAACAGAGGCACAACGCTGCTGTCTGCATTTTCCTGCAATGCCATGCTGCAGACAGGGACAGCCCGCAGGCACACAGAATGAGGTTAAGGTCAGCTCAGGCACCGCTGTTACAGCCCCACGAGTTTACCCCTCTGCACCAACTTCCCATCCTGGGCCACCAACTTCAAACAACCTCAGAACATCAAGCGCACGTACCTACAGCCAAAAACCGCTACCCCTCATTAAATCCCCAGCAGCGAGCTAAACCAAACCGAGAAGCCGCACGAGCGCAACGGAAAGGGAAAAGGCCGCATCCCCAACCCCACCCCTCCCGAATAGCGAAGGGAAAGGGCAGAGCCCCGAGCGCGCACCCTCCATCGTCTCCCGCACGGCGTTGATGCTGGCGGCATTGCTCGCCATGGCGACCGCACACCAGGAAGCGGAAGTGGTACTCCCGATTCGCATCACCCGACACCCGAAACGGAACCCGCCCACTCAGCAACAGGAAGACAAGGGGCGGGCTTGCGTTCGAATTTGTCCAGCGGCTCTCCGCGCGATTGGCCCGTTCGTCAGCGGAGGGGAGCCTACGATTGGTCTGGTTGCGGCTGCGGCGTGCGTTGATTGGACGAAGTCCGAGAGGGGGCGGGAGTAGTTAAAGAGCCGCCTGGCGCGGCGGAGGCGGGCAGTTTTGATTGCAGCCGGGCAGTGGCCGTGTGGTGTCGGGGCGGGTAGCGGCACCGCGAGCGGGCTGGCCGGGCCTGAGGAGCGGGGAGCAGCTCCGAGTACGGCTGCGGTCCTCTGCTCCCTGCTGTAGTCTCTCGTCGCCTGGCTGCGGCGTACCCTTCGCTGGCAGGTGACAGCTCCTGGCCCCTGGGGCCCGGCACTGCCGCCGTTTGGGTACGCGAGCTGCTCACAGCACTGCGTTTGGTTCCTTCTTTCTGCTTTCTGTAATCGTGCTTTCAGCTTTGACTTTATTTAATTTTTTTCTTGCTGCCGACCTCGTTTATCGGCTTCTCGCTCGGCCAAGCCGAAGTTTGCTTTGTAGCGATGAGTTTTTTAGGCTCAGCTAAGCGATTGGTCATCTCCTGAAATCTTTAGGGTGACCGATGATGGGTTCACGCCGGAACGATAATTTCCTTCCCTCGCATTTCTCTCTCTTTCTCCTTCCCAGGCACAGCTCACTGGTATGGGCGATACAGAAGAAGCCCAAATGCAGATCAGCCCCGAAACTCCCGGGCGAGTCACAGTCCTGAATCCTTTTGAAAGTCCAAACGATTACTCCACCCTTCAGGAGCAGATTGTGTCCAGCCCTTCCGTCTTCAAATCAACAAAATCTTCATCTGTAAGATCTGACCTTCCGTTGTATGTAGTGCTAATGCTTAGAAACACGTAACACCGTGTATTTGGTTTCGTGCACCTTAAAGTATGTACAAACCCAAAGAACTTGGGATGTTTTGTGGGTTTTTGTTTTTTTTTGATCACTGCAGTATGCTTTTTTTAACGCTGATGCTGTAATTTGACCTTCCTGCATTCTTGATAATGAAACTAAAAAGCCAGTGTTTTGGTAGGTTGTCTTTCTGAATAATATTGCTCAGTTTTTTAGTTCTAAAGTGTTAAATAAATGAGACTGCTTTATTCCTGAACAGGAATAGTTCACAAAATCCAGATGATACCCCAAAGTGAGACTTTGTGGGCTGCATATAGGCTATCCTAAGTCTCCTTGACAATGTGAAATAAGAGGAAGGTTGCTATATTATTTGGATATCCTGACTTGATGATGACTGAAGTGTTTTCAGGGAGCCACAGTTTTCGTTGTGACCATGGAGAAGCAACTAAACTTTATCCCATGTTTCAGATCTTTAGTAGACCTGTCCTCAGAAATGGAGGAGGAATAAACTGACCCCTTAGCTAGTAGTTGTTACCAGTAATCTTTCACTTAATATTATCTCATTAATAATTTTTCTTCCACCATCAAGGTAAAGAAGCCTGATTTAGTTGCCTTAAAAAAATATATATATTTTTAGACCTGCAAGTATTAATATGTCCATTTCTTTTTTTTTAGACACCAGGAAAATTTAGATGGTCTATTGATCAGCTTGCTCTAATAAATCCTGTGGAAATTGACTCAGAAGATATCCGACGCCAAGCAATGTATTTGAGTCATGCTAGGTAACGCCATCTGTTTTTGTGCAGTTAACTTAGCTTGAATAGCAGAGCACTGTTCATTTACTTCAGTGATGTTTCCCACATCACTAAAGACCTTTCATTCAAATTTGTCAGTATACATTTTCTTGTTCTTGATGTGGTTATAATATTTAGATGAGGCCATTTCCATGTTGCTGTTTTTTGGTTTTAAGAACTGCTTATCCTCTCTGATTGCAGTTTGTAAGACAACCAGGTACAGCAGTCAGCAGAAGCAAGAAAAATACCTAGCCAATAACTGTTGTCTGGCTATCTCTCCCACTTCTTGTCACAACACAATTTATCTTCTTGGAGCGTATGGTATTGGGACCTATGAAGCATAAATGCCTCTGGGATGCCTGCAGAAGGATAGAGCTGGCAAAGGTACAGGTTGGAATTAACGTGAAGGAGGAAAGACCAATAATCTTGCTCTCTTTGAGGAGGAGGCTACTAGTTGGTTGAAGTAATTTGGGGATGTTTATCTCAGCTTTCCTTTCTTTAAGTCTTTGTATGTGGAGAGCAAATGACTGAAGTAAAACAGGCTTGTAGAGATCATGGATCTTGAGGGATGGCATTTGACACTAATGTGGCTTAGGTTAACAGTTCACGTGATTAATGCCATGGCCAATAGACAAAAATGTGTGTTGTCTCAATGGGTCTTTCCAGTCTGTCACAGAGTCACAGAACAGTAGGTGTTGGAAGGGACCTCTAGAGATCGAGTTCAGCCCCTCTGCCAAAGCAACTCCCTAGACCACAACCTCCTTGCAGGGAGTTGTAGAGATTGAGTCTCATTGCTTCATACTCACTACGATGTTCTTCAGTCTGTCTAGATTTGCTGTGGCCATGCCTGCCTATTGCAGCATCATGCAGACAGAGGAGGTTATTTCTGTGTACGTGTTTGAATGCATAGAGGTTTAAGTGTGTAAAACTGTATGGCAACTCATTTTCTCTTGCATTGCATAAGTACTGCTTTGTGGTAACTAAAAAGTGTCATAATTGCACCTCTCGGCATTAAACTTGCCAGATGAAAGAAGTGACTTTTTGAAACTGTGCATCATGTTGCACAGTCTGTATACTTGATTTTAATAATGCTTGGGGACAGCTATAAATAATCACAAGCATAAGGAATTCATTGAATATTTTCGACTGTTAATTCTCCATTATGTAATGGAAGCATTGGGTAGCAGCAGTGTGAGAGCTTCACAGTGCTTTGTGAAGTCTCAATGTGCATTGTGTGTAGACTTAGATTGGTGCAGTATTACAGTTTTTGTGAACTGGCCATCTATGCTGTGTGCTTATTGCACTGTTTATAGAATGATTGGAAGCACCTTTTTCTGTCAAAGAAAAGTAGAATATAGGTTGGTAATTGACATAGCTGTATTTTATTAATGTGACACAGTAGTACTGTGCAGGAACTTTCCTTTTTAATTTCTCTTCTTAAAAATAAAATGTTTCTAAACTGGATGATAAGTTATTAGATTTTAAATATTACTTTAAAAGGAAAAATCTCTTCTGCCTTCTTTGCTGCATGTAATAGTTGCAAGTGCTCTGTTGCTCGAAGTTGTGTGCAAGACTGGCTCAGTATTACTCCTGCTGAATGCACAGTGGCATTTTCATTTTATTTTTCTGGAGTTAGGCACTAAAGAAAATCCATCCCATCTGCTGCACTAGCCAGCACTTCCAGAGGGAGATGTTTTTTCTGGTTTCACTGTTTCTCCTTTGGAAATCTGGCTTGTGGAGATGCTTATTCATCATGATCCACTATGCATACAGTGATTGTATGCTTGTTCTTTTAGTACCATACCAGTATTTGGGGCAAGTGTCTTCATTGAAATGTAAGTCATAGTACCTTCAGCATCATCTAGACAAACACTAAAGATAGCACTTCGAAGTACTGCAGATCTGCTCAAGCCTCATGTCCATCAAAGCAGGCTATGAGAAATTCTTTGTATAGGTACACCAATGTGTTCATGTGGCAAATAATGTCTTTTATCTGACTGATTTCTAAAATGATGTACTCAGGGATACTAATTATGCATGAAAGTATTATGTGATTAATCTTCCTAAGATTATGAATGTTCACTGTAATCTTTTTGAAGCTTATTAAAAAGAAAAACCTGGAAGTCAGATTTGAATGTGACTATTAAAGAAAGTAGAAATGTAGAACATCATATGGAGATGGTTAATGTAAATATGTGGTTGTTTGTTTTTTTTTTTTAATAAAAGCTATTTTGTAATTAGGACTTCTTTACTTACATATAATTGTTATTTTTTGCAAAAGGTATTCAAGGGAATCTGTTAATTGATTCAAACTGAAATGTAATGTCTTATTCCTGAGCTGAAGAAAATATTTCAGTGCAGCTATTTGAAAGGGGAAGCTCTGCTGGGAAAGTGGGCTGTCTCAAGAATTTTAGAATGCAAAGACCATACAAATCCTGATTTTATAAGCCTAATTTCATGGTCATTTTGACAGCAAAATGGATTCATCTGAGAAGTTCAACATAATCAGATGGATTATTTTGGAAAATCAATTATGATTGACTTTCTGTTCAGATAAAAAGCTTGCTTAGTGCAAGGAGTAAATAGGGCAGTGAATCTGTAATTAGGAATTGTACACATGTTTTTCAAATTCACTGAAGTAACTGAAAAGTGCTTGTCTATTTCTCAGTTTATGGTATGAGTTTATTGCTTGTAACAGTAAAATATTTTAAGACAATTAAATTTTATTATGTTTTTCCCATGTGTCTGTAAAAGGCAACAAACATGGTTGGACTTCACTTTTTTTTCCAATTGTGATTTTTCTTAAATGATTTTTTTGTTTGTTTGTTCCTTAGAATTGATACAGAAACAGAAGAGAGGAGGCAAAAAGCCATTGAGGAGGTAATGACACTTTCTGTACTTAAAAAGTGTTGGTTTGTTTTAGCTATATGCCTTTATAAAAAAAACAGTCACACTGATTATTGTTCACTGATACCTCCCAGGGTTGGTGACTCCACCACCTCCCTGGGCAGTCCATTCCAGTGCCTGAACACTCTTTGGAGAAGCAGTATTTCTTAACCTACTCTATTGCTTTAAATCTGTATTTTAAATGGATTCATTGTAAGGTATAACAACCTGGAACCACATCTCTGATGGGTAACATGAATACCTTGAGCAACTAGCTGCATCTTTCAAGCTGAGTTTTCTTGTTTTGAGTCTAGCTTGTATAGTGAGAACAGAGCTTCTTGAAGCTGTGTAGTAGTGCTCATACCCTTAACATCTGAGCATTCTACAATGTAGCTGTGATGGTATGGTTTCTAGTTTGAAAAAAAAAAAAAAAAACAAACCCTAAGGGTCCATGCTCGTACATATTTTACTGCACGTTGCTTTATCTGAGTCCATTTAAAATATTGCCAAAAAGCCTTGGTCATCCACTTTTTCTGTTAATGCAGTGTCTTCAGTACTTCTACAGAAGTGTTTAGTTATTAAAGTACAACAGTTTTTCAAACTGAAATTTGAGAAGAATTTTGCAGAACTACTCTGCAAGTGTGGTAGTGTGCACTAAGTACTATAGAGATCATTCACATTTTTGGTTGAGTAATTAGTATTAAATGAAACTTCTGTACAGTTGTCAGTCTGCAGGCTTGAAAGATCTGAGGTGTTACATACCTTGTGAGGGTCTTCTTCAAATTGTTCTTTAACCTTTACGGACCTGAAATAATGAAATTATTTTAGATATAAGAGAAAACTGCCTTACAGGTTTCTGGGAAGGCAGAGTTAAAATCCATAAATACAGATTTGTGAGTAGTAAAAGATATACCTTATTTTTTTTCTTATTCAGAACACTAATCTAAATGTGAAGTGGGAGTTTGTAACTCTTAAAAATGTTAGTATTTTTTTTTCTAATCTAGTTTTTCACAAAGAGCCTCATAGTTCCTTCTCCTTGGACTGAACATGAAGGCAAGCAAGTTTCTCAGTTTAATTCAACAAGATGTAAGTAGCTTTTGTCTGTCCACTCAAAGTTATCCAGCATTTGTAAAAATTATTCAGTACTCTGTTGTTTTTTTTTCCATTCTCAGTTTAAATTTCAAGAAGTACTGCGAAGAGATGGCAGAACTGATGGACTTCTAGCAGTGTTTTCCAACTGTTTTCTTAGTTTCAGTATTATTAATCCAGAATCTTACTTTTTTTTCCTATTTGATTTTTTTTATCCTATTCTTAATTCTTTTTCTCCTCTCTCAACCTTTCTTCAACCAGCTTCATACAGACACAACATTGCTGAGACAATACTGATAATAGCCAGCTCTTCTATCTCATTTTCTTTTCCAATATCTGCATCTCTCCTATTCTGACTGCTTTCCCATCAGCATAAGTATATGGGAACAGAGTTCTGTTTCTTTATAGCTTTATGTGATATGTTAATTCCTGTTGTCCTCATAGACAGCTCTGCTGTCTCACTGTCAGTGTATGCAGTGTTATAGCTTTTGCTGAACTTATTCAATGTATGCAGTTGTTAGGTTTCAATAGTAATGTCCTATAATCAGCTATAATTCCAACTTTTCTTTAGTGTTCCTATCTAACCTCTCCCAAGCCTTAATGCAACTACACAAACTACACAACTACTTCCGTATCAAGTTCTCTAACTTAATGCTCCTACGTGTGAAAACTATGTGCAATTTATGCTTAAATTTCTTCTCTGTTTTACAGCCATAGATCTAAATAACATTTCTCCAATTGGAAGACAGCTAACTTTGTCTGGGAAAAGCAATGGTGAGTAAAAAGCATTGTCAGAAATCGCAGCTTTTCTTTGAAGTGTAGTAACTGCTTTTTATGACGACTAAACCTGAAAAAGGAATTAATTTTTTTGTTAATATTCATGCAGAAATAACTATTCTTGAACTAACTTTTCTGTTTCCCACAGTAGTTTAATTCTGTTGTATTGGTATATATTTTTCCAGAAGTTAAAAAAAAATCCTTTGTAGAATGCATTTTTTTCCCCAAGTCCACATTTATATACTATATTCTGAATTAAAAATAATGAATATAAGCTTTGGGTTTATGGGGAAATTACAGTTTTGAGAAGCTTTTAGTGCATTGGATTGTTTTGAGTAACAGAATCTTGGTGATTCTCTCTGCCAAATAAATAGTATAAAATATGTCTTAAGATTTCTGCTATTTCATTTTAGCTAAGTAGGTTTTTTTCTCCCGGGTATTTTGATCTTTCTCCCAGTTCATTTTCAATCCTGTCTTTCATCAGAGTTCTTTTTTCAGTTAAGAATCTCTCTCTGGAGGCCTTTATGCTGCACTCCTCTATTTTATCTCTAGGCCTGAATACGTTATGTATAGCATTGCCGAATCAGACTCCTAGCCTTAATTAACAGTTTTCCTTACTGCAACTGTAACTTCTAAATAGCTCAATCACAGTGCAATTTAAAAGCAAATCTTGTTCCTACAGTTTTACTGAAAGGTCACTGTAAGCTAATTCTGTTGGTTTTATTCATTGCAGCTGCTTGTCAGACAGTACTGTCTTTGCCAGTGGATTTTAATTTAGAGAAAATACTAGGTATGTATGTGTTGCAATTTCCATAAGTTTAATTATGGATGTCTAAATAGAAGACATGTTTTTTTTCTTATTTTTGCTTAATGTATGAATGAGAATTTTAAGTGAATGTTAAGTGGCTTTAAAAGTAGTCAGTCAGTGCATGTTGTGTGGGATGCCTAAGGAGGTTCCTGTGATGAGAGTTTAGGCATAAAGGTGAAAGTGGAGGGATATGGAGGACAATTGGAAGTACAGTAAAAATTATCAAATACAAGAAAGTTACTAAGCAGAAGGCTTTTTTTTCCCCCTTAGTGTAGGGGGTTACTTATCTCTGCAGAGCAAATTTACTCACAGATTGCTGTTAGTGAGGCTTCTAGTCTAATCTGGGCTTGGGCAAATGTATGCTGTGATTCTATGCCTTTTAATAAATCCATGGTGGTGTCTAGCAGTTGAGTGGTGGCAAAAATGCCATCATCTCTGAGAAGACTAGTCTAAAATTAAGTCTGATTACAACTATTATACAAAGTACTTCAGTGCTAGATCTTAATAAATGCTTCCATCAATGAGTAGATTCTGAATTCACGACAACTCCTCTTACAAGAAAAAAAACAGATTAGAGCAAGATATTTGAATGAGTTTTTGTTGATATGATCTACTGTAAACTGTAAACTATAAACTGCTTTAACATCAGGTTGAGCCTATAACCATCAAAGCACATGAGAGACTTGAATAAGGGTTTTGTCTTGCTTTTACAGTATAACAACCTATTCTTCCAAGTTAAACATTAACGATGTTAGTCAGAAATGGAACTGTGGTAGATAGTGGATTTGTTGTAATGGTAACAAATGTTCATTTGGATCAGGTCCCTAGATTTGTTTAATTTCTTGCTGTGTTGGTAAATGGAATTAAAAGTTTTACTTTCACAATGTATATCTCCACAGTGGAAGTGTTTTCTTTCATTCTTATTGGAAACAATTCCACCCTTCCCCCCCCCTTCATTTCTAGGTGAATATTTTAGGACTGACGAATATGCAGATCAGTCTCAGGAAAATTTGAGCACTTCATCACTCAGAAGAAAACTGTTTTTAGAAGAAAATGGAAACATATCTGAATGTTTGTCCCCTTCTCTACGTAATCCATGCAATAGTCAGCCACTTGGAGTGCTTTGCTCAATAGATATATCTCCAGTCCGGTGCAGAAGCCCCCTGGAAACTTCTAGTTCAGTAAGTAGCCAGAAGTGGGGTTGATGGGAGGTGACTTTGTTGGCACAGACTCTTTACAGCAGGCTGTACCAATTCTATTTTCTGACAAACTCAAGACAGTTGTAATTCTTTAGTAAGCTACAACTACTTTATAGGAGAGTAGGTATTAGGGCAATGTTTTTGGATTACATTTTCAGAACAGTTTATATGAACAAAAGTTTTGAGAGAATGCAACTAATTTTTTATTATAAAAAGAAAATACGATGCTGTGCTGCTATTCTCTATAGAAGGGATTATGTTTTAACTTCCCTTTGCTGTGAAAATTAAGTAGGATTTGATATATAAAAATTCACTGAACTGTTTGTTCGTGAAATATGTTCATGAAATATGAAAAAACCCTATTTAAATCAATGAAGTCTGTCTAAAATATTAGCTGATATGAACAGGAGTATAATTATATCCCCTATACCTCGTAAACATTTGTTGTGGAAGAAATTACTTGTCAGATAAGTAGGTCTCTGAATGCAGTGCTAGATATGCTCCATTGACCAGTGAATTCAGATAAATAGATAAATGTTAGAACACAAAACAATGTCTGTTTCTTAAATTAAGTGAGGGGAATCCTACTCTGAGGTAACCACAGCACAGCTAAGCTATTCAGGTGGTGTGGCTTTGCCTATTTAAAGGATGAAGTGCACGGGAGGAAAAAAAGAATCGTAACAAGAGTGTGGCTCAAAAGAAGTCTGTATTCTGGTGAACTGGTAATGTATTCCTACAGCACAGTTATGCTGTTAGGTGGCTCTTTTTTGCACCACACTCTTAAGCAAAGTGTCTCTTATTTTTCTTCCTGAGGAAAATTTTATCTCCTTGTGAGTTAGGTAATTCAAATTGATTCCATTACGTATAAATAGCGGTCAGCTTTCATCTGTCATGGTACAAATGAGATGCAATTGAATACGCAAAGAACTGAGTACTGTTTGGGCTTCTCATTAGTAATATCCACTGTATTTATGAACTATCTTAGTTGATGTGATGTGACAATTTATTTGTCATAAAGTGAAAAGTTGCAACTAGAATATCTTAGTTGAGCTAATGATTTTATAGAGATCATCTCATAAGATTGGATTTCCTCAGTATTGCCATATTAAGCTTTTAAATGAGAACTTATTATCACATTAGTGTAAGTTTACATTATGAAGATATACTTTTTTGCTATTGAAGGGTCAGTTTTCATCCAGCCCTATTCAGGGAGGAGCGAGGACTTACAGTCTGGGAAGTATAACCAGTCCCTCATTTCCAGAAGGGTCTCCTGCACGTAATGGTTCTCCTACTTTTTCACCGATTGCTTTTCACATAAGACATACACCACTGTCAGGTATGGTTTTCTTGTATAGGTATTGTTCTTTCTTGATTTATATGATTTGATTATTAAAGCAGCTCTGCTCTTACTGGAATTTGTTTCTGTTCAGGGTCAGAAAGGCACACAGCTTGACACACCAGCAGTCTCCTTCTGTATGGCACCCTTAGAGTGAAGTATCTTAATTGTGTGAAACAATTGAATTTTGCAAGCAGATAAATTTCCCCAAAAAAAGATGATTTAGAAAAAGGAATAGAGACCTAATGAACAAAATGTAAGGGATTTATTTAGTGTAAAGATGGGGTTTAAACCTGAACTAAGTCACAGTTCTGATTTGGAACAACCTGAAGCATTTTAGTTGGATGAAGAATGTTTAGTTTCAGTTTTTAAGTCATGTAACAGTCAAGATTATTTAAAATGTTGTTTTTTTTAGTGAAGAAACAACAGCTGTTGGTGTTGTTGCTCTAGAAAATCATAGAATGTCTTTGGTTGGAAGGAACCTCAAGGATCATCGAGTTCCACCCCCCCCTGGAATAAAGCTACCTCAAGTAGTTCTCCCTTTCTGCACACATGGGATTACCCTGACCCAATTGCAAAACCTTGCAACTTGCTTTGTTGAATCTCACTAGGTTCACATGGACCCAGCTTTTGAGTTTATCAAGGTCCCTCTGGATGACACTCCTTCCTTCTGCCCTATTGTCTGCTGCACTCATCTTTCATCCATTGCTTGGAAAGACTTAAGCCATGTATATGTGTGATTTTGCTTTGATCCTTGTAATATTTCGGTACAGTTAGTTATATATAGGGATTGCATTGGTGTTTTCCCATTTGTTTGATTATCTTTTTTTCTTAACAATTTTATTGCTACTCAAATTTACTTTACATGCTTATAGAAATGTTGGTTCTTCATTAATTCTGAAAAAAGCCACAGAAGCAGCCTGTGCCCACAGTACAGTCAGCAGAACCAAAATGTTTGGAAATGCAAGGTGTCAGCTGATGGCATTGCTTCCCTTGTAAAATATATAATAGGGAAAAAAATGGTGATAAAACGTGGATTAAAAAGTTGCCTTTACCGTGATTGTTGTTTTTGAAGGAGCAAGGAGGCAGTGCTCTGTGAAATACTTTGTAGCTGACTGTAATTATTCTAAGGAGCATAAGGCTTTGAGGACTATGACTTAGAAGTACATCTGATGGAATAACATTGTTTGTTTTTCTGTTGACAGACCAAAGAAAAGTTACATTTTGTTCTCCAGATATTCCTTCTGTCTCAAATAGAATGACACCCGCAAGTACGAGAAGTCCCTACATAGATGGTTGTTCTCCAATTAAAAACTGCTCTCCTATGAGGCTTGCAGGATGTAGAGGGACTGCCCAGTATCAAACTTCTGTCATTAGAATTCCATTTGCTGTTGAAAATCACGAGGAGGATGAGGACAAGGAAAATGCTTCTCCAGCAGAAGTGCGGTTCCCAGAAATGGATAATGGAATAAACTTCTGTCAACAGGATGGTGATACCTTTGCACCTGGTACACACCTTGTCGTAGCAACGGTGTCTATTACACCAGATCATTCCGAAGCTCGTCATCAAAGGTTGTCATCCTATCAGGATATAGAAGGCTTGAAGGAGAATAACACTGTAGATATGGCCGATGCAGCTGAAGTGTCAGAGGAGAACACTTGGATTAAAGAAACAATTGGCAGCAGCAGTGCACCAATGACCAGCTTTATGACAGGGATTACTTTCAGTATTGAAAATTCTCGCATGTGCATGTCGCCGCTTGCAGAAAGTAGCGCAATTCCATGCGACAACAGTAGTATTCAGGTAAAAAATAAAACTGAGCTCAACATGATGTTCACAACATCTTCCATTCGTTGTATTTTTTTCACTCTGAATGAACATAGCAAGGATTCAGTTGTGTTAATCAGATGCAAATTACAGCAGTTGTAAAATCTGTGGGGCTTCTTGGTGGTGAATTGGTGTAAAATGTGAGGGGTTTATTGGTGGTAAATTGGAGTACAATTTTAAAACTCTGCTTCTTGATTTCAGGTGGACAGTGGCTATACTACCCAGACGTGTGGAAGCAGCATAATGGATACTGCAGGGGCTGAAAACAGTTGCAGAGAAAATGATGTGAACATTAACACGCTTCAGACTACATCTCAGCTTCCTAAAACAAAGGTAGGAGTTCACTTATCATACAGAAGTGATAGCTCTTGCATGTAATGCATCCATTCCTTACTTTGTTGTTTCAAGGATCCTGAGAAAAAAGAGTCAGGGAATTGAGGGTAAAAAACAGCCAAACAAAACAAAAACACTCAACAGTAAAAGCCCCAACGTGTTAATATTGCATCTTGTAATCCATGGGAAGTTCTTCTTCCAGAGACTGGGAAGCAAGGCTGGATTCTTTGTGGGAAAGAGCAAAGGTCATCTCCTCAAACTTAGCAACTATGGTCTTATTAATTTAGTTTATGGTTTACTGCTCAGCGTGGTTTATGGTCTTTGATGGGAGATGGCAGTGACCAGTAATTATAAAAATACTCAAGCCTGCTGTATGGGAACTGTTGAATCATGGCCTGAAACAATGATTGATCACCTGAGGTGAGGACTGAGTCAGCTGTGGGAGCACAGGTGAAGGCAATGCACCTGTGTGACCGGAAGGGGTGGAGTCTGGCTCCACCTCTCCCAGACCCCATTTAAGGGCTGACCACCATTGGGAAGGATCTCTTGTTGGAGATCACTTCTTTGGAGTTTCCTGTCGTGAGCCTAGGATATGGGTGAGCATTTCCCTTTATTTTGATTGTCTCTTTCCATCACGGTAATCTTTCTAACTATGCCATCTGTAAAATATCTCAGCTACAATACTGTTTGGCATTATTCCTGCTGTTACCCATACACCTGCTTAGGTTGTATCTGATGTGTTAACAGCTGCTTCCTCACCATGGTAGGGAGTGGACTGATGGAGTCTCAGAGATCAATTACGTCAAATTTTAGACTGATCAGTTAAGAGTTGGCTAACTGTGCCCATACAGGAAGAACAGAAGGATTTTTTTTAATCCAACTTCTAAAAAATACCTGCTAACTCTGAGGCCTTATCTCAATCATCGTGTTGAGTATAAACTGTGGGTGAAAATATCCTTCAAAATCAATTGTCTTTTATCAACCCTGTTGTACAGTCAGTGGTGTCATGCAACAAGCTTCTCCCATGGCTGGTTGTTCCATTTATTGATCCTGATTAAGCCCAGCTTTGTACTCTGGATTAGAATTTATGTGATGGCATTAAGTACTTGATTCAAATCTCACCACAGAGAACCTGCAGAGGATGGAAAGAAACAAAGCATATGGCAGTCAGGGGATGAAATAATTCAGTCTGGTTCATTCACAGCCTGTGGTCTAAATTGGTTATTCCTGATGAGATATCTCAAAGGTTTGTCCAGAGAGAACAGACTTCCCTTCTCCTTCCCGGAATGTGAAAGGTGGGAGGCTAAGGTACTAATAGTAACTTGAAATTTTCAGATACGAAGTTTGGATCTTGATATTTTTGGGGTATTTTTTTGAGAAAATAGTTTTAAATAAGCTTTTTCTGTTTAAACCTTAGGAGTGTTCTGTTTTAAACCATAAGGACAATCAGTTCCTGGGAGCAAAATCGCCAGAGAAGCAATCCTGTTTCCATAAAGTGCAAACACATCACGCAGTATTTTGTCAAAATGCAAATTGCAACATTTCTACCTGGAAACATAAAAATGAAAATCAAATTCAGGGATTTCACACAAGTGGTATGTAGTTCTGATGGAGAACCTCAATTGGGTTATCCAATAAATGTTTGTACATGTATAATCCAAACAACTGAGATTATATAAACTATTTTCTTTGTTAACCAAACTTATTAGTGTCATTAAGTGATCCTTTTGAATATTAAGAAAGTTAAACTTTGTACGAAGAAATCATAGAGTGTTTTTTCCTACCTGTTACCTCTCTGCAGAGGCTTATCATTTTCAAAGTCTGGGTATAACTTCAGCTTCAAGAGGAAGCTGCAAAACATGCAAAAACTCCTACAGATGAAAATTTTCTCTGGCAGAAGGAATATTAGACTAATACTAAGCAGTATTAGTCTTGACTTGTATTGCTTTTTTCCTTAGCAGATTTACTGTGTGACTACAGGAATGTTGGTGGGGGGGGAAAAAAACAGGCTGCCCAGAGAGGGTTGTGGATGCCCCATCCTTGGAGGCGTTCAAGGCAAGGCTGGATGTGGCTCTGGGCAGCCTGCTCTAGTGGTTGGTGACCCTGCCCACGGTAGGGGGGTTGAAACTAGACTATCATTGGCCAAGAAGGCCAATGGGATCCTGGGGTGCATCAAACAGAGCATGGCCAGCAGGTCAAGGGAAGTGATCTTCCCCCTCTACTCAGCCCTGGTGAGGCCTCATCTGGAGTACTGTGTCCAGTTCTGGGATCCCCAGTACAAAAAAGGGATCTCCTGGAAAGAGTCCAGCAGAGGGCTACAAAGATGATAAAGGGCGTGGAGCACCTCCCTTATGAGGAAAGGCTGAGAGAGCTGGGTCTAGTCAGCCTTGAAAAGAGAAGACTCAGGATTTGATCATGTCTATAAACATCTAAGGAACAGGAGGCAAAGGGATGAGGCTGGACTGTTCTCTGCAGTGTGTGGTGATAGGATGAGGGAAAATGGCCACAAACTGAAGCACAGGAAGTTCCACACAAATGTGTGTATGAACTTCTTCCCAGTGCAGTGACGGAGCACTGGCACAGGCTGCACAGAGAGGTGGTGGAGTCTCCTTCTCTGGAGACGTTCAAGACCTGCCTGGACGCCTACCTGTGCAACCTGGGCTAGGGAGCTGCTTTGGCAGGGGGTTGGACTCGATGATCTCTAGAGGTCCCTTCCAATCCCTACAATTCTGTAATTCCTTTTAATCAAACAAGCTTACTCTTCGAAGTATCTATCAATTATCTGTATCAAACGCTTAACTATGGTGTACTGCTGGTTACTTAACAACTAAATGATTGTTGTAACTTTAGTATTTGCAATACTACTGATGTTGAAGATGATCACCAGACTCGACTAATGTCTAGTAAGAACACTTGTGTCCAAACTGATGGTGCAGGAATGGCCAAAGTATTTCAATAAGTATTTTGAAATGCAGCTTCTGCATTCCAGTTGCTGCAAGAAGTATTAGTTTAAACAAATCTCACAATACTTTTAAGGGGGAAAACAAGTCACCACTGAATGGAATTAATGGGTTGAGGAAGTCTGGAAGCCAAGAACTCCTTCTGCCTTATCAAATGTGATTGTATTTGTTTAAAAGGTTATATTCAAGTTGATAGGTTTTTTCAGCATGGCATCCTTCCAGCCCTGCTGACTTAAAAGGAGAATGAAGGAGAAATACTGTAAGGGAAATACTGCAACCTCTGTTTGTAGAGCTCTAAAGTAAACCTTTGTGGATTGTTCAAGAGGTTGCTCCAGCTGAAGTAGTGTTTCTTTCTTCTTGTAGCAAGGATAACCAGTCCCAGGATGCTGGATGGAAATACTGTTTCCAGTGCTGAGCAGCAGCCCACAGAAAGGCCTGCATCGAAGTGACAAATGGCATGCTATTGGCACACTAAGCCTCAAATACTAGGTCACATCTACGTTTTAAGGGAACTGAAAACACTTCAGTAATTTCAATGTGAATATGAACAGGACTGCATATGTATCAGAACTGGGACTTCGTGCAGCCGTTGTATGAGTGGAACGAGTCCTGAAAATACTTTCAATGATGAGGAGTTTCTGAAAGAAATACACTTAAAAATGAAACTTCTATCAGTAAAACAGTATTTTTAGTTCTCACATTTGAAAATCAATATATCTGATTAGAAACCTGAAGGCTTTACTTATTTTTTTAAGCAGTGAATGTGACACACATTAAGTTGTTATGGAAGTCAAAGAAGTAATTGTTATTTCTATACCATGTTCCTAACAGTAACTGAACCTCATGTCCTGAGCAAACTGCTCGATAAACTTGAAACAGTGAACAGTGCCCTTCTAAAAGGAGAACTGCACTAGACCAGTAGCTTCTGGAGGGTTTTTTTAATGAAGAATTAACTTAGACACCTGGGTAATCCCTATGTTGAATAGGGTATTTGAAATGAGCCTTAGCTGATAAGGTTTGAAGCTCAAAGGCAAGGCAACTTGTAGTCAGATTCAAATATATTTATTATCTCGTGCCTTTTCTGTTTCTAATGATGACTTTTAAGAGTAATGGTTTCTAATGATGACTTTTAAGAGTAATGAATTGAAATGGTGAATTGTAGATTTCTGGAATGTGCAGATGATTTATTTTTCTAAAAGTCTGATTAATCAAAGTTACAGTATGCATCAGTCTAAGTGAGAAGCAGGGCTGTCCATGCCATAATCCATTTCTGAGCTGTTCTGTACAGTACACATGATTAAGGCTTGTTTTAATTAAATCTTGTGATTCTTTGTAGTGCTGTCTTCTGTGAGCAGAGGTTTTTAAAATAGCTACAGATTAAAACAAATGCAAAAATAAATGTGATCACTAAGATGTTTGATTGCCCCCTGTAAGGTATTTCCTTAAGAGCAAGGGAAAGGTAACACCAGAAATGACTGAGTGTGGAATAGTTACAGATACTCCTTTGCCCCAGTAAAATGTTATCTGTCCAGTTTGAGGCTTCAGTTAGATGGGAATTCTGAACACTTGCCTATTTGCTTTGTGTAATTCTGTAGAAGAATCCAACTGAATGAATCATCATGGGACTCATTTGAGCATTCTGTTTCTGTAGTCATCCTTGATGCATTGGTTGGCACATGTTGCACAAAATGGTCCTTGTTTACATTAAATAGTTTTCTAACAAGAGTCTTATAACATGAATTGCTGTGAATTGAGTAATGAAACAGAATAAAGACTTGTCTTCAATACCTCAGCTGTTCAGTGCTTTGGTACAGCTTGCAACAGCATTTGGATGGGAGGCACTGGGGAACAGGGGGAAGAGGCGAGGTGAGGAGGTTGGCAAGCTGCTATAAATGTATACATTTCAAAGCTGATTTCAGTTACCATTATATGGGGTTCTACAATCAAAGTGCAAAATCACTTATAGATCCAGGACACTGTGTATTTCCTGAAGCTAGACTTAATTTTTAAGTTAAGTTTCCAAGTAAGTGTTTCAGGATAGTGGTGGCGGGGTTATAACATTCACATAACGCGCTGTTTTTCTGTTGCCATCAGTTAATAGTTTTAATTGTCTCCTTTTGAAGCCTTTAGATGGGCTTTAAATTGGATCAAGTCCTTTAATGACAGCGTTCAGGAAGCTAAGCGAATACTGTCAAGTGACAGCTAATTGGGAAAACCACTGAAGAGTGATTGACTGTAGCAGCTCATGAGTTCTTAAGATCTTGGAGGACAGATGACATAGCATGTGGGACAACATCTGCACTTTCCTTGGGCAGCTCCAGGAACAGTGACTCTACCACCTCCCTGGGCAGCCTGCTCCAATACCTAACTCCTCTTTCTGAGAAGAAATTCTTTCTAATGTCCAACCTGGCACCTTGAGGCTGTTCCCTCTAAACCTATCTCAAGTTAAATGGTAGAAGGGGCCAACCCCCACCTCACAACAACCTCCCTTCAGGGAGTTGTAGAGCGTGATAAGGTTTCCCCTGAGCCTCCTCCAAAATGAACAATCCCAGCTCCCTCAGCCATTCTTCATTAAGACTTGTGCTCCAGACCCCTCACCAGCTTCAGAGCCCTTTATCTGGATGTGTTCTAGGGCCTTAATGTCTTTTTTTGTAGTGAGGAGCCCAAAACTGAACGCAGTACTCTAAGTGCGGCCTCACCAGAGCTCAGCAGCGCAGGGGACCCATCACCTCAGTGCTCCTGCTGGCAGCACTATTTCTGATACAAGCCAGGATGCCATTGGCATTTTTGGCCACCTGGGCACACTGCTTGCTCATGTTCAGCCAAATATCAACCAATACCCCCAGGTCCATTTCCTCTACAGTCTTCCAGCCACTCTGCCCCAAGCCTGTAGCATTGCCTGGGGTTGTTGTGGCCGAAGTGCAGAACCCAGAACTTGGTCTTGTTGAACCTCATCCCATTGGCTTCAGCGCAGCAATCCATCCTGTCCAGATCCCTCTGTAGGCCTTGCTGCCTCCACGCAGATTGACACTTCCACCCCACTTGGTGTCATCTGCAAACTTACTGAGGAGAACACTCAATGTCCTTGTCCAGGCATGCTATCAGCAGTCCCTTGGACCACAGCATTACTGATAGGAAAGACTGACTTACAAGAAACAGAAGAAAGTGTTTTTCTCGCTCATAAAAGCCATGGTTTGGGAACAATAACTGTACAGCAAAAGTGTGTTCCCATTTAGCTTTGTAAACCTTCAAAGCTTCCAGTACAAGAAACTTATGAAACTGAGGTACATAAATATCTCTGAAGAGAGCACAGTGTATATATCTACATTTCTAATATGACAATGAACCATAATGCCTCTTAAAAAAGTACTATGAATACTCTTTTACCGTGGAGAAGTATTTATTTTCATCCATATGATAAAATTACAGACATATTTGGTTTTAAAACTGTTATCCTCTCGCACGTACAAAAGTAAATAAAAAAAAAAGACCGGTTTTACAAATCATTAAAAAATGTATTTAAAAGTAAACAGTATGTTTCTATTATTTTGCCCATAGGGAAAAATATGGAAATACAAATAATTCATGTCTACCTTTATTAACTATTTGACCTTGCTACTGTTGTAGCTTCTTCTTCTTTTTTTCTGGTTCACTGTTGCTGCCTGTCTCCGCAGGTATTTGTGCAGGCACACCACCTGCAAGTATCTGCAGTAAAAAACAAGTCAGAAAACTGCATTTTAGCTTCTACTATTCTGGTAATACATTTACACCTTCTATCCTCATGAGAAAATACTATACTAATAATCTAACAAAGTGTGAAGTGTCACATAGCTATCACAGCTCAAACACTAAGCAAGTAGCACCATCCCCCTGAAAATGAAGCACCATGAGTTATTTTGCACCATGTTTTCTGTTGTTGACTATACACATCAAAAAGAGCCCCTGTCAGGATCAGCACATGGCTCTGAGCACAGCCTAGCAAAGGGACATCACATTATGCCTTGGTAGAAAGACCCCATAAAAAGGGAAAGCCTGAGGACCTGATTAAGAGTCTACCCACAGAACAATTGTGGTTTCATTTCAGTGTTCCTGCTGGAACACACTATCACAATAGAAGCAAGAAAACTTAATATATCAGCAATATCAAGAAACACAGTGAAGATTTTACTAAAGATGTTACAGAGAAGTAAGATGTTTTCAAGAACAAGATGGAATTTTAAAACAAATTAAGACTGCCATGAAGTAAGAATATGCCATTTATCAATGGAATTAAGACAGCTGAAAAAAGTCAGTGGTGATTGGCATTACGTAGCAAAAAACAATCCTTTAAATGGAAACCCTATCCAAATGAAGAAGTAGTAACTGTAAAACTAAGTCAAATGTTAAAGGCCAAACTATTGAGGACCATTAATAGCACCTCTATGAGTAAGAGGCAAATAATTCTTCCTCACTCCCCCATCAGGATGCAGCATGATGTTAACAAAAACCCCAAAATCAAAAGTTAATCCAAGTGCAGCTGAAGGCCACGATGAAACAAACAAAAAGGTAATAGGAAGTGCCAGGACTCGACAATATCCCTCCATTCTAAAACCAAGTACAAAAAGTATCAGCTAGCAACAGTTGGTGTGTATAAACTCATTGTTTAAAATTGATCTTGCTATTAGAAGACATGAATGATGATGGAAAGTGTTCTCATATAACATCACACAAGGCAGAAAATGTGATGCTGTATGTGGCTCAGCTCACATTTTGAATCATGCACAGATTAAGGACTAAGTGCAAGAGCAGCTCCAACAAACACTACCTGGTGAACCCACACAGAGGGCAGCTCAACATGTCAGTGTATACCAGGATGCACAGCTGTTTTCTACTACAGATGTTATCTACTAGTAGTAATCATATGAGGGTTGCTATCAACTCAGACAAACACAACAGATGCAAATGTGTTTGGAAACATGATTTCTCAAGAAAACCTAACATATATGTATAAACAACAATGTTGTTTTGATTATTTTCATTTTTTTCCCTTACATTATTCCACTGACTCATTTTGTATACTCAATTACTGTTTACCAAAAGAGTCACATGCAACATAATGAAAGCAACAATCTTGTAATGTCATGCAAAATGTTCAGCAGTCCTGAGGTATGAGACCAAGTGAAAACCCCAGCATCTCAGATGCAAAGAGAAGCAGATAAAAGCAGAAACAGTCTTTAAAACCAGACACACACGAAGAGATTGCAGTTCATTATCAAGAGAGACTTTTATATTGTGGAAGTTGTGAAAAGAAAGCACTGCCATTTATGTACTTCTCTCATTAAGAATCAGCAATTACAGCTTCCTTCTGAGGAACCCATCAGGGTTGCACAGTAATTCACTGACTGGAGCTAAAAGAAGATCCTATTGATTTTGGCTACATCCTGACGTTGAGGTTACTAAAACCCACAAATCCCATGTCTTACCTTTGGTTCTACCAATTCCATCCGAATTTTCTGATGCTGAATGTTGGAAGCATCTAACGTAACGTTCACTTTAACTTTGTCAAATATATGGAGTGTTGTGTCTTCCACAGTAAGTGATGGCACCTGTAAGTTCAAATTCTGTATAAATGCTGTTCATCCTGTCTCACATTTTTATACAAATAAATATTTTTATATGTAGTTCATAATGTATTATGGTCCTGAATGTCCAGAGAGTTTTAGGGCACAGGTACACATCTGTGCGGTATTTATTTGGACCATTACATATTGTCTATTACAGAAACCCATTCTGATGTCAGAACCTTTTTGCTTAAACTTACAGAAGACCACAACAATACTACTACTGCAGATTAATAAACTTGAAATTAGAAAAGCCTCTATTACCCTTCTAACACAACTAGAATAGACTTTAGTCATTTTGATCATGTGTCTCATAAAAAAAAATAAAGGCAACTAAGAATAAAGCTTACAAAACATACCTCATTGTTGTAATCGAGTTTTGGTGTTGGTTTATCTTTTTCTTCAAAGAAGACTGTACCTTCTAACCCATACTTAGGAATCAAAACCACAACTGCATTTCTTCTTACAAATAATATATATGCATCTTCATTCACCACTCCCTTAGTTTTGAAGAACAGCTGTAACAGAAGATAAAAAAGATGTTAGCACATGCCATTCTGGATTACAAATACACCAATTTAAAAAAAGTAGAACACTGGAGTAAATATGAATCTATACATATTATTACACAGCACATATTAAAAGTTCATTCAAATAATTATACTTGCTATTTATAATACTTCGTTCAGTATATTTATTAACAATATACATATATATATATATATATATATATATACACACCAACAACCAACCAACCAACCAATCAATATAAATCACAGAACTGCACAGGCTGAAAGAGACCTCTGGAGATCACTGAGTCCAACCCCTCATCAAAAGCATCTTTCAGAAATGCAGCTCTAAGCTTTTCAGTACCAGGAACGTGATGCTGAAGCTTTTCCTTAAAGAAATGGCACTTTTTCATAACAATTCACACAGACGTCCTACTGCTCCCCAAAGCACAACCTGCCTGCTATTGCTCAGTGTTTCCTCCCTTCCTTTAAGGGAAGCACATGAGCCTGATCTGTGGAGGATTCATCTCAGAAGTATTTACCTGTGTGTGGAATGCAACAGACGCTCTCTGCGCATATTGAGCCATTTTATGCCGGTAATTGAGATTTTTACACAGATCTGCCAGCTTATGTTTATCTGTAAGTTCTGGATAGGTACTGTCTGCTCCTATGGCCACTGCCAGAAGACGATGCACTATAATGTCAGCATACCTGCAAAGATGATCAGTGATGTGTCAAAACATTTACATCAGGTTTCTGACTACCATTTTGGCTTTTTGTAAAACTCATAGCTCAAGAACTCTTTCTAACAGTAATGGTCTGCTGGTATCTCCTTATATTCATTAAAAAAATGTAAAACTTAATTTCAGTCCTATTAATAATCACACAATGCTCCTGGGACATAGCTTTTATGACAACTTCAGCCACAATTTTATTTTTTTTTTAAACATATCTGTTAACAACCAGAATTTACTACTGGAACTCCAGAAACTTCTATAAATTATTTACACAAGAGAGACACCACCTTAAGTTTCATTATATTAAGTGATATTTACAAAATTCAAATTATCAATATTTTTTATGTAGAATATGAAAGAATGTGTTTACAACACAGCTCCCACCTGACAAGTGGCCAAACACTGCCTTACTCTCTGCTTCACTTATTTAATGCTAAGTAATGTTGGTTTGTATAATACTTATGTAAAGCCCACTGCCTTTCCAATTCAAATTTTAAGCTGATGAGAAACACAATAACCTCCAGTGCAGTCTCTTAACAAACAAATCACTTCTTCTGTCCTCTGAAAATATTGAAAAATTAAAGAAAGTACCTTCTAATGGGTGAGGTAAAGTGGGTATAAATAGGTGAAGCTAAACCATAGTGATGAAAATCATTATCCATTCCAGAACAGAAATACACAGCTTGCATCATGCAGCGAGTGGTCAAAATTCGCAACAGTGTATTTAGGTATGGGAAAGCAGGAGATTCAGCTTTGTCCAACGATTCTGCTAATGCCTTTGCAGAGTCTGTCTTAATTTCCAAATTCTGGAGGAGACAAAAAAACAAGTGGAACAGATTATAAGCAGAAATACCACAGCTGAACCCATGTCGCTCTTCGTAACTGTAACAAATTTCCAACCTCACAAATTCTGAAATGTAGGTAATAAGAGGACAGTGTTACACAAAACTCTTGTTCATCACTGGCACAGAGGCATAGCTAATAGTGGTGACTATGTTGCAAAATAGTGTTCTGTAGCAGAGGATTTGCTCAGTGTTATTGCACTCCTCATTGTAGTTTCAAAGAAAACAAATAGGAGGCATTACTTTCAGAGCAACCCAGGTATTAAAACTCACACCTGGAAAAGTGATTTTTAATATTATTACTGTTTTGTGCCCCATTTACTAGTGATCCCTGATACACATGGTATGAAAGCACAAGATCAGCAGAATGTTCCATCTGTGCACGCCACTAACAACAAAGGACGAGCTAAGAGATAAAATCATAGTAAAGGGACTGCATTTTATTAACAAATGCCAACAAAAATAAAGCATGCAAACACCTGACTGTGCTGGTTCTAAGTAGTTAAAATAATTTTAGTTAATTAGAAGAATTTCTGTCTGTGGCAATGAATTTAGCCTTCCAAGTAAAACACGGCTTTGAAAATCATTTTCAGATTAGAAATGAAAAGACTATTCCAACTTTATAAGAGGGTTTTTTCTGTTTTTTGTTTGGTTTTTCTTTTGTTTTGTTTTTTACTCCTCTATTATTATTATTACACTGATATAATTCAGGACTTTTTCCTCTTTTCCTTCTTAAAAAGAAAAAACAAAACAGAGGGACACAGAATTGCACGGAAAGGAATTTTTAACTCTCGTAAGAATGCATAAAAGTTAACTTAAATGTACAACTCAAATGGGGACTGCAATCTCTGAACGTGAACAGAAGATCCTGAAACTGAGGAAGTACTATTTCCTTAGTTAACACTTGTTAATCAAATCATTATTGTTTCAGGCTAAACCAGTCCCTAGCTGATCTACAGAGGAGACGGAAACTATGTACACAAACATTTTCTTACTTCTAGATCTCAACAGCTGCTGTAACTGAGACTTTTAACTAACAATGTACGTGATTCAAAGCCAAGAAATGTCTGAAAAACAGCATACATAGCTTGGAAAGGAAAGAAGTGTTTCACTAGCAGTTAAAATACAGAAAAGACTTAATGCTATCCACTTTCTTTCTCTGAGAAATGTTTTGGTTTGTGCTTTAAAGCACAAAATGTCTCTTTTCATCTAAAGGTACAGATACCTTACTGCAGGAACCAGCAGTTAAAAAGCATACCAAGATATGTTTTCAAGACACTGATTTCCAATTTCCATTCTTGGATACCTGGTCAACTAGACAGAATGCACAGCTTTTTATAATTAATTCAATTAATGATAATGGTAAAAACTTGCCTTGGACATTGCTGCTTTCACAAGGATGTCATAATTTGATGGAGGAGGAGCAGGATGTTTCCGGAGCAAGGCAAACTCTGGGAACTCATCGTAAATTTTTTGTGCCACAGAGACATTGGCAAGTAACATGAACTCTTCAACCATGGAATTTGTTTCTCTATCAACAGAAAATATTTTGTACAGTTAGTATTAAGTTAGATACTCGCTCTGTGTGCCTAATGAAGAAACACTGCACCACCCTAACAATATTACATAATACTATCCAGTAATCTAGTATTTTATATTTCTACAATACAAGCAGTCAAACATTTTTAAAACTAAAAGCACACCAAGATGTCCTTACTAAATTTCAAATACTGGGACAAAAGGAAAAAAAAAATCAAAATATTCTAAAATAATGAGTAGAGAGAAAAATAATCTTTAAAATGACAATGCTATCTCTGGAAAGACAAGAGATTTCTTGTTCTTAAAAATACTACTCAAGCATGCACACAAAGTTGCTACTTAATGTGGGATAGGGACAGAACAATAGGTATATTTAAGTAACTGAGGAAAAGAATGGGGCTTACTTAAGTTCCTTAGTTTGCAGATCAATAGGATCATGAGTTTCACTGTCCATGTGAAAACGAACTTCTGGTGAGGAAAGTGTCAAAGCTCTGGAAGACAGTTAAGTGATATTACTGTAAAGGAGAAACAGCAGCTGAGTTGCAGGTGCTACGTACAACAGTTTGCTTTGTAATGAAATGGTAATTAACATTCAAAATAGAAACTGCAATGCTGATATACATCACTATTAGCTTTTACAGTTTCAGATCTGAAGTGCTACTTCTCTGGTTACCAGAAGGCCAACTATATCCTAGGATGCATTAAAAAAGGGGTGGCCAGCACGGAGAGGGACGGGATTGTCCCCCTCTACTCAGCTCTTGTGAGGCTCCATGTGGAGCACTGCATCCAGACCTGGGGCCCCCAGCACAAGAAAGACACAGAGCATTTGGAATGGGTCCAGAGGAGGACCACTAAAATGATCAAAGGTCTGGAACATTGGTTCTCTCCTGAGGTAAGGTTGAGGGAACTGGGCTTGTTTTGCCTGGAGAAGAGAAGGCCCCAGGGAGACCTCACTGTGGTCTTCCAGTACTTGAAGAGTGAGTACAAACAGGAGGGGGAACAACTGTTTACACAGGTCGATAGTGATAAGACAAGGGGGAACGGTTTTAAACTAAGACAAGGTTAGAGATTAGGAGGAAGTTTTTCACACAGAGGTTGATGACGCACTGGAACAGGTTGCCCAGGGAGGTTGTGGATGCCCCATCCCTGGAGGGGCTCAAGGCAAGGCTGGCTGTGGCTGTGGGCAGCCTGCTCTAGTGGTTGGTGACTCTGCCCATGGCAGGGGGGTTGAAACTAGATAATCTTTGAAATCCTTTTCAACCCAGGCCATTCTATGATTCAATGATATGATTCTATAACATCAGTATGAAATTCATAATCCTGATAAATTTTGCAAAGGATTTCACAAGTTTTGTACTTTTTAGAGAACAGAATTGTTTTTCATGCAAATCAACATGGCAGAACACTTCTTTTTCAAAAGATTTTAACAAAAAGGGACACAGCATCTCCACGTAGTACAACAGCAATAAACAGATTAAAAAAAAAAAGGAAAAAAAAACCAACAGTGCCACTGCATGGTTTACCCATTATCAATTCTTTTCTTCTTCAGAATTTTTGCTAATTTGTTTAGTCCACGTAGGCTGACAGTAATACCATCGTTCATAGATGCTGAATCAATTCTCATCTGTGCTTCAGCATATGTGAGAGAAGCCTTGGAGAGAAAAAGAAAAAACAAAACATCAAATACTAAAAAGCACACTGTCATCTTGCAGTTTGTTGTTCATTTGCAATAATACAAAGCTTTATGTTCAACACGTGTATATGTCACTCTCAGAAGAACAGGACAGACCTACTGAAGACTCCAAGAAAAAGTAAACATTTATCAGCTGTTTAAAACAATACTCTAGAACACTTACCTACTCCACTAAATAACTAGCTGGCGTATACCAGCTACGTCCAATATGTATCAATACATTTATACCTTTCAAATGAAATATCAGAGAGTAATTGTACAAAAAAAAAAAATAAAACCATTGCAGCATTAAACGCTTAGAAGAACAGGGCAGGATAAAAACACTTCCTTCACTTAAGGATTTAAGCATCATTTTCTAACTTCAAGGAAGTACATCAAGTAACAGAAACAGGAAAACTTTAGTATAAAATCTGCCATAAGAAACGTTTTTTTCTTCTTATAAATACATACTGTATTCATCCAACTAACCTTGGAATTAATAATACTCTTTGTAAATCTGGTTTTTAGAATTTCAGCCTTGTGGTTCATCTCCCATATACATGAAAATGCAAGCCTAGAAGTGGGGTTGGGGAAATCTGTTAAAATCCATTCACACCCATCTGGAGTTTCTCGTCAGGACCAAAGTAAGGATTGTATACATATACCTGTCCACATTAGATCTTAAGGAGCATAAATTCGAGCTAAGCAGTTCTGGAACCATATCAATCCTCTGCAAAATAAAAGAAAAACGCATCACTAGTCATAATTACTTAACACTGTGATTTTTAGTACACTAAAAGCTTGGAAATAGTAACTTCGGGTTCATCGTCCCCTTACACCCACTAAAAAAAGCTATGATTTGTGAAACAAAAAGTAAGCTACTATGGAAGAAATTCATTCCAAGATCTGTTTTTTATTAGCATCTAATAGTTTTCGTAGCAGTTATTTCTGAGATGAAACTGTGGCCTGTGAGAAGTTATAATAAACAAAATTAAGCGTAGAGCTGTAATAAATACAGATCATAGGAAACAATAATTTAACCATAACAAGAAAAAAAAAACAGAAAGGGCAAAATCAGGTCACCTCTTTGCAACTTCAGATCTATGTTAAACAGCAGTCTAGTCTCAGAACAACATGCTATTTCTTGTTTCAAATTGGAGTTGAAAGGAATATTCTCTAAATAATTGATTAAAAAAAAAAAAAGTCTTGTTGAGCAGAATGACAACCACCATTTTGATAGTGTTATACAGATCAGGAACTAAAAAAGGAAAGCAATGCAAAATCTAACCTCTTAATTGCACAAAAAGCTTTCTACATAGAAAACTTACTTTTTCACACAGATATACAGTTGTTCCTCTTTTTGCTGATTCCTCATCCAAAGCATTTCCTGGACGAATAAAGTGACTGACATCTGCAATATGCACACCAACCTTAAAAAAAAAGGTAACAAAACCCAGAAAGAGACACATTACACATCTTATGAAGCAAATAGGTCTCAACATAAAAGAAACTTCCTCATGTTCTTATTTAAAACCCAATTTATCTATTCCCTATTCCATCCAGCAACTTCTATATTTACGAGTAGGAAAAGTTGAAAGCATTACAGAAAACGAACACTTGAAGCAATTACCAACAATAAAACCATGTGTAATTTTAGTGGAAAACTGCACTCATTACCAATTCTTTATACCTCTTTCATTTTCTTTAATGCTCACTGCAAACTGGGTTTCTTTCTTTCCTCTGCTGGACTTTTAATATTGTCGTTCTCTGCTATTACAAATTAAGAAAGAAAGTGTGCCTGAATCAGATATAACAAGGTACAGAGCTTGTGTGAATCTTGCAGCTTCTCAATTACTTCTTTTTTAGTGATTCCTTAACTATTACAGCTGTTACTTCACTCCTTCTCTACTAGTTCCTTAAACTAGCTATAGATACCCATGTCCATGCACAGTTAAAGCAGTAAATAAATTACCTTCTCATATAAAATCAGCAGACAGCAGGGTAAATAAAGATGTTCAATTACCACTTCTGATACTGATGCAATGCAAGTCAACTATGTTCTTTATTCTCATCTCACAGTGGTTCTTTCACAACAGACCTAGAGCTTTGCTTCTATCAATTACTATTATTGCTGTTATGAAAAACACATAAGCAAGCAAACACCCAACCTACCTCCAGATTTCCATTTTCCATTTCTCTAAAATGTAATGCATCATCAATGTCTGTACAGCCAGGAGGATCAACACTACAAACATACAGATGCCTCAAGTCCTCCCTGTATTTCATATCCTAAAATTAAAATTAAAAACATAAAAAATAAAAATAAAAAGAAAGGAAGTTGTAAAGAACATCCACATCAAAGTAGAAATTAAAAGAAATGATAATTTGAGAAAGGCACTTTGTCTAACACTTTCCATAGCAACCAAATGTTTAAAGAGCATTATTTAAGTACGCAATTCACAATATTATTTAACCAAACAAAAAAGATATGCAGAGCCTACAGGATAACAAAACCGAAGTAATAAGTATTGAAGCTTTATTTTAGAGTAAGCAAAAGGAAACAGAATAAAACCATACATTTCACCATCTCAGAATTAACAGGAGCAGGAATCAAGAATTTTTAAGTGAAATTGTGACTGATATCCAGCTAAATAGTTTAGGATAGGAATGCTCACAACTAACCTTAGCTAAGACTTAGATGCCTACACATTTGAAAGGAATTTAACACTTATGTGGTATTTACTTTCTGTACAATGGCTACAGAAAGATCTTACTTAGGTATCTTAGATGAGACAGCCAACTTTTAGATAGCTCATCTAAGTAACAACATGTTCAACAGTTTCTAAGCTCAAAAGAAACAAGTGTATAATAGTAAAACTAGACTATTTCAAAAAAGTGAAAATACATGAAATGCTCAAACAAAAAATAAAAGTCCATTCCCAAAAACCAAACAAATGAAAAAATCCACCCCTAAAGGACAACAGTTGATTTTCAAAGTTCTTTTTAAATTTCTAAACCCACATTTAAGATATTGTGGAGAATCTGAAATTAATTAATCAATTAAAACATCAACTAAACAAGCAATTCTGCTAACACTAACATACATATCTCTGATTACCATACAGAATATACATTGGGATATATCAAAATCTTTTCTCTGATTAGGTGATGGCACATAAGCTACCACATTTGGTTACAAACCTATCAACTGAAACACAGAAAACCTCTCCGACTCAGAGATGATTTTTATAATTGTATGAATTGCAATCTCCCACCTTTGTCAAACAACACTTTATAAACTTTTTAAATGAAACTTGCATTATCGTGTTGTCTTTGTGTTTTGCTTCTGTTTTTAATTTTAACGTGTCTATCTCTAACACAGTTTTAGCCAAGTCTTGTGAAGAACTTCTCTCCACGAAAAATCAGATGTCCAGAACAACCTGAACTTAAAGAAACCTTTGTTCCCCTTCTATTTTTGGTATACTGGAATATTCAAGAATATCATAATTTGAAGCAGGAGCAATAATTATTGCTATAATTTTAAAGCTATTACCTTTTCCGTAATGTTCCATGGCATTTTTGGTAGGAAACTAAGGACACTCTGAGAGAAAGGTTGATGAGGGACATCGTGTTCAAGGAGAAGAACTTCTGTCTCCGTCTCTTTATCTCCAGCACTTCCTAAGTTCTTTACAAAATGACCCTGAGAAATAACATACATCTATATATGTATATACATATATAAACACAAATACATACGCACAAACAAGCACGCATGAACAAGCAATACTATTTGCTCAGAAGTGATGAAATATGTGAAATAAACCTAAAAAAAATACTTCAAATGCTTTTTTTTCCTCTAATCGTCTCAATCTAGGTTTATTTAACAATCTAGCTAGTGTAAATTAGATCTCTATTTTATTATTGGAATAGCTGGTAGATATGATGATGTTTCAAGGCAGTGGAAAAGTGAAATCTCTGTGTTCTGTATAGGGCCACAAAATGATCCAAGGGATTGAACACCTGTCCTATGAGGACAGGCTGAGAGAGCTGGGGCTGTTCAGCCTGGAGAAGAGAAGGCTGTGAGGTGACTGATAGCAGCCTTTCAGTACCTAAAGGGGAACAAGAGGAAAGAAGGGGACAGACTCTTTAGCAGGGTCTGTGGTGACAGGACAAGGGGAAACAGCTTCAAGCTCAAAGAGGGGAGATTCAGGTTGGATATAAGGAAAAAGTCTTTTACAGTGAGGGTGGTGATGCACTGGAGCAGGTTGCCTAGAGACATGGTTGGATGCCCTGTCCCTGGAGACTTTCAAGGCAAGGCTGAATCAAGCCCTGGACAACCTGATCTAGCTGTGGACATCCACATCCACATTACCCTGTTCACTGCAGGGTAATTAGACTAGCTGACCTTTAAAGGTTCCTTCCAACTCTAAGGACTTTATAATTCTACTTCTGTGATATTGTTTCATCTCAACAAAACTTTCAGAAGTGCTATCCTCATCTCTTTTTAGCATACAGCATCCATTCACTTCACAGAAATGTCCTAAGCCTATTATGGCTGTATGTCTGAGATCTAAACTTAGTTTTCTTCCTTCCACACGTAATATATGCACTGTCCATGTAAAAGAGAAAACGAAAATACTTCCCCCCCCCAAATACAGAGCTAATTTTTGTTTAGGTGCAAACCACATTCATTACTTACACAGATAAATGTGCTCTTCATGTAAGCCTTTGATGATTATATGCTACAGCGCTGTCAGACGTATAAACAGCAGTTTGTTCTGCCAAAATAGCTAAAAGCTGAGGGTTTACACAACTCAAAACAACTCTATTACTCCTTCAGTCTAAAATTCAGAAGTCAGATTGATAAACGTTAAAAAGGAAATACTAAAACTTACATTAGGATACCTAGAATTCCTAGGCCAACCATCAATGGCAACAATTATTCTCTGTCCTTCCAATTTATCTGCTTGTCTTGTTTCAATTCGAATCCGAGGAATCCTGCGATCAGCTGGTGTAAACAAATGTCGCCTGGCCTGATAACAGATAGAAAAAGGAGAAAATTATTTCTGCATTTTTTTATAATCCTACCCTTACAGTAGCTTTATTACCATACCTCTTTAATCTGTGACTTGGAGAGCATGCCACAGAATGGTCGCCAGTTTCGCTTTATAATACCCACTACTTTTCCTGTAGGTCTCAGCATGTTCTTGTTAACAGAAATCTTCAACTGAGTTAAAAAAAAAAAAAAAAAAAAGGTTAAAGACCACAGAACTGTTTACACTCAGTGTGCACCTCAAGCCTTCTTTTTCATAGATTACATATCACTACAAATCCATGAACTCTATTATGACATCATAAACAGAATGCCTCCCTCAGCTTCTTAATATTTGTAACATGACTCAAGTTTTTTCACAGGCACAGTTTTAGAACAAAGAACAGAAAAAGATTAAAGAAATGCTATCCTGTACTACAGTCTCTGCTTATTCCCCCAACTACCTCAATTTCTTTTTCCAACCTATCATTTTCATTTTTAAGGAGCCCTTTTATGCTGCTTGAAAAATTCCCCAGCAATTGCAGAATACAGTGGGAAGATTGAATGTTTTAAGAAAATGCAAATATTTATTGGACAGAGTACACATATGTGTGTGCATATACATTAAGCAGAATTACTGCAAGTAGCTATAGAGAGCTATATAACTAGTTCCAAAAGTACGTGTTGCCATTAAAAGCCAACTAGTGTATCTGTACTTCAGAATATAGCTTTGCATTATTGTTCAGCTACCACTCAACAACATTTTTCTCTTAATAAAGAGAGGAATCTTATTAAAAAAAAAAAACAACGTAATCTTATTTCATACAATGTTTTCCTTCTCCTCTTCAGTTTCAATGTCATCTTCATTCTGGCCATCATCTTGCAAGACCACTGAGGATGGTGCTGCCCATTCATCTTTTGCCAACAACTCCACAGCTACAATATCTTCATGAACTGCTCGATTTAAATGCTTAAGACCTTGTATAATGATCTTGAGTTTTAGAAAACAAAACAGAAATACAAATGTTTATGACGATAGCAACAAGAGACTCCAATTAAAAGAAAAAAAAAAATTAATACTCCCCTTTAACACCACTTACCACTGTGATATAACTACGTAATCAACTTCAGTAATAACCAAATAAAATTCACAGTGTGAATTTAACATAAAACACTCACCTCTTTGTTTTCTTCAGCATCTCCATGAACCCAAACAGTAGCTTCAAGATAATTATCTCTGCTTGCTCTATAGGTTCCTTGGAGGTAAATGCCAGATTTTATTCCTTGCTGCAATTTGCTAAGAGGAAGGTGTTCTGGGAAAATTATTTTGCCACTTTCTATTTCTTTCTTTAAGGGAAAAAAAGAAAAGAAAAATAGGTTTTAACTTCCATAGTTATTCCAAAATTGAACGCAGGAACATGAGCAAGAAAACATGGTAACACTAAGAAAGTCACTGTTTCTCTTCCTGCTTGCCAGCAATGAATTAAGAAGTTACTACATAAAAACAAACGTCTACATCACTTACGCACTGACTAAATGTAGACTCCTAGAAAACCTTAGTATAGCATTACATAGCATTCAGTGTAGGCAGCTACATGAAACATTAAGAAAATACATTACTGTGATTAAAATCTGAAGTAGTCAATCAGTTAAAGTTGAATGAACTACAGATAAACGCTGAAAAGATCAGCACAGCCTCTCACTCTTACATGTCCCACTCTAGTCCATTACAGTAACTGTGATGGAATTAATCTTCCCATCACTTCAGTGGTGTTAGTTTCCAGCTATGTCAGTCTAATGGGGCATGCCTAGATGGGGCAGCCTGTTCTAGCAGGTGGCAACCTTGCCCACAGCATGGATGGAGAACTGGATGGGCTTTAAAGTCCCTTCCAACCACTCTACCACAATCCTATGACAATGAGGTAACCCATCTTTGAGATGCAGCATGCAATTCTATCAACTTAACTGATGGCTACATCAAATCTTTCCATCAAAAATGTTCTTAATAAACAAACTTCTAAATAACAGATGCAAAAAAAAAAAAAAAAGATCTAAATTGTTTGCAACACAGACTTTTTAAGCTTTCATTTTAGTTCAATTATTTGCAGTGTTTACACACTTCCTTGAATCACTTGTTGAATTGTTGAGAATCTTAAGCATCTTCCAATAGGCATATAAGAAGCACTTGAAACAGCTGCAATATTCTTTTCAGTTATCAAAAAGTTTTATTGTCAGAATAGTAGTAAAGACCAGAGTCTTCTTTCTTGAACTATGTCAGAAGTCTAACATATGGCATCCAGTAACAAACAGCAAAATTTTTTATAAAATAAACCAAAAAGAGAATAAAGACATACCCCTTCAGCAGATACGCAAGCAAGACGATCTACAAGATCAGGATTAGCTACCAAGCTTTTAATATACTCCTCACCTACAAAAGCACACACAAATATTTATGCAAGAGAGGTACAAAATTTAGGTACGAAGACACTTCTAATGTTAAATGTGAGCAATAAGTTTAATACCCATGCCACTGAACTTACACGTGTAAGCAGTTATCCCTTCCTCAAGAGCTTTCTCCTTATTATTTCTGTCATTTGTAAGAAAGATAACTTGGACATCCTCATTCTGCATTTTCTTCAAGTGTTCACTGTACCATTTTACTGCTACTCGAATGGCTCTGTCATTGCGGTCGTTAGAGCTTTCTCCTTGCTGTTGCTCTATGTATGTTTCTCTAATGGATAAAAAAAAAACACAAAAAACAGAGGAAGAGGGAAGGAGGAAGGTCAGCAAAGTGAACTTGATAAAACAAAAAACCTAAACACCTATCCATAGTTACAATTATTTTTGTTTTCAGACAAATAAGATTTAAGACCATATGGTCAAAAGAACTACTGTTGTACAGATTTTTAAAACATATAATAACATTAAAGACCACTGAAAGCTTAGGAGACAGAAAGCAACAAAGTGGCAGCTTCTTACACAACCTCTTCCCTGAGGATTGAACTGAATGGCCTTCAAGAAGACCACTGCTACAGCCACGATGCTACTGCAGCAGAAACTAATTGTGAGTATAAATAAAGGCAAATTAATTGCATCTCCATCTTTCTGCCACTAACAGAGTTTTGAATTCTCCTACAGATTGAACTGGCAATATTAATAAAGCATTGGAATACGTTTGAAATGGATAAGCAGAATTCCATTGCTCGGGTTAAATGTCTTGCCTGAGAAGCTCATTCAGTATTTTAATCTTTTTTTTTCAGAAGATAGGTGTGTTAATACCAATCATAAAATGAGAAAGCTCCTGCAGCATCCAATTATTTCCCAACAGGGTTTCTTAGATGTATACAGTGTTGTGCACATCAGTCTCATTTTATCTGCCTAATTCATGTTTCAGTTCTTTTCCCAAAATTCAGTACAGCATTATACCCTATTCCAAACCTTACCGATGATGTTCATTGGTGAAAGAATAAAAGTGTTTTTCAGGGTTTCCAATCACATCTCTAATTCGTTTGTACACTGGTGCACTCCGACTCCTGACTTCTTGTAAAACTGTCTGCAGCACAATGACATTCTTAATGACAGGGTCTTCAAGAATATCAATCTGAGGAACGAAATGGAAATGCATCAGCATTGTGGTTTTTTTCTACCCCGTAACAGGAATTGAAATGACTGTTTAGTATGCAAAAACCTCTATCAATAGCGAAGCACTACTTGTACTTTTTTCTCACACTGACGGGAATCTGAAGAGTAAATTAAGCTGCACCTTTCTCATGTAGGAAAAAGGTTTAAATTCAATTTTCCAATCTCTCAGTGACCTCTGTTTTGCTAAAGTGAAAATGAGATCATATTCCTTATTCTAAGCCTCACCAAATGCAGCCCACATACATACAGGACTCCGTCAAATTTAAAGCCAGGTCTATAGTATAAATCTTATTCAAAAGAACTCAGTGCTTGTACATTACAATCTCTGTAAATATCAGTGCTGCCCACTGTATGACTGTGTGAGTAAACTACGAAGCAGTATCTGACTGCTATCACAAAGCTAACATGAACTTGCCTGTGGAAACGTAGGCTTAAGTTCTCCAAAACCAATCCCACTGTCGCACTGCAATTTTAAATTTCCCAGATGCAAATCAACTGGGATTCTGTCAGCTGCTCTTCACTTTTTCAACCACTGAACTTTTTGAGTCTCTTTTTTTTTTCTTTCAGATACAGCACTGCTCTTTTCTCTGTTCCTGACAGCCAGAGCCATGTCCAAAAACTCATGGTCCTGTCAAGAGAAAAAGATGCATGCTTCATTTTTGAGCTTGTAATAAGCAAATGTGCTAACCTATCTTCAAAAAGAGACAAAGGTACTGAAGGGCATGACTGAAATAATTCAGAGCAGTGCCAGACCAAGCTTCTCTGAACTAGATGTTTAGATTATCTAAGAGATGTAGAATCACATCAACAGGGCAAGACATTCAATACTTTTCTACGTACACACTGAATTACCAGGTCTAATCTTACTGTTGCAATATTGTAGCTGGGTAAAAACCTGTTCCTGCTGTCACCATAACCACCACATCCCCACTGCTCTGGTCCTTAGCAGTGTACCCTGGCAAATTCTTTGAGTGTTCTATAACACAGGGATTTGGCCAATAGATCCCAACAACAATTTGTACAAAAGATCCCATCTCGTTGTACTCTCCTGTCTTGAACATCTGCATCAGGCTACTATATGTTCTACAGATGCATTTAATAGAAATCAAAATCCCCTCAGAATTCAGCTTGGGAGCTTCTTGCCTCCAGCCTGCTGCTGCTCTGTCTGCACATGGAGCTTTCATGCAATTACAATAATAAAATCTTTAGCATCGGAAGGGACCTGTGAGGGCCATCTAGTCCAACTCCCCTGCAATGAACAGGGACTAGTTCAGGTTGCACAGGGTTTTATTCAGTCTTATCATTTTGAAAGTCTCTAAGGATGGGGCATTAACCACAATACTAGGTACCCTGTTCCAGTGCATCACCGCCCTCACTGTACAAGACTTTTTCCTTATATCTAACATAAATCTATCGTCCCTGAGCTTGAAACCATTTATCCTTGTTCTATCACAACTGACCTTGCTGAAGAGTCTGTTCACTTTTTTCCTGTTGCTCCCCTTTAGATATAGAGAGGCACTATCAGTCACCTCACAGCCTTTTCTTCTGCATGCTAAACAGCCCCTTCTCTCTCAGCCTGTCTTCATAGGAGTTCATGCCACAGATCATTTTTGTGGCCCTTCTCAGGACACACTAACAGGACCATGTCTCTCCTACACTGAGGTCTCCACAACTGGATGCAGTACTGCAGGTGAGGTCTCACCAGTGCGGAGTGTCAGGATCACATCCATCTATGTGCTGACCACGCTTCTTTTGATGCAGCCCATGATACGGTTGTTTCGCTGTGCAGGGAGGGCACACTGCTGACTTATGGCCAGCTTCTCATTCACCAGTACGCACAGGACTTTCTCTGTAGGGCCACCATCAATCCTTTCAACCCTAGGTTTGTACTGAAGAGTTCACCCTACGCTTGCAGAACTGCCCGTGGGCGATGCCTAAAGCTTCTCCCAAACCGCAGCTGCAGGATCAGGCAAACAACAAAAGGAAAACCCAAGCCCCACGACCACCCCACGCCGGCGCCCTGAACCGAGGTCGGTACAGCCTCGATGCGCTCACCTGGTGCAGGAGGAGGTTGGTGTCCGGCAGCAGGTAGTGCGGCCCGGGGCACAGGCTGCTGGCGGCTCCGCTAGGCCGCGCCTCGAGCGCGAGAAGCTGGCCGGGCTGGGCCGGGCAGAGCGGGCAGGCGTCGGCTCCGCACGGGATATCATCGCGCAAATAATGCTCACGCACCACCTTCACCACAGCACCCGCGCGCGTCCGCTTCAGGAAGGTCCGCGAGGTCAGCATGGCGGCGGCGCAGGCCGGGTCGCCGTGGGGATGGCGTCGCGCGGTGCCGCCTCACCCGCGCATGCGCGGCCGGCAGCGCTTTCCCCTCTCCGTTAGCGCCCGTCCGCCCGCCCAGGCGCGCTTCCGGCGGGCAGCGCTGCGTCTCGGTAGTGCTTCCTTGTCCTGAGGGCAGCGCGCGCGGGGCGGAGTGCTCAGGACGCCGCTCTCTTCGGTCCTTCTGTGAGCGTTTTCTTTCAGTCAGGGGCGCACGAGAAGTTTCTCTCAGCGGTCTCGTCTGCTTCGCTTCCGTCATGGCGTAACGCCTCGGCGGTTTTTGATTTCTGCCGTTGGCGCTTTGCAGCTTCGAGAAGCAAACTGTGTGAAGAAAATGTCCCGTCAAAGCTCCAAGGAAGGCAGGAAGGTGAACATCTCCAGCTCCCTGGAGTCGGAGGACATCAGCTTGGAAACCACCGTCCCCACGGACGAGCTGTCCTCCTCCGAGGAGCGGGAGGGAGCGACGCGGGTCACCAGGCAGCTGATCGAGCGCAAGGAGCTGCTGCACAGCCTGCAGCTGCTGCGGATCGAGCTGTCGCAGAAAAACCTGATGATTGACAACCTCAAAGTGGAGTACCTGACCAAGGTCAGAGATTTTGTGGGTTTTTTTGGTTGGTTTGTCGTGCGATCGTGTTTCTGGTGCTTGAGTTCTCCGGAGAATGGCTGTGGGTTGGGTGATGGAATCCTGATTGGGTTCTTGAGGTGGGTGCACAATGCCTGGAGGTGCTTGAGACCAGGTTGGATGGGGCCCTGCCCATGGCAGGGGGTTGGAACCAAGCCGTCTTTAATTTCCCCTCCAACCCATTCCATTCTTTGATTCTTACGTTTTTAGTGATTTTAAATCACAGAAAGAGGGAAAGAGTGATATGGAAGATTTAAATGACTCTGCCTCATACTTAGGGATGGATGAAGCGGAATCAAACTGGGTTTTCTTACTCTTTCTATTTCTAAAAACAAAGGAATAAAACATTTTCTTTTCTGAAACAATAAATAATTTATCACTGGCTTAACAGGGCTTTTAACTTGAACTTAGTGAGAACTAGCACAAGTCATCAACACTAACATCAACATTCACTGATTTGTTAGCGAAGGTGTGTGTCTAAAATATACTAACATGTTCATAAACAGTAGGAGACCTTGTTGTCATGAACGGTTTCAGTAAAGATGCATGGGATTATGAAAGGCATAAAAGCTTTGCCCTATCTGCATGAAGTTCATATTTACTACCTTCCATACAGCTGTGGCTTTCTTTGTCTTGTTGGCCAAAGTCTAAGGGTAAAATCATTTGAACAAGTTCCTATGTGATCAAAATACTTCAGTTCTAGAACTAATTCTTTCTTATTTTGAGTTTGTTAGGGTGAAATCCATATCTTATTTTGTAAAGTTTTACTGTAATTAGAGGTTTTGTTATTGTAGATATCTTCACTGTACTTTCCAGGGCATCAGTGCTTGTGATTTGTTAGAAAAACATATTTTACAGAAAAAAATGGGTAACTTTTCTTGATTTTACATTTATACCTTTTAGATTGAAGAGCTAGAAGAGAAATTGAATGATGCTATCCATCAAAAGCAGCTGTTGTCTTTACGATTGGATAGCCAGCTGGCACTGCAGCAAGAAGATGCTAGGTATGACAAGTAACACAAAAAACTTCATTTTTAATACTTTACTGATGTGAATTCAGATTAATTCATGTTAATGAAAAATGGTGGCCATGAATTACAGAAATGTGATTTCTTTTGCAGTTTATAATAAAACTTCCATTCTAAACTGTTAAGTGTAAGTAAATTTGAGTTCAGCTCGCACTTCCTGAAATTGGAAGTACAAAGATGGATAGGAGGCGCTTTTGAAACCAGAAGAGAACATAAGGAGCAAGAAGAGGGGGGCAGATATTGCATCATTGAAGTTGAATGTTTAATAACTACATCCTGGATACCTTGGGAAAATAATGTTCGGAGCTTCCAGTGGTGATTGCTAATTGTTCAGAAATGCTTTACCAGGATGACTTGCTGTTAATGAAATAAAAACTTACCTTTCCCCTTGCTCTTCTGCAACATTTTGAATTCATATATAGCTGAAAATAGGCTGTCTAGCAGGCTTTCCCAAATTAGTTTGTCAATTAAATGTTTTAACAACTGTAATAGGTCTGTAAAAGTATAACATTACTTAACTGTACCAAGTTACAAAATACACTGGCTTAGAGTATGTGACTAATTAAAGTCATTCTGTAGTAACTTTGGAACAGATTTAATGTTGTGAAGCTAGACCTGAGTTTAGTTCAAGTGTTTCAACTAGGAGTATCTCATAAGCAGGGGAATGTCTTCGTGTGCCTGTTTGCACAAGGTTGGAATACCTTTGTTTGCCTGAATGTGAATTATCTGAGGAGTGCTCAGTATAAAAGTGCTAATGAGCAAATTAATATTAATGGACCCAAGAAGGTTAAACTACTTTCCTCATTTTTTTGGTCTCATTGCTGTCTGTGACCTCACATGCCAATTTAACAGAATTGTACACTGTATGCAGAAGATGTTCATGTGTGATTGCTTAGCTGATGCACAGTTTTCTTAAGGAAAAAAGTCTTGTAATGCTGACAGCTATTTTTTTTAATTATTACTCTTACAGTTTCTTGTTTATATTACTGTTTAAAAATTTTTAAAGGACCCCAGCTTTGGATGTTGTATGGGGTAGAAAATGAAGGGATTCATGTGAAATAGACCTTAAATGTGTGAATATAAAGGTCAGCATGAGGCACGTTCTTTATTTGGTTATTTACCAGTACCTTGGATTCCGTGTAGAAGTAAATACTGTTTTCTCATGTGTTTATCTTTTTTAATTGTCAAATTAAGACTAACTTCGGAATTAAAATAATCATGTACTGAGATTGTCACTTCTCAGAAGCAAATTGGTGATGTCAGTGCCTTTGGGCTGTTAGCAGTGTAATTTAACTGAATAGTGTATCGGGCTATGAAGCTGCTGGTTTTATGTGTGCGTGTGTGTGTATGTATATATACATATATATATATATATATATATATACATACACGCACACACAGTGTATAAATCTCACTTTAAGTTTTTCTCCCTGTGGCATGCCCATAACTCACTTTCTTGCCAGGGTATTATGAAAGTTTGTTACTTGTTACTCACTGCTTCATGTCTTCTGTTTTCAAATCCATCTTAAAGAAAACATCAGGCGCTAATGAAACAAGAAATGGAAACTATTTTATTGAGACAAAAGCAACTGGAGGAAATAAACCATCAGTTAAGGGAGAGGGCTGGAGATATCCGTCGTAGTTTGCGTGACTTGGAATTAACGGAGGATGACTATGAGAAGCTGAAGTCTCTGCCTGAAGATCAGCTTTCTATCGCAGAATATGTTTCAGTGAGTACTGTGCCCTGCATTGGCTTAAAATATAGTCATGTGGAGGGTTAGATTGGGGTGGAGTTAATTTTCTTCATGACTGACTTACATCTTCTGTGCTTTGGATTTGTGGCGAAGACTTAGTGATAAAAAACACAAGGACTTTTGCTGTTGCTGGACATTGCTGTGTTGAGACTTTATCTCTTCTCTGCTTTGACTCTAACAAGGCCAGGGGGTGTCATGAGATTGAGAGAGGACACAGGTAGCTGATCTGCATTGGTTGAAGGGATATACGTAGTGTCATGCTCAGCAATACAAAGTGGAACTGAACTGAACTGAATGGCTGGGTATGCATCTTCCTGTGGGGGTGACCGTCTCTGCATTACTTTTTTTCCTTCTAAATTCCAATCCCTCCATCTTTTACTGAACTGCTGAGAAAACTTGACCCCTGAGTTCTCTTGCTTTTTGTCTTCCCACAGCTTTATTTTTCAGATGTTGAAGTTTACTGCGATTTTCTTCTGATGCTGATGAGAAGGCACTAGAGTGTCTCTTTGTCCTGCTTCGGCTGGAAGCAGTGAGCAGTTACATGGAAATAGGACTGTAAATTTCTTTTATTTAAAATCCAGAGGACCTGCATATAGCAGAATGCTGACTACGTGTCTATTCTTATTCTTCCATGACTAGAAAGGAGTATTTTCTGTGTATACGTGTTTCTGGATCCATCCATTTTAGATGGATTCCAGTAAAGAAGAGAACCTTTTAATGACATCTTAAATAGAACTGCTAATTTATTTTATGAAGGTGAAACGAGTAAGGTGTTTCAATTAAATACTGGGAAATGACACACTGATGGTCTGGAATACAGCGGGCTGAAGGCTGGAATTTGAAACTCAGCTTGCCAGAACAAGTTCTTAAAACATCTCTTGCTTTTCTGTTAATGCTTTCCAACTGGCCCTTTCCAGAAACCAAGCTGTAGCTTAAATTATACTTTAATTATTACTTTCTTGATTTAAAATTTGTTAATTCTGACTCGTGAGTAGATAGGGAGTGAGTGGAGCTTGCAGTAAAAATACAGTGCTTTCACAGACTTTTGGCACGTCCAGAGCATCCTGGCTCATTTCTGAGAATGCAAATGGTTTAGGCATGTAAACCCTGATTCACCGAAGTGTTAGCATTGTGCTTATCTATAGAGGTAGCTATTAGGGAAGCTTTAATTATGGTAATTTTAAGAAGCTTACTGCATCAGTTGATGTATAAATGTTGTGTGACTGAATCCTCTTGCTAGATGGAAGCTGCAGTAATAGGTATGTACAGTGAAATAAAACCTATCACTGTTAGTAGAAGGGAGAAGTTCTTGGGAACATCTTTTTCAGAAGTTCCTACATTTGTACTTTTGAAAATACTGGGAAAACTTTTAGGCTCCAAGTGATAAAATGATTAGGTTGAGACCCACTGGGTTACCACCCGCTAGCTGTCTATTTCACCTTTAGCCCTCAATATAATTATTTGAAGGTGGTTTATTGTTGTTGAGTTCTGTGCTGCCTTGGTCAGCAGGGGAGATTTTAAACACAAACTCAATAATTCGTCAGTGTGCGGAAAGCTCCAGTGCTTCAGGAGCTGACTGACAGGCAGATCAAAAGCCTGCACAGCTGGGCAGGACAGACTACAGGAGTTGATAACCTTGCCAGCTGCTGTAAGTGAAGTTGTCACAGCACAATTAAAGTGTTCTTAGATTCTATTAGTGAGTGGGAAAGAGTGAAATGACAGTGGTCAGTAATACCCTTCTATCCCAGTCTACCTCTCTTTTCCTCTGACATTCACCCAGCTACTTTGTGATCCAAACTCAACTCCGCTGAAGCCCATTTCTTCTTTATACATGAGTCAGTTTGTTCTTTTGAAGAACTCCTGGTTTTTGTCCCCTACCAATGCTGCTCTGCTCCCCTCTCCTCCCCAGAAGGAAGCATTCTAAAAATATACTGTGGTAAGACGCTACCTTCTGCTTGATCTCTCAACTTTTCACAGTGGAATCAGAGTGAACTTGGGTATGCCACTTAAGCTCAGTGATTACTTATTGTTACTTGGAGTTAACTCAGCAGAATCCAGGCACTGGGAGGCTACAAAGCTGTTCTACATGTCCGGTCTATGCATCTATGTGATTTCTATGGTGTGTTTGTAAAATCATGGAATCACCAAGAATGTAAAAGACCTGTAAGATCATCTACCAGACAGATAAAATTTCAGGCTGAAGACCTCTGTGCAGCCCAATAGCATGGTCTATTTATACTAAAGTGAACTTCTCTTGGCAAGAAAGAGTTCTGCTTACATAAAATTGGAACAAGAGAGTTCCAGTCTTTTGTTCGGCATTACAATACTGCTGTACAATTCATCAGCATACAAACAAATTTATGTATGATATCTGTACTTCACTTGAAACAGAGTATACTGGACAAACAGCAGGAGTACAGATTTTTTTAATGTATTTTTAAAGAAATGTTTTAAAGAAATTTTAAACGTCGTATTTTAAATTTTCAGTAGAATTAAAGTGAATGTGGTATGTTTTTCTCTTCTCTTCCACAAAGGAGTGCAATAGTGACGTGTTAAAGTAAAGACTAAGCAGTGACATAAGCTGAAATGTTGTTTGAAGCATCTTTCTCTTAAAAAGTGTTGTTTCTTTGTTTAGAACTTATAAATCGAAGTCTTTACATATACGTAAAAACTGAGATTGAAAAAAACCTAAGTTTTTATGTATATCACTACAGGAGTGATTTTTAAGAAATAACATATAAAAAAACTCAATAATTACTACAGGCCACTGAACTGGTGCTTTGTTTGGCAGCCGAACCATAAAATGTGCTCGATGAAATTGTGAACATCTTATGCACACACCCGCAGAAATTAATTCAGCTGCCTTTTTGTTTGTTTAAAAGTTGAATGATTCCCTCTCCACCAAATCATGTTCTTGGTATGCACTATAACTTTTGTGATTTTACTACTATATATTGAGCTGACTTGTTACTGAGTTTGTGATTTTACCAGTCTTAGTTTTGAATATGTATCGTGTTCTTTCAGATACGATTCTATGAAGTGGTCCATTCCTTAAGAAAAGATCTGGGTGATCTACAGATGAAAAAGGGGATGCTAACAGAAGAAGTAAGCGAATACAAATCCCAGCTGAAGTCTCTAACAGAGGTCTGTGCACTCTAATTGTCTCAATTAAGAAACTGTAAACATAAATTATACATAAAAGTCTTTACATTTATATGATTCAGCATTATTTTGTGTTCACCTCTGATTATGTCTGAGCTCAGATTAATGGTGGTACCTGGGATTTGCACGAGCGCTTTCATTCAGTGTGCCTTTAATGTGCTCTGACTTGCTAAAATCTGTAGAATTTCAGCCTTCTGATATTTAACTGACATTCGTGTAAGTTTTTTAGCTGTGATTTAACAACTCAGTAGATGATAAACTTATTGGTTCAGACCTTTCTTCAATATAGACATTCCTCTATTAGTGTCTACCACATGATGGCACTATCCACCTTTCCCACAGCTTTATTTTTCAGATGTTGAAGTTTACTGCGATTTTCTTCTGATGCTGATGAGAAGGCACTAGAATGTTACCTGTGTTAAGCTGAAGTGATTGTATTTAAATGCTCATACACTGTTTGCATAATCATGCTGAAATTGGAAAATAATCAGTGAGCATGAATAATGTTTTTAAAGAAGAAATGGTAGGGAAAGAGATCAGGATGTTGAAATGACACAAGGGAAAAAGCCTACAGTTGTGAATAGAAATGGGTCTTGAGGACTCGTTTTCATTTCTCTGAAACCTCGTTTCCAAGGTTTCAGATAAGATAGCTTAGTACATTTGAAAGAACTTGTAGAGTTAAGCTTTATTTTTGTTTAAAGCAAAAAAAGTCTCCTCTCTGTCCATCGTGCACAGAGATTACATATTTTAGGTGTTTAATGAAATGTGGCCTCATGCAGTGTATTTGTGGCAAAATAAAGTGTTTTGCTTTCAGCAAGTTCAGCTTCAACCTAATGATGAATAGTGCTGTAAGAAGGTATCTTAGGTTGCTTCAGATCATAAGGTGAGAGAAACATCACTGAGATGTGAGGCTGCTCATTCTTAGTGCCCTAAAACTAATTGACGTAAACATCTCTTGCAGGATACAAATAAATGTACTGTTTGGGTAGCCTTGTCATCTGAACTCCTTTGGTAAGACCTGGTGTTAGTACAAGGAAGTGTGTCAAGAGGAAGTACAGCACTGTTTCATTCCAGGTGTTACTTCAGCTCTTACACTCTTCTTTACTGCTTTTATATAGTAAGGAATTCTTTATTCCAATACTGTCAAGTATAGTTGCTTGCCTGTGACCATGAAACTTTTACACCCTTTCAATCTTACCTCTGGTTTTCCCTCCCACGTTTTTATATCTTGAGTTTATTCTAACAGTTGTATTTCTTTATATAGCTTAGCAACAAAGTGCTTTGAGTTTAAAATTTCTTTAAAAAACTACAAATGCAGATTTTTGATCACTTGACAATCTTTTTGTTTTTTGTCCTGTGAGAATTATCCACTTCCTATAATGTGTACCTTCTTTTCCCCTCAGTATTTTAAATGATTATGGTTCTTCCTAATTGGTTTTGTCTTATTTTTTTCCCCTTCTTAATAGAAACATGGAAAGGAACTAAAATATATGCATATGTCTCAGATCTTTCTATGAGCTACTGCTGTCCTGGGAGAAGAGGAGCTTGCTGGCTTTTCTGGTTGTTCATAGCTAACTATAGATCTGGATATGTTTTATACTTGTAGATATTCATCCAGAAATAAAGGCATGAGAAACATGAGAGAATTATGTATAGACTAAGAGGAAGTCTAAAGCAAAATCCAAAGTTGTCAAGTCTGTTGTGTTAAATCAATGAAAACATGAAATAAGACAGTAACTGCCTAGCATTAGCTGTGTTGTGTTGTGACAGAATGGCTGTGGTGCTTTTAATTTCATCAAGGATGTGAGCCGTATTTTATGTCTATGATATTAGAGTGTGAGACATGTAAGGCATGTAGAATGTTTTTATTTTCCCTCTTGTGATCCTTCATATTCTTTGCTGGAAAGCAAAGCAGGATTGTTTTTTTTCTCTGAAAAGTACTTGCAGACCTCCTATGGTTTAATAATTTTTTTTCATGAAGTCAGGTCTTCAAATCCACTGAATCTTTTTTTATACTTGGTGCCATGTTTTTGGGGGTTGCTGTTGTTCTTAGAAAATGAGCTTATTTGGCACAACAGATCTAGCCTTACACAGAAGTGAGCACTGGGAAACTCAGTACAGTTGCCTGGTAGTAGCAACTTCTTTGACAACAGAGTATGTAAGAATCCAGCTGCACCAGCTATTGAGTTTGCTTCTGTAGAAATGAAATTGTTGTAGGCTCGTAAAAGAACGAATTTTCTAAATCTTGTTAAATCTGCATGTTCTTTCTAGGCAATTCATAAAGTCATTTGTAATAGAACAACTTTTATTTCTGACTTCAGTGTATAAAAGACACCTTTCACATATTTTTCACCTGCATCTGTATACCCTTAGGTATATGAAAACATACTTCGTTTAGAAGGAGCAGAATGTCTTAAGTGTGTACAGCCTCGGTTAGCAGTAATTTAGTTCTTGGTATGTAGAGCAGTAAGACCACTAAAACTCCGCGGCTTTGTTACCAATTTCTCTTGTTGATTGCCTGTTGCTGCTCTCAGTTAGCACTTAATCAAAACCTGCTGAATCTGTAGGGCAGACCCAGTTGGGTGGGAAGCTGCTTCTGACAACTGGTAGCAGAAGAACTGTGTGTGAGAAGTGCTCTTGAGCACTAGAACGTAGTCTGATAAACACAGCTAGTGTCAGAAGGTCTTTGCCTCTTTTTTTGTTCTTGAAGTTAAGTGAGCAATAGAAGTAATTCTGCAGTACTACCACTGTTTTGATGGCTGTCTGTTACTCAGTTCCTCTGATTCCGGATTCATCAGAAACAGTCCTAGGAGTGAGGCAGTGGAACTTGTAGGAGTGATGTATTTCATTGCTGATGGATCTGTTACTTGATGTATGGTACAGGGTTTTTCAGTCCTTTTACAGTGCTCAAGATACTTAAATCTTATCACCACTACCTTTGGAGGTACAGATCAAAAAAGAAAGACCAGCTGTAGAGCTGTATTGCCAGGAGCTTCCCAGAAACAGAACAGGCTCCTGGTGTGGGTGTTGCTGTGCTTACTATTTTCAGTTATGTGTTTCCAGAGTAGTTAGAACCTTCACTCAAACAGATGTAATTTGCTACTGTGTCTCTCTCTCAAGGCTCAGAGAGTCTGAGAAGGAAATTCTGCTTTTCTTTATAGCTATACAAGGTCAAGTATTGCTTTCTTTGTCTTGGCTATGTATCTTAATGATGTTTTCCCGGATTTCAGTCTTGCTACAGTTTTATCAGGGCTTCCATTTTGTAGCTATAATTTTTTTTCTGTAGTGTTGCCTTCAGGACTTGGAATCAAATTTATAGTTTGACTGTTATCTGAAAGCTCTGATTAACTGAAATACAAAGTTGGATGTATGTGGGACAAAGATCTCTTCTAAGACCTTGTCTCTGAATCAGGATTACTAGCTGTCAGGTTTTACTAGACAAATCTAATAATTTTTCTGTTGATAATGTTTCCCAGCTGGAGGAAAAATGTTTCTATAGCCTTCAAAGAATGTACTAACCTATTTCATTCGAAGGGTCAGTTGGCACTGGTTGTGTCTGTGTTGTAAAACTGAGACTCCCATTGCCACCTTAGAAAGACTGTTTCATAAGATTTCTTCTGAACTTTCACACCTGTAATTAAAGGTGGCTTGCTGGAAGCCTTCCCCAAGTTACTTCCCATCCCCAAAGCCTTCCCAATTCTTTCATGCAGTGCTTTAATTACCTGGCCAGTACATTGTTCTATGGAAAAGACAGAAAAGGCTTCAGTTCTAGGTGGCATGTATGTCTCCTTCTCTTAATTATTATTTATACTTATCTTATACAGTAAAAAAGCTGCCAAGAAAAATATTCTACCAAAAACTATTAGCTTAGGGCAGTAGGTTAACATTTTCAAGTCTCATATTTATTAAAATTGTCTTTTCAGTCCAGTGTTTTTCTACTTTCTTTGATGTACAGCTGTGACTTTTTATAGACTACTAGTCATTGAACTTATGGACTAAAGGGCTTTTTTCTAGTCCCTAATGCGGTGATCCCAGTGATCCTTTTCACCTGAGAATATTTCAGTGATGATCTGAGCTCATCAGCTCAGACCCAGAGAAAAAGTGCTCTCGTGTTCTTCAGCTCTTTGTGCTCTTCAACATCCTTATCAGTGACTGGCTTGAGTGCACCCTCAGCGTGTTTGCTGATGACACCAAGCTGAGTGGTGTAGTTGACACATTAGAAGGAAGTGAAGCCATCCAGAGGGACCTCAACAAACTCGAAAAGTGAGCCCATATGAACCTCATGAGGTTCAACATAGCAAAGTGTAAGGTTTTGCAATTTGTTTGGAGTAAGCCTGGATACATATGCAGGCTGGGAAGAACTCCTTGAGAGTAGCCTTGTGGTGTAGGACCTGGGGGTCCTGGTGGATGAAAAGCTAACATGAGCCAACAATGTGCTCCTGCAGCTCAGAAGGACAATGGTAGCCTGGGCTCCATCAGAAGAGAGGAGGCCAGCAGGGACTGGGCGGTGACTGTCTCTCTCTACTCTGCCCTGCTTCATCTGGAGTACATCTGCATCCATGTCTGGGGTCCCCAGTACAGGGAAGATGTGGAGCTGCTGGAGAGAGTCCAGGGGAGGGCCACCAAGGTGATCAGAGGGCTGGAGTACCTCCCCTGTGAAGACAGACTGAGGGAGTTGGGCTTGTTCAACCTGGAGAAGAGAAGGCTGCCAGGACACCTCATTGCAGCCTTCCAGTATTTAAAAGGGGATTATAAACAGGAGAGGAATCAGCTTTTTACTTGGATAGATAGCGATTGGATGGGGGATAATGGTTCTAAACATTCCCTTCTTGAGCTTATATTAGATGTCAGGGGAAAGCTCTTCACAGAGAGAGAGAGAGGTGAGGTGCTGGAACAGGCTGCCCAGAGAGGGGGTGGATGCTCCATCCCTGGAGGTTTTCAAGACCAGATTGGATGGAGCCTTGGGCAACCTGGTCTAGTACCAGATCTGGAGGTCGGTGGCCCTACTGCTGGCCAGGAAATTGGAACTTGGATCCTTGGGGTCCCTTCCAACCTAAGCCATTCTATGATTCTGTGAAAAAGAGCTTATTTCCCCGACTTTCTTTTGCATGCAAGGCACTTACGCTAAAGCTTTTCATACTTAATGTTTCTTGCAGAACTCTCCTGTTTTGAAAGTAACTCAAGATTTTCATTTATCAAGATAGGGCCCCATCTGCAGTACTTGGCAGATTGTCAACTTCGTATCAACGTACTGAAACAGATGTCTTTTTTCATCTGGTTATAACTAACTTCTTCATGACATTTGGGCAGTTGTATTCAAATAAATAATGTATCAACCAATATCTAAACATACTGAAACAAAATGTCATCTTTCCAAGTAGCAGTAGCTTATCTGAATAACTTGAAGGAATTGGTTTACACATCGGTGGTATAGTAAGTTTACATTTGCTGAGGGTTTTAATTTCTTTACAGTGTGCACATTAAGTGCTGTTTTGTGTAAGTGATCCTTCAAAGATAACTCTTTTAAATAAGCTTTTCAAAAGCAGGATCATTTTCTTTCACAGACTTATATGTAAACCCTGTGAAGAAGTCACAATGCTTCTGTGTGATTGACTGATGAATCTTTTCCCTGCGTTTCTGTTATCTTCTCATCCCCAAGGATTTTTTGCAAGATCATCTAATTCTTACCATGCATTATGCCTCACTAAATTTGTTCAGAGCGTATGTCATCCAGGTTTTGTACTTGGAATTGAGGTTTGTCTGTTTCAGTGTCTGCCCTAAGTTGCTCTTCATTGGAGATGGGGTATAAAAGTATAGCTTAATACTATGAAACTGAGGTTTGCCATTGGATCTGTGTTTTCTGTACTTAAATGTGGGTTTCAGATGGTGCCGATTATGCAAGATTAGAATCTTCTTCCTTGAAACTTTCAGCTTCACGAAGAGCATTTGTGACAAAAGGAAGCTCTTTCTGGCAGGGTGTCTTCTAGAATCCACGTGTGCTGGTTAACACTGATTCATTTAACTACTTCATTTCTCTGAGTTTCTACCATATGCCATAGGAAAAGCCAGTAATAAACCAAAGTAAGGCCATGTGTTGTTGATAAGAACATCATAATCATATTCCATGAGAATAAGTACTGTTTCACCATTTTAAGAGATATAAGCTTATTTAGAAGGTTATTTTTACTTATTAGTGTTAATTCCAGAACCTCGGGCATGTCCTCGAAAGCGCACTGTATCTTGATCTGTTTACAAGCTCCTTTTCTGTTTCAGCAGGACAAAGCTGTTCATCAGGTCTTCCAAGCTATCTCTTAGTGATAAATCGAAAGATAAAGATACTCTAGTGTAGAGATCTTAAAATCAGTTCAGTGTACACTAATGTTGTTATAAACCAAATTAACTTCATTGCATTCGAAGCAGATCTTATTCTTCCAAAGTACAAGCAGCTTGATGGCTTGTATTTAAGATGTATTGCTATAGGAGTCCAGAAGTCTGTTTATGTTCTACCTGAAGTTATGCATACCATATGTTTGTTTTTTTGTGTGTGTGTTTAGCCTATAGACTGAATATTTACTGCTTTGCCTTGTCACGTATTTCCCATTGTTAAAATGCAAGTTTGATATGTAAAAGGTCAGGTAATTGGAAAACAGTAACTTGTCCAATGGGATTTCTTTAAGAATTGTGGTAAATCTTTAAAACAGACAAACAGACAAAAAAAAAATCCCTTTGTTTAAGTATCTCTTCTCACTTTGATATGTTTGTCGCAGTTTAAAATAATATCTGTTTAACAGTTTGATACTTAAAGTATATCTTGGTATCACTTTTCCAAACTAACTTCCTTACATTCCCTGGAGTTATCATGATGTTCTTTGACTTTATCAGGACATTAACAAATGATCTGTTGAATAAAATAAAAATCTTATTTCATGTCTTGGGTAATAGAAGACACACTGAATATTATAGATATTTAACTGTTAGTGCTTTAGAGCCCTTTATGACAAAATTGTCTGGAGGTATGCTTGGAAATGCATTTATAATTCACCGATTTCAATTTTATGCTTCTAGTAATTGTCTTCTGGTCCTAAATCTGTAGTGCTCCAGGAGTTTCAATACGCAAGTGAAGTGTGTATAAATTCCAGCATGGTATTAGCAGCAGAATGCCAGAGGTTGTATACAGAGGGATTGTATCAAAACTCACCCTTTCAATTTGCACTTAATTTTTATGTGCCCTTACCACTATATCCTGTTGCAAGATGAGTTGTGTCTGCACTGTGTCATAGGGTACTTGCGCCTGTATATTCCACCTTGGCAACTCTGGATAAATGGTGGACAGCAGCTTTAAAAATTATCTCACATAGGTGTTAATGTTGTGACAATGCCATCTTCAAAAGTGATGATGTGCTAATTTGAGAGAGTCTTCTATAGTCTTGACTTGCTGCATGTGTGTCATTAATTAAGGTAAACATAAAAATAAGCAATGTTATCATTACTTTAGGATGAATGGCAGTTATTTCTTTAGATTACATGTTTTTGTTGATTTGTCGTCCTCAATCTGCAGGAAAACTTGTGAAGTGCTGTGTTGCTTTTTTTTGTTCTTTTTTTTTTTATTGTGATCCATTTGATTTTAGTGCAAGTAGAAGTTACTAATTTGTAAAATGTAAAAGGATATTTTTCTTTTTTTGTCAAAAGAATACCTATAGTAAGATTGCTGTAATGTCTTAGAACATTTCTGTAATATCTTACAAGCATTGAGGTAATTTATTTTCCAGAAATAAAAATAGTTTGTGGTAGCTAAGTGATAGATCTTGTAATTACATCTTTAGGTAATTACTTGGTTTTGTAGTCCCCCTCAGTGAACGGTTTTGTGATGTCTATTGGATATTACCAGATAGCTGTTATTTATCAAGTATCCATTATCAAGCCTGCCATGTATCAACAACTGTGGTACAAAACTGAAAAAGGGGGAAAAAAAAGCCACCACCAACAAAGAACAGAACTCAGCTATGTTCTTAGAGAATTGTTTAAAAACCGGTGTGTGTTAAAAATCAGTGTGTGTTAAGATGTCTATAGAGTTAAAAGGGGGAAAGAAATTATTGTGGGATTTGAATACCTGTAAATAAGCACCTTTTTTTTTTTTTTTTTTCCCTTTCCGTTTTTTTTCTTCTGTATCTATGATTGACATTCAAAGGTAAATTACCAGATTAAATTTGGAAGTAACTGGCTGATTTTCTTATTCCAAAAGCTTCTGAATCACCAGCTGACTGACTTCTTTTTCAAACGGTCCAGCAATTATCATCACAAATGTACAGGCTTTAAAATGTTGTAAAAGTGGCATCACTTCTGTCCCGTAGCAGCATATAGTGTACAAACCTGTGGGGTATGTGAGGGAGACTGGTCTACAAAGATGGGCTAGTGGTCAAGAGCCTTAGGAAAAATAGTACTTTAATTGGCTATCTTCTAGATCTCCAAATACTGAGACAAATGGAAATACTACCACCTGAATATTGGTAATTGGACTTCTCAACCTTTAGTCTGTGAATGTTTTAAGTAATTATGAGTGTAGCTGTGGCCGTTTTTAAAATGTCTTACCTTATAGAGCTATGAAGATGAGAGGAGAAGTCGGTCAGAACTTGAGGTTAAATGCCAACGTTTAATACTGGAACTGGCTGATACCAAGCAGATGATTCAACAAGGTGATTACAGACAAGAGAACTATGATAAAGTAAAATGGTAGGTATCTCTATACTTAAAGTTTTCTCCTAACATACCAATTTTAATAGAGAACTCTCTAGTTTTGTCAGTCTGTGTTGAAGTTTCATTTCACAATTTTCTGACTCTGATGCACCTCATATTGGTAGATACAAATAAGAGAAATAGCTTAATTGTCTATTGTAGTGTAAAATGAAAAACACTTCAAAATCTGATGCATCAAGTTAAATTGAAGAATGTGGACTTAGAAAGTTATTCTATTTTTGGAAGAACCTACCAGTTGCATTACATCTAAAGACGTGGGAGCTGTTGATATTAAGGATTTTTAAACAAATACATTTTCTTTCAGAGTTTAAAGGCTGTCATCTAACAGAAGGCCCAGTGCTTAACTGCAGTGTGATTGCATAGTGAATAGAGAGCAGGACCTTGAAAATTCATGTTTAAGAACTTAAACGTTAACATGTTTAACAATCATAAATCTTAAATGATTGTAATAAGAAGGCAGATTCTAAAATTCTGCTCACTAGAGAATTTTAGGATAGCCTTTAGTTTAACTGCAGAAAGATCAGGTGTTTCTCTCCATTTAAAAAATGAGTTCTTGCCTGTGTTTTGAATCCCCACATCATAAACAAGGCAGTGAAAATGGACTTCTTATAAATATACTCATAGATATGTCCTTTAGTGTTCAACTTCCTGATGACTTTTTCAGTGTACTTGAAGTACAAGAAATCTGTCCTTTTGTAGATTTGTTGGGAAATTGATTCAAAAATGAGATTTATGAATAGAAAACAACCTGTCAGCTCCTTTTTCATGTTTGAGTAAGTTCAAATACTGTTAGTGAAACAAATGACTGTGCCACTAACCCATTTGAAAGAGAGTCTGTCTTCTGGAGAACTGCTCACAGCTATATATACTGAAAACGACCTTGGAATCTACCTGGAAGGTTGTTGCAAATAGGATGGATTGATGCTATGGTTTGCTTCCTGTGTGCAACTGCGTCTTATTAAGTGAATTGTAATAACTTTCTTGTGAAAGGCCCCAGTGTTTAACAGTGTACATTTAAAATAAGTTGAGTTGAAAAAGGCATGAATGAACGTGCCAGAGCTATATTTGAGAGAGTAGGCTGTATTCATCTAGGTAGGCACAGATGAAGGGGAGGGTTAGAGCATTATTGGCATGCCTGCATCAGAGTGTTTGGGAGCATTACAGGAGTTAATCGCTTCCAGACTCGTTTCTGCCTTTAAAAATTGTGTTAAATCTTCTGGTTCTTGTGTACTACAAGTTATCTCAGTTTTAAAAGTATGCTATGAGTAATATAAAACTGGTTGGATTTTTTTTCCCAAATTGCAGGCTTATACAGGCTCATTTATTCCCCTGCTCTGACAGGATTAGATACAAGGGTGACTCAGAGCTACTTCTTTGTACATACAGAAATCACTTTTATTGAGGACACCAGCATAAACTTTGCAAGTGTCTTACATGAACTTTTAATGTGAGAAGAGTAGTACAACTCCTGCTGGCATCAAGTGACTGCGTACAAGGGAGAGAAGAGGATGAGAACAATTCTCCTTTGCTTTCTGCCTGATTAGGAAGGTGTCTGATTAGGATGAAGACTAGGGTCTAGTGAGACTGAAGTCTTCATGCAAATTTAGTGTCTACAAAAAGATTTGAGAGAATGTCGTAGGAAATAGCATTAAAAACTTGACAAAACTAAAAGGTTGGGTAAGAGTGCTTATAACTCATGACTAATTGGAGAACTGTATAGCCCAAATTTACACTAAAGAAGAATAATCAGAAGCGAATGAAATTATTTAGGATAAGAATTCAGAATTACTGCATTGTAATTAAGGATGATTGCTTAAATACTTAAGAAAATTCTTTTGTATAATATGATTCAACTGCAAGAGCTAGTAACTAAGAAAGGTTATCACTAGTGGTGGAATTCAGTGTCATGAACTGAAAGAAACTGGAGAAATTAAGAATGCAGGGGATTCTTATTCATTACATTTTACTTTTTTTCACAGTGAACGAGATGTATTTGAACATGAATTGTCAGAAGTCAGAAGAAAATACGAATTACTGGAGATGTCACATAAAGCACAAGTCAAGGAAATAAATGATTTATCAAAAGAGGTAACCGTTAAACTTCCTATTTCTGTAATTGTGGTTTTTGTCACCTCATTTATTCAGCAGTCTCAGTGGTTCAGTGATGGCTCCCTGTTGAGCACTTGTGAGTCAAAAGGCTCAGAGACATGTATGCAGTGTTTCCAAATATGCCACCTTGATCTATGGGATTTTGATAGCTTATAGTAGTACAAGCTTCCATTACTCAGTGTCCATTATCACTATTTCTGCAGTTAAATTGTTTATAGGGAAGATGTCTTCAATAAACCTTCAGGATTAGTTTTTTATGCTAAGCTAGTTAGGAGTGAATCATCCTAAACTCTCATCATTGCTAAATTTTTGTCTTCATCTGAGGTAAGTGTAACTTTACAACAGCTTTTCAGGAGTGAGAAAGATGTTTTTACTGAATCTCAAGAGAGAAATAATTTGGTTTCTATTACAATTGTCCAGTTTTCAGATGCTTTGTAGCTCAGTGCAACTTCCATGCAAAAATAAGTGATTTTTAAGCTGGATTTATGTATAAAAATTATCCTGGGAAACACCAGAAGAGCGTACAATTGTTTACACAGTAGGTATTCCAGGGGAGGAGGAATTTTGAGAGTGTCGTGGCCAGTATGATGATGGGTTCACCCCAAGACTCAAAAGACTCGTGTAATTTCTGATTTGGTAGTATCAGTACTATTCAGTACTATCACTACGTAATACCTCACTGTTAGTAGATAGTCAGGAATATTTTAAGGATGCTTTACATCTTTTCAGGTGCCAACAATGAGAAATAGATCATGAAAATTCATGAAATCAGAATTTTATGAGTCTTTTTGCAGCATAGGACTTCATCAACTTACATTAACCGTAATTATAAGTATAGTTTTTTCAGTTCAGTGGGTTTGGAAAAGAGAATTAAAATAAAAAAGTAAGAATATGTATGTTTGTTAAATATTTCTCTTTAAGTTCATGTTATAGTGTTATTTTTAATTTATAGCTAGCAACCGTACAGCAATCCCTCAACCTCTTGCAAAAAGATAAAGATTATCTTAATCGCCAGAACATGGAGCTTAGTGTTCGCTGTGCACATGAAGAGGATCGTCTTGAAAGGCTTCAGATTCAGTTAGAGGATGCCAAAAAAGCTAGAGAAGAAATGTATGAAAAATATATTGCATCCAGGTAAGTTGTGTGTATCAGTAGTCAAGTATGTATAACTGTTTTCCCTTGTTTTTCTTGCAAACATTGTTTCAAGTTTTTTAGCTTCCAGAAGTTGTGTGTTGGTTCTGTATTCGTGTAACTTGAAAAAGAACTTGTCTTGGTTTTAGCAAGTATTTATTTCTTAAAAATTTGATAGGAGACTCTGTAGCACTGAAAATATTTGTATTGTTCTCTGTAAACAGAGATTTACTAAGGTAGTTTTAATTGCAAAATAGGCACTGAGAATTGTTTTTTTTCTATGTTACACTTTTTTTTTCCTTCCCCCAAATGACCCTTCCTAAAACTAGAAATATTTGAAAGATAATCAAATTTAGAGAATAAAGTATTTTCATAAACATGTAAAATTGACATGGTATCAGCTCTGTCATTCATATCTCGCATTTGAATGCAGATATTCTTAACAGAAGATCTGAGAAAGAAATTGATCATTGGCATGCTAGCCACAATGGTAAATAGTGTCAAGTTTTTGTGTTATTTGAATTGCTATAGGTATATATATACAATTTCAAGTAGAAAATTCTGTATTATTTAGCAATGTCGTGCTTCACGTGTAGGGCTATACAGCAACATTTGTAATCGCATTTAGATTTTTCTTACTCAGAATTCATGTTATTTCCGTACATCCAGATAATAAATAAGACTTCAAAACGTACCTCCAGATGACATCAGATATTTGTCTACATGTACTTTGTAAATAGTCAGCAATATCCTTAGAACAACGCCAGCGGATTGAATGAACATCCTCTTGAGCTTAAGAAGAATTAAGGCAGTTTGGCTTTCCTTTGTTGCATCCTTTTGTTTGAACTAGCAAGGTGGAACTGCAAACTTGTATAAATCTGTAAATCTTGTGTCCTTTGTTAATTTATTTCATGTGTTCTAAATATGATTTTTCTTTAACTATTGAAAGACAAATCGATTTTTTGGGCATTTAAGAGCACTGTGCTGAAATTATCAGCTTTAGGTTGACTTTAAAGTCTTGCCACAGGAGGGAAAGTCAAATTTCTGCAGCTATAGAAACAGTAAGTACCTATGGTATAGCAAGTAGTAATGGTAATAACAAGTCATTGTCACCCAAGTACCAAGAATATAATAATGCTTGTTCATTCTTTAAGATGTATCCTGAGGTTTTGGTCTCCACAATTCATTTATTTTGTATTCATTGAGATGTATAGTTCATGAAGAACTGAAAAAAATTGCTAATGGAGACCTTACATTCCTGTGTAGTGCGTCATTTGGGATCATAAACTACTTCACTGTATCAAAGTTCTTCACAAAATACTTTGCTACAGAGTGGTACACTTGAGGAAGGAAGGGAGAAATATTTACTTTTACCTTGAGAAGTCAACTGAAATTCAGTGTTTTATTAAAAAGCAAACATGAAAACTTGAACAGCATACGTTCTAAAATAAGTAAATATATTCAGGTTTTTGTTTAATGCAAAGGAGTTTTTTGCGAATGCAAGTACTGGTTTCTAAAACGTACGAACTATCCCACAAATCCCAGAATAAAAACATTTTATGGCTGTAAATGCATATTTAATGTATCTAAAATAATAAAAGCATATGTATTTCCGGACCTGTAATGTCTAGCAGTGGCTTCACTGTGGATTGATTACTCTCGAATAGTAGCTAAGTGCTACAGAATTTAACCTCCCTTTAGCTGTTAAGTAGAATCATAGAATTACTCAGGTTGGAAAATGCCTTCAAGATCATCAAGTACAACCACAGCCTAACAATACTACCCTCCAGTATAGGCCTTTTGTAGTTCTATAAGAGAAATTTTGTGTGGGATTCCCTCCATTCTCACTTGAATTTCCAAATTTATGAGAAAGAGGGATGACAATATTAATCTGAAATGAAATAATTTGAGATCTTTTAGTATTTATTGCTTAAAAACTTATTTATTTCTGTTAATTTATTTGCGACATTGACAGGATGATTACTCAAACCTTTCTTTTTTTTCCTTCTCTATTTCACAAATGTAGCATGTAATCTTCAAAGTTTCTTGTGATGCTTTACACCCTGATGAGAGGTGCAAACAGTACACAACAATATCTTATTGTAGCTTGGAAGTATTCTGAGTTACTAAGTTAATTTACCCTTCCTAATGATGAAAAAGCTAGAAAACTTTGGAAAGTGAAGAAATTAAAAACATTTTAAGTGGTTAATTAATATATATGCTTGCAGAATTTCTTTGCCACCCTATACTAGAATGTTTTATGTGTGATGAATCAATGTCAAATTACCTGTATATTCTCAGTTTGCAGAAAGCTGAAAACTTTTTTATTCCTGGTAAAAATTTGCAGTAAACTTACAGAGCAGCATAGACTGCTGTGTATTCCAAGCAAACTGTCAGGAGAACAAGTAAGAATTAAAATATTAAACTCTGAAATGTGCTTGTACTGCTATACCTGAAGTTTTAATTTTTTGGCCATGAAATTCATTTTACATTCCTGTGTCATGTGTTTATTTACAGGGACCACTATAAAACAGAATTTGAAAAGAGATTGCATGAGGAATTGGAACAAATAAGACTGAAAACAAATCAAGAAATTGAGCAACTTCGAAATGCTTCGAAGGAGATGTATGAACGGGAAAACAGGTAGATGAGATGGGGCAGTAACAAAATTAAGGCAGAAACTTGCAAGTACTTTTTGGGTTGAGGCTTAATTAAAGTTGACTGGTGTTAAGCGAGGAAATGAGGTTGTAAAATTGATGTGGATCTTGTAAATGTTAACAAGAAATGATTTTTGTTAAAGATACTATGTTGTGAATTATGAATATTTATTACAAACATTTACATTGACAGTGTCAATTAAAATAGCTATTAAAATTCTTCTAGATAAACATTTGTGGTTTGAAGTGCAGCTGTGTAGTGTTAATTCATACAAAATGTGGTTGTTTTGTTTTTTTTTGTCATGTTGTATGGACAGTCTGAAAACCAGTAAGGAAGGTGTTGATGCAGAAAGTAAAGCAGGAAAAAATAAGAGAAACTAGCAAGACAACTGTAACTTCTAAAAATCAAACTGAGACTTACTGGCATTATTTTTCACAAAAGCATTAATTTCTTGTAGGTTATTATAAAATTGTCTTTTGAAGAAGATCCTAGTTCTACAAAGACCTACAGGTTAAGTGTTCTAAACGTGTTGTCTTAAATACCATGGAATTGCGTGCAGTATTAGACATAATATTTCTTTCAGGATCCTCATACAGATTTAGACTATTAGCAGTATCTTTCTTTTTGAGCTTGTTTTTTGACACTTGTCTCCCTTTAAAAATAGGAGGAGCACTTAACAATTCTTTATAAACTTATCATGGATGTCCTATAAGTGTCTTGTGTGGAGAAGGAAATGACTAGAGTAAAAAGATATTTGTAGCATCAGCATCTGTTGTTCTAATAGGCAGCTTTGCTATTGCTCTGAAGAGTGTAAAAAGAACGTGACTCTTGCTGTCTGTCTTCTAGCCAACTGAAAGGTTCTAATTAAAAATATTACATCATTGTGTACTTTTGCAAGTGTTAGTAAAGTTTATATAAAACAAACACACACATCCACACCAGTTCCTGCATTCAAATCTATGTTCGATTGCAAGGAACGATTTGACTGTTTGTGGAGGTTTCACAAGGGTCTGTATATAATTTAGAAAGCTATTGAGAAAGGTTTTGTTTGCATCTGGAACAAATTTGTGGAAACTTTTTTCCTCACTTTGAAATAATTACTTCTGAAATGTAAATCCCTTAGATCTGACTTCAAATTTTGCAAGAAAAATGTTTTTTAGTTTGTGATATTTCTATAACGTAATTAAAAATTCCACCTTAAGATGGTGCTTTTCTGTCTGAGGCTCCCCTCAATGGTGGAACAGATGGAAAGCCCAAAAGGGAAGCAAAGCAGTTTGTTGTGAAGTTGTGTGATGTGATGAGATGCTGTGTTGATTGGCTGAAAATAAGAGTAAGATGCCAGTTTTATCTTTGAACTGAAAGTGCAGAACTAATATAATACTCAGCTCTTCTTCTTTCCACTTGCTAAGCCTGATAGGATTGATGTTTCCCATGAATTTACTGATGTTGTTTTACACTTGGATGGGTCAGTTCAGGAAGGTAAAATTAAGGGGTGAAGAGAAGGGGAATCCAATTTAAGGATGATACTTTTAGCTTTAACTTATTGGGATCAGTTTCATTTGTTCAGTTGCAGACATCATTGGCAATGTTTGCTTTAGCAAGCTTGAATGAATTCACAGAGCCCTGGAATGGCTGCAAGAAGTTTTACTCTGGACTAGCTATAGTCTTTTCCTGTAGGTTAAACAGAAATAAGTGGTTTTGAACATGTTTGGTGCTCTCCTTGAGTAGATCTTCAATCTGACTAGAATCCAGTGTATGCACTCTAGTACAGTTTTGGGGTGAGAAGTGCAAAAATGTCAGTTGTTACTTTGAACCAAATCTCCTGGTTGTCTCCAGTTAACCAGCTTGTGTAGCAATCATCTCAAAGTTTGCTAGCTGAATTCCTTTTTGAAAGTACAAATTATGCACTCTGAACACTGAAAGGCATTGGGCATCTTCAGCCCAATCCAGCCCAATTGCTTGAACAGCTTCAAAACCTTTTTTTCTCATTTACCAGACCTGTTCATTAATATGCAGGTGCTAGTCCTGTCCAGTTTTAGAGATTTTCACTTGTATTATAGGCTTGCTAGGTACATGATAATCAATGTGGTCTGTATGTACAGCGGTCAGATATGTTTTACCTTTTGAAAACATAGTCAGTTGATCTGTAAACTGGCAGTGTCACTGAAGTGTTTACAAACTCTATTGAAAATATTTCAACAGAAGTTGCATCACATCTGTGATTGCCATCCTATTGATTAGTAATGCTTTACTCACACTGTTTTTTCTCTGTTGAGTTTTCGTTTGCTTAAATTAACAGTTGAAGCAAAATAGTGTACTCTCTAAACAAGTATATTCTCTAAACAAGTTACCATTTAGTTATTATCCCTCTTCTCTTCCTTTAGTCTTAAGACTGCAACTTTGCACTTCTGCTCTAAGATGTAATATGGTTGACCTTATTGCTGTTAACAGAATTGCCATATTCTTAAATTTTGTCAGGAACCAGTATAAATAGCCTACTCTCAAGATGAATTGCTGAATTTCACTGATAAATTTTGCAACCTAATAATTCTGTTTTTAAGGCTCGTTTCTCTCTTGTACTTGAATTTGCAATGTTTTGCTCACGTTTGTAGCACATTAATAGGATTCCTTTTATATGAAGCCAATTGAAAAGAATCTCTAAGGACATCTAATACATTCAAAATGCCAGTGGATGTTCACATTTCTGGAGCAAACTGTACATATCTTCAAGTAAAATACTTGAAAATGTTCATAACGTAGATCAGACTGTCAGCATCAACTGTTCTGTAGTTATTGCTGTATTGCACAGTACTTAACAATGGAAACACAGCTTATAAGCACTAAGTGCCATTTATAGAGTGGCAATAAACTGTACTGCTGCTAATACCTTTATCATTTTTAACATAAGAATTATCAGTATTATTCTTAGTTCATGTGATGCTGTTCTGATACGTGTAGTGAAATAGTTATGAGCTAGTTTGGAAGTCTTAACTGATTGTTGGCTAAAACATTGAAAAATTTTAGATTGTGATTAAACATGACTCTGTTGGATTAAAAATGATGCCAGCAGTAAAATGCAAAAAAAGGCACCAACAATATGTAATAACCTATATGACGGACTATCCAATTGGTTGTATATGAAAGTAGGGTTTCTATGCCCAACTAATCGTCCTGCTGTATCATAAAAGTTTTGAATCATCTCAGCTAGGAACACAACATTCCCTTAGATTTAGTGTAGTACCAAGTGTAAAAACCTATAAATACATTCAAATTATTGGAATGTATTTAATTCTCAGGAAAAAAACCCCTAATCTGCAGTTCTTGTATTCTGAATTATTTTTACCCAGAAATATATGAATAGGTACTTTGATCATTGTTTTTAGAATTTTGGAATGAGAAATTTTGTTGATAAATATGAAATACAATAAATAGGCATATAGAGAGACAGCTTCCTATTGCTCTGTCAGAACTGAAGGAGGTAGTATTAAAGTTAAGACCAGTTAGTAGTAATCCATAAAGCTAAATAGTCTTTTTCCTAACAGAATATTGACAGGGTCACTTTTGTTTCCTTCAGAAATTTGAGAGAAGCAAGAGATAATGCTGTTGCTGAAAAAGAGAGAGCAATTACTGCTGAAAAGGATGCCTTAAGAAAGTATGACCAACTCTTAGACCAGTAAGTATCTTCTAAAAGATGCAAGCAAGTTAAAAATGCAAGTACATTTATACTTAAAGAGTTTTAGGTAAGATGAATGTCTGGTTTGACTTTCTGCTGACAAAGAATAATTTGAATTACAAGAATTTTGTTTAGATGATGTTACAGATTTAATTTCAGTAGTTGTTGCTTTTTTTTTTTTCCATTGCTAGTGCAGTGACAATATGGATATTTGATTCTTCTCCTACAATCCTGTAAAGACGAGCAACCTTAATTATACCTCTCCTAGAAAAGATGTATTTCATGCTGTGCCGTAACAGTGCTAAAACTCTGAACTTCATTTTTTTTCTGGTTGAAAGTGAAATGCTATGTATTATGATGACTTAATGGTTTTTCTAAAGTGTGGATTATGAACAGTAGTAATGAACTGTTACACTTGCTACATGCATCTTACTATTCTCTTTCTTCCCTCTTTTAAATTCAATATATAAAGCACAGTATCTACACAAAGTCATAATTCTGTTCGCATGGATACAGGGAAACTATGATTCTCTGTTGGTTTACAAGTAGTCTGCTATCTTGCTTTGCAGCACCTTGTCTTCACTTTGCAAATTTAAAGTATTAAGTATGGTAAGTGTAATTTGAAATCATTGACTATAGTCAGAGCCATTCAGAATAAGTTTATCTTATGTGCTTAATTTTTGCACTAGATTTGTTCTTTTATCTACATCTTTGTTCCATAAAGAAAAGCACAGTGCTTTAACCAGCTATGCCACTCAGTCATCTTGTTAAAGGAGCTACTTGATGTGAACTCATTTGCTTGGAGTTGTTTTTAGTTGTGCTTAGTGATCCGTTAAAATGTTAATTTAAGCATAGGCACAAATTATTTAAAAACTTTTTTTTAAATGTGTGGATATATGATAGTGATAAAACTAGTGAAGAATCTGTGTTGCCCCCAGGATTTCTCATGTGATTTTTTTTTTCTCAAAACTTATTTATAGAATACTACTATTTCCACTCTTTAAGTGTTGATTAGTACAATTTCTGGAGTTCAAATAAATAGGTTACTCCACAGATTATTATGCTTTTTAAAGAAAAAGAATCAGTTTAGGAAAAAGAAAGAGCCATATTTCACTTCTTTAAAATAAAGGTATCTCTAAAATACAACTCTTCTAAGACTGTACAGTTGTTAGGACTGTGACTTTTTCCTCCACATTCTAAATCATAGAATTGCTTAGGTTGGAAAAGACACTCAAGATCATCAAGTTCAAGCAAAACCTAACCATACTAATAACCCACTGCTAAATCATGTCCCTGAGCACTTCATTGAAATGGTTTTTAAACATGTTCAGGGATGGTGACTCAGTAACCTCCCTGGAGAGCCAGTTCCAGTGCTTAACAACCCTTTCTGTAAAAAAGTTTTTTCTGATATCCAACCTATACCTCCCCTGGCACAACTTGAGGCCATATCACCTTGTTCTGTCACCTTTGAGAAGAGACCAACCCCACTCTCGCTGCAGTCACCTCTCAGGTCTTTGAAGAGAGCAGTGCGGTCTCCCCTCCACCGCCTCTTCCTCAGACTAAACAACCCCAGTTCCTTCAGTCACTCCTCACAGGGCATATTCTCTAGGCCCTTCACAAGCCTTGTTACCTTTCTTTGGACTTGCCCCCATACCTCAATGTCCTTTCTGTATTGAGGTGCCCAAAACTGAACACAGTACTCAAGGTAGGGCCTCACCGGTGGCGAAAACACAGAGAGGATTACTTCCATAGTCCTGCTCACCACATCATTCCTGATACAGGCCACGATGCCATTGGCCTTCTTGGCCATCTAGGCACACTGCTGGCTCATATTCAGCTGACTGTCCATCAGCACACCAAGGTCTTTTACTGTCAGGCAGCTTTCCAGCCATGAATATAATTTATCAAAATGAACTACAAAATAATAAATTGGCATAATGAGATGGAATAAAAAACCCCAAAGTCTGATGTTACTGTGGACTGAAATGTAACAGTTCAGTAGAACAAAATAAAACAAAGAAATTTTCTAATATAATCAGAACACCCAAGAGTAAAAAGGAATACGTGTGTTGACCATTTTGGTGTTTAAGTGATTATAACAGCTCGTTCTTCTTTATTGAAAACAAGTTGGCTCATCATAGTTTCCACTGGTATCATAATCTTTATAAACAAACATGTTTGTATGCTTCAGGAGTATGTGGAATGTTGACTGGCCTGAATTCTGGTTAAATTAAGCCCCTGGCAAATTTTGTGATCAGAAGTGTAACTAATGCCCAATTTTCTAGTCAAATGCGGTTATTTTCATTTGGCTTACTGATATTTGTGATAGCTTTTTGTAAATAACTGCTTACAAATGCCTCTGAAGTATTTAGTGATAGTATTTGTGGAAGTACTATACTGATAGAGAATCTGATGTTTCTACCTCAAAGTAGATCACTGTGATGTCAGGATTTTTGTTCCTTTGCTACTATAAAGCTGTCAATTTTGTGTGAGAATGTTTCATTTACCTTCAATGAAAGAAGTTCAAAAATTTTAATATTTTGAATTAGATTTGGTCAGTATTAAACCTTGAAGGAAACTGATGACCAAATGGAAACTTTTTCATTTTGCTTCAAGTTGCTAGTATTATTACTTTTTCTAATTTTAAAGCTGTATTAACTCAATTGAATGAGGAGGGCAACTCTATAACATCTTCTACTACGTAACAAGTCTAAATGCTAAATGTATACCAACTTTTTCTTATTTTGAATGTCTTAAGTATTTTTATCAAAGTAACAACTGTTAACCTCCTTACCAGAAAGCAAGCAAACAAAAAGCCCTGAAGAATAAAACAAAGGCAGTCTGACTTCCTATTGCTTTATCTTACTAGTTAAATTTTCATTATCACCTTGAATCTTATATGAAACCAGAAGTGACTCCTATCACAAGGTGCTGTGAGTGCCCTCTAAGGTATGATCTGGGGTAAACTCATAAAAAAAGCATGTCACTTCATGGTCCACCTACCGAAGCTGTCTCTTGCCTTTGATTATTCACTTGTTTTAAACCTTGAGAAGTATAACTTCTTTTTCCAGAACTGTAGCTCAGCTTTATCTGTCTATCTGTGGAAATTGTTTTTTGTTGTTGTTTTTTTTTTAATATTGAAAA